>CM022181.2:4154739-4179850 GCA_011420285.2 Erysimum cheiranthoides
AGACAACAGGTTCGAATACAGATCAATCCACTCTCGTGGTAGAGATCCTCAAGCAGAACTACCTCCAAACCTAGATCTCTCTAGAGAAGCATAGCAAAGCAGGCATTATGATTCAACCTATTAAAGCCATAAACACTCTAAGCAACCAATCTCTTGGGTTAGACATGTAAATCTCTGGAAAAAGTTGGTTCAAGCATTTCATCAAACACCTTTCGGGCAGGAAATACCTAGGGTCTAATTTCAATTGATCAGAGAGAAACTAGCATTAAGAACACTCACCCAGAAGGGATCTAAACAGATCTAAGCTTAAACACCCTAGCAGATCAAGGATTCATCACTTTCCTAACCCATCCTCAAGAACCCTAAGCAAACTACTCACAAATCATCAAAATGCAAAAACCCAGAAATGAAAATGAATTGCATAATCATAAAGCTAAAAATCAGATTAAGAGAACTGTGAATGTAGAAAATGCAAAATCAAAATATATTAAGAGAGATCTGGATTACAAAGTGTCTGATTTTGAGAGTTCTAGAGAGAAAAGAGAGAGAGAGATTAGGGATAAGAGAAAAGTTTAAGGATAAGATATTATCTGATGATTGTCTCAGCACAACAGCTGTATTTATACTACTTTAGGCAAAGTCAAAACCCTAATTCACTTAAAAACAAAAGTCAAAGGCGGCTAGGCTTGGCATCGATCAGGTTGGTCGATCAGGGTGGTCGATGCCGCGTGATCTTCAAAGCTTGCACCTTTTTGCCTAGGCATCGATCAGTTTGCTCGATCAGTTTGGTCGATGCCTTGTGTTCTTCAAAGCTTGCACCTTTCTGCCTTGGGATCGATCTCAGGTCGATGCTGGTGATCGATGCAGGGTCCTTTCTTCACCAATCAGCTACTTTTGTACCTAAACAGCTCCAAATGCAAGAATGTATGCAATGCTCATGCAATAACCTACTAATCATGCAAAGTGACTATAAATGACTAAAAATGGTATGAACAGGGGATGAAACAATGCTAAAGTGATGAGAAATCAATGCTTAAAACCTGTAAAATATAGACATATCAAAGGCTCAAAAATTTCTCTCGAACAATAGCCATTACCTAAAAAAAAAAACTCTCAAGAGTAGGAGTCAAACTCAAAAGCAACACATATAGTGTTCTCTAAAGCTCACGACATATCTGAGCTCACCTCGTTAATATCCGAAAGGACGAGCTTAGTCTCGTATCTTTAATTCTTAAATTGAGTTCAGCCTCATAAATATACGATATGATGAGTCTGCCTCACATATTCTTAAACAAAAAATACTTTTTGAATATGACTATCAAAGGTAAGCCGGGAGACGTCCTGCACTTGATATGTCTAAAATCAATTTTCATAAATAACACCTTCAACAAAATCAAAAGCCGAGCTCAGCCTCGCAACTATTACTCCAAATTCGAGCATAGCCTCACATCTACAATTCCTAAGCCGAGCTCAGCCTCGCATATATTATTATAAAGTCGAGCTCGACCTCGCATTTACAATTCTTAAATCGATCGCTCAGCCTCGTAAGTCACTCAACCCGAGTTTAGCTCACATCAACAAGCATTTACGACAAGTCTGCGAACTCAAATTCGAAGAAGCATCAGTAGAGTTCTCTATCGACAACTCACCATACATCAGCATAATCCACTTCGCAGTCACGAAAGCGAGATATGTTCACGACTTATTCTCCAGAATCACCTCGCAGCTACTTAGTCCCGAAGTCATCTCCAACGGTGCTATAGTAGTCGTTCTCCGAGCAAGTTAACTTACTCGAAGAACTGGGGGGCTTATGTTGATTCCGGATACGTACCTCGGATCATTTTTAGTGTACCGGAGGCCCATCGATTACGAAGCCCAACAGATCAGATTTCATAAAGGAGGGGTGGTCAAAATGACTTAATGTGGTGATTTAACTCATAAATTAATTGATATGGTCAAAGGAATAAACTTGTCATTCAAGTTTACGAATTTATTACCATGATTAATGGTGTGAGTTAATTCCATAAGTAATAGCCCCAGATAAGGACTCCGTGGGAGGAGGAAAAAGACTATAAGATAGAGGTGAAGACTACAAGAAAAGGGACTTCCAATCTTCTACATTTTACACACACAAATGTTCTATATTTACAATACAAATTTCTATATACCACAATGTTATTTCCAATAGTTACTAAATATTATTTCTTCAATCTATGTATTTTTATTCATAATTTATTCAATATTTTTGGGATAGAATCTATAGTTACGACATCAATACAATACTCTTTTTTCTACAATTTATTCTTATTTTCAACTAATTTCTTTACACTTTATTTGATAATATTTGAATGTTGGATCCAGGATCCACAATGTCTCTGTTTTGTAACAATTCAGTTTTTCATATTAATAAAGTTGTGTGTTTCTGAGAAAGAGAATATCGTTTCTCATACTCTGTTTTTCTGAATCAAAGATCAACAGCTAAACAATAACTGTTTATGAATTCTACATTCTCATCTCGTATTTTGTAAAGCTTGTCTTCTTCCTCGGGATTGAACAGCATGCATGAATGGTTGTTCATCATGTCATCTTCGTCCGGTAAGAGAATCAGCCAAGGTATTTGCTTTTTCGCCACGCATTGTCTCGGAGTACCAAGACGAACATACGGATTCAGCTCGTCGAAAATCAGCAAAGACAAGACGTTCGAACACTGAATTTAAGAGATCTTGAGGAAGCTCGGACCAGGAATTTGATGAATCTCGTCGTCTGGGTAACTTGTAAGAATTAGGGTTATGTTGCTTCATCGAGAAGATACTTTGTAAGATACCTAACGACTCCGACTCTAGTTTTAGGGCATGTTAAATTAGCATGTAGGTGCCCTAAACCCACAAAAACAATTCAAGCCCATTACTCTACCACATAATGGACCACAACAACCCATATTTATTTGTGTTGAGGCCCAATTTTCTTGTTTTTTTTCTGAAAGAAACGATATGGCTTTGGTGATAAATCTGATTTTTGCTCAATAAGTGTGTTTTTTATGGCTTTGGTATATATCTTCAGTTTGTGATCAGCTTTAGGTTTCACAAAGAGCTTACTTATGTATGTTCTAGGGTTGTGATGAACTTTATTTGATGGTCTTTGTCGACAAAAGATTTATTTGATGGGCTTTTTTTTTTTTTAATAGAGTTGTTGGCTGATGCTGCAAGTTAACGATGGGTAAATTGATGTTGACAGGGATGATAAAATCTCATATACAAATTTGCGACAGAACCGACATTGTGTGAGGCTTTCATCTTGTCTCCAGTATATCATACAATTATCGATGCACACATCTATCATCTGATATGGTAAACCAAGACCAGCTACCAGTTTCTGTATCTCGTAGTATGAAGCTGGTGAAAGATTATCTTTAGGCAAAATATCTTTCATGAAATCTGCTATATCATCCACACATTCTTCGGACAAATTGTGATTCGTCTTTATGGTCATCAATCTGCTTGCGGATGATAAAGGCGAATGACCATATCTACATCCTCTGTATAGCGGCTGCTTTGCTGCGTCTAACATACCAAAAAACCTTTGTGCTTCCAAATTAGGTTCATGTACCGTTTCTCTATCTTCACCAATCGACTGCATATTTTCCCTATATGCATCATTTACCATCTGAACAGTCCCTAAGCCAAAATCTACTTCCGTTCTATGTTCTTCTAAACTATCCGCAACAAATGGTTCACTAGTACTAGCATAATTTGGTTTTTCTCCATGGAGTAACCAAAGCTTGTAACCCGCCTTAAATCCATTGCAATACAAGTGATTCCACACTAAATCAATTCTAACATTATGAGAATTCCGGCAAATTGAACATGGACATTTCAACTTACGAGTTTTTTGGGCGTCGGGTTGCTGACAAGCTAATTCCATGAACTCTGTTACACCTCGTGCATACTCGTCTGTTAATAAGCCTGTCTCGGGATCATGCATTGGTTCATCCATCCACGATCGAAAATAATTAGAGGAAGACATTTCTATGTATTTTTGCGTTTTTTTTCTAAGAATGATGTTGGGAATGAGTGTGTTGTTGAGAATGAGTGGGTGGATACTTATAGAAAAAAAATTTCTGACATCCGTCGGTATTCCATCGGTTGTTTTAAAATTCAAACGACGACAAAACGATAACATCAAACGTCTATAAAACGGTAACATCGTACAGCTTTAGTAACGGATATATGCTGTCATCGGAAATCCGTCGGTAATCAGACGACATTACCGACAAACCTGATTCCGTCGGTAATTATTGACGGATTACCGACAACCCTGATGTCGTCGGGATTCTGTCTGTAATCCGTCGGTTTTTAGTGACGGATTACCGACGGATCATTATTCGTTGATATTTTGTCTGTAATCCGTCGGTAATCAGACAATATTACCGACAAACCTTTTTCCGTCGGTAATTATTGACGGATTACCGACGGATATTTATTCGTCGATATTCTGTCTGTAATCCATCGGTAATTACCGACGGATCCCGGTTCGTCAGTAATTCCGTCAGTTAAGACAATGTTTTCTTGTAGTGAAAATAACATTCTTAGCATTTTTATATGCCTCAAAACTTATGAAAAATAACTTTCTTAGCATTTTCATATGCCTCAAAACCCTTTAACCAATTGTGACTGCATATTAAAGCTTGAACATTTTTCGGTAGCAGACAACTTCTATACTCGTTCAGAACTCGAGCTGCTAAAAGATGATTCAGCAACTCGAGCTCCAATACAAGTTCATCACATCATATTGTTATTTAAAAATCGTAGACACTCTTTTGGTTTTTTTTTAAAAAAAGGTACACAACTTGTCATTGAATTGAAACTATAGAGATATGAGAGTGTGATGAATTGTTAAAGAATAATTCACTTGACACAAATCTGGAAATTAACTAAGAAAAATCTGCAAACTAACTAACCAAAACCTGCAATCTATAAATACTTACAAAACCAAAACTTAAAATTGTTCAGATTAAACCTGAAAATTAGTACCAAAATCTGGAAATTAACTAACAAAAACCTGCAAACTAACCAACTAAAATCTGCAACTTAACAAACAAAAAACCTGCAATTTATAATAACTTACAAAACCAAAACTTAAAATTGTTCAAACCAAACCTGCAACTTAGTTCCAAAATCTGAAAATTAACTAACAAAAACCTGCAATTTTGACAACCAAAATCTATAAAGTAACTAACAAAAAAACCTGTAATCTAACTTATAAACAAAAACTTGAAATTGTTCTAACTAAACCTGCAATATAGTTTACCAAAATCTGCAAATTAACTAACAAAAACCTGCAATTTTGAAAACCAAAACCTTAAAAACTAACTTTAAAAAACCTGTAATCTAACTTATAAAACCAAAACTTGAAATTTTACAAACCAAACCTGCAACTTAGAAAACCAAAACCTGCAATTTAACTAACTAAAACCTGAAATTTTGCAACCAAAACGTGCAAATGAACTTAAAAAAAAAAACCCTGTAATCTAGAATCTCTGTAAGCAGACATGAGAACTGAGACTCTCTGTCATTCTTTTCAGCCAAAGCAAACTATATTTTGCTTAGAGGCTTATTACATAATACTGTTGGCTTTGTAAAATATTTGCAGAAAAAAAAGAAACCGGTAATGCCAAGAAACAACCATACACCTTGAGATTCTCTATGAGTCTACACAGCGAAAGCATATTAGAATTTAATCTGAGGCGTTTAAGATAACATCGTTGGCTTGATGATCATAAGATATCTAGCAGCCCATAGACTAATTCAATAACACTGTTGGCTTTGTTTGTAAAATAGTAAGCTGATGTCACCAAGAACGTGCAACTTTAGTTGGCTCGTAGTCTCAGTATCTCCTTTGCTGTTCTTAACCTGAAGTATGGCATGTCGTTCTGCAGAAAATAGAATTAAGACAAAACACAATTCAAAACATGTTTTATATCAGTCTTAACATATGGTTCTCATCTCTCATGTGCACTAAAAGGATTGCTAAGCAATCATGTGCAAAAATAATGTTACTCAGTAGCAAATGGAGACATTGATGACTTTTATTACCTGGCTAAATTTTTGCTTCAGTCCTCTACTGGCAAAATCTATGTATTTAAGCATAAACATCCCACAGTCATACCTGAGAAGTTGCAAAAGAGGAGTGTCATCAGACCTCTAACTGCATAACACATAGTGCTATAACAGAACGGTTACATTTAGTTGCGGTTGATCATAAATTACAAGGAACAAATTAAGCTTGTAATTGGAAATCATACTAGCAACTGAAGAAGATGGTATTGTGGAAGCAATTTAGGTAAGCAAAACTATGAGACCATGTGAAAATTTTTGTAACGTTGTCTTTTGTAGATCTTTTCCCTGCTTATCTGAACAGACCGGAACTCATATCAAGATATAATCATTTATCCCTAAGGCCTAACTAACTCACATAGCCAAAGAAAGTTTGGATGATTTTACAAAGTTAGGCCAAAAACATAGCAAAATGGGAGTTCTGTACCTATTCTCTTGCCGGGGAAGGTCTTTAACGGATTCAAAGTCCCATGAACTAACGTCGATTTGTTTTCCACTCTTGTTCTTTACTTCATCCACCAAGTACTTTGCCTAAAACAAATACCGGTTCCATAGTCATAACATTGCATCTCAAGAATGAAAATGGGCAGAAGTTATGGTCAAGAAACTATACCAGAGTATTCAAAATTGTATGATCAGAATGATCAGAACCATTTAATGAATCAAGATATTGAAACTTGCATTCCTTATTGTTAATCACTGCCAGGGTCCAATGTATATCTAGTATATGGATTGGAACAAATATCTGCACAGGTTCATCATCACAAAAATTAGATTATATTTATAAACTGACAAAAGGAAACCAAAACTTTAGGTTCTGAGAGAAAGCTTACTATGTCACAGTCAATAAGCTCATATCCTAGCTTTCTCTGTGTAGTCCATCTCCTGACAGCTTCGTAACTGTAACCGGAGTCGCTTACTAGCTGAACAAATGTAATTGGAGGGAAGAAAATATGTAAGCCTTTGAACATTCATAAACATTAATAACATCCATTCGACAAATGACATAGCAAGCAAACCTTAGTGTAAAAAAAGGTATTGAAAAAATGACACTTCAAGTAGTTTTGGGGATCTCTAGTTTCTCTCTCTTTAAGCAATTCGAGATAAAGATTGATGACCTATAAAACAGATCAAAATCTTACACAAATACAAAAATAGAAAAAGAAACATAAGGAGATTGTAACAAAATGTCAAAAATAGGCAAATGTGATTTAGGGATCGTACCAAAGAATTACCTTGTCAACAAGCCATCTTGTCGGCATCAGACATTGTAAAGTTTTTCCACAAATATCAATGTTGGAGTTTTCATGCGAAACCAAGACTTTCATACTGAGATCATAGCAAGACAACTCGTTAAATTCCTAAACAATTCAAACACAGAGCTTCTGAAAAGTACCTATTTATCCCAGTGAAGGCACTTTCGACTTCAGCTACTTCATCCTCTTTGAGTGGTATAAAAGGTTCCTGAGAAACCTCCTACAATTCAAATACAACAACTTTTAATAACAAAATACACATAAGAACTGTTGATAACTATGTGCCTCGTATCACAATCTTAATAGAAAAGGCTCACAAATCGATGAACTATGGCTACAATTCATGATTTCAGCTAGCTAATGGACAAGACAAACAAGGTTCACAATGATCGTTCAATAAATCAATAGGAAAAATTTTAAAACACATGTACCATTCTGAACAAGGTGCTTTATTAACATAATCTAAACCATGCTAAAATCTTGTAATTATTTAGAACAAGCTCATATAACTCGAAAGAACTCTAACCATATGGCTACAAGCACTAATTTCAGTAACTCTTTAATAGAATGTATCACTTCATATTCTTGAAAGGTATATAGATACTTAAGCTGCATCAACTATAATCAAAACAATCATTAGCAGTAACATAAGAAACAAGAAGAGTATAAATATAAATTACCTCAACATGGGGAAGCAACGATACTCTCAAGTTTTTCCCATTTCTAGCATTCTGAACATCACAAACTGAAGAATCATGAACAGAATCATCGTCTTTTTTGTCGAATCTCAATTCGGCTTTATCAGGACCAAACAAATCTCTTGTTTCACTACTAATCTCTTCTTCATTACCACAACAATCTCTAACTATTGCCTTCTTGTTTAAAACTGAAGCACGAACTAGTAACTGAACCTTAGAAATCCTCTGCAGCGGGTGTGATATTCTCGTCCAATGGAGACTTTTGTGGCTGAATGTCTCCGGATTGTAGATTTAGAAAATGAAACTGGTTTCTTCACAGCCTTCAAGTTGGTGCGCTTATTGAACGCTACAGAAGCCATGGGAGATCAAATCAGGTAGAGAAAATGTAACGTTAGTTTGAGGAAAATAAAATAAACTCATTGCAAAAACTTTGAAGCGGGAGACAAAATTTTCTGAGAAATAAAAGAAGAAGAAGGTGAAGAGTTTAAACTCTAGGGTTAAACCACTTAATGACTTAAGCCATTTTCCAAAGACGATTATGAGTCGTAATATTGCATATGTCGACATAAATTGTATAATGAATTTAATTTAGTAATTAAAATGAATTAAAATACTTTTATGGATAATTATGATTAGTAAGGAAACACTTTATTTTCTCAAAATCTCTCAATCTCAAAATCGTAATACTTGCATATGACATAAATCTTATGATTTATTTGCCATGACCATCAATAACAATAAGAAACACACATAATTTTCTTCAGTCCACTTCAAAATCTTCATCTTTGTTAATCTTTGACAAGAAAAAAAAAAGAAACAGCTCATATACGGCAATCAAAATGATACAGGAAAAGATACAAAACACCAAAATAAACCATCAAGAAAAGTGAAACACATACCACTCTTAACAAATTTCAACAACACAATGGATTTGTTACCATTATAACTCCCAACTAACTAATGCAGCCAAATAAACAACGTAATGGTACCTCATTCTTATACATAATTGAACTTAGCAAATTCTACTATCTATAAATGACTTAATGACACAGTTTATCACAAATCGTAAACCAAGCTATTAGAGTAATTTAATGTATACCGGTTTAGTATTGGTTTAATCATTGTAAATCAATTGTATCGGCTATATAAGAGAGCCTCTCTCATGTAACAAGATTGAATTTACAATGATTAAACCAATATTAAACCGGTATAAATTTGATTACTCTAATACAAGCAGCTGAATTAGGACAATTTACAAGCTCAAGTGAGTGTAACTCAAGTCGAAACACTAAAATAGATTCGAGATTTAACAGATTCACAAAACCCAGAAATTATAAATTAGAAAGAATGAATTGGGAATTTGGGTTACCAAAAAAAGGAAAAAGAAGAGATGAATTCGAACACTACACGTGTATTCGCTTGAGGTCTCGATCAAAGATCTTGACTTTGGAGCTCTTATGCTGAAAATCACCATCACCCGCCATAACTTCCGACCGTAGAGAAGGAAAGAGAGGCCAAGAATGTTGAAAGTTAAACTTGATTTTGGATCAAGTATAATTATTGGGCTTAACCCAATAACTAAGTATTCAAGTTCTAGAAATTCTCTAGAATCATCTTCCACCTCCTTAACCATAAAAATCTAGAGATCTTTATAGAATTTTTTAGATAATTAAAATAAAATAATCTAGATATTATGTAAGAATAATCTAGATTTAGGATTAAAATATTTTAGATATTTTGTAGTTTGGAGACTATAAATACCTCCTTCCTCCATCATTTGTAACTAAGTTATGAAGTTGTTTTCATCTTGAATCAAAGTAATATTTCCTAAAAGTCTCTTACAAATACTTAAACACTTTCTCCATCATCTTTAAAAGAGTTTATCTTCCAACAAAGTGGTATCAGAGCTTGACGATCCTAAAGATGGCAAGTAGTGGTGTTCCCGTCCAAGTCCCGATGCTCACAAAGAGCAACTACGACAATTGGAGTTTACGAATGATGGCTCTCCTAGGAGCACATGACGTGTGGGAGATAGTCGAGAAAGGTTTCGTTGAACCGGAGAATGAAGGTAGTCTTTCTCAAACTCAAAAGGATGGTTTGAGAGACTCAAGAAAGAGAGACAAGAAAGCTCTCTGTCTAATCTATCAAGGATTAGATGAAGATACGTTCGAGAAGGTCGTTGGAGCTACGTCGGCTAAAGAAGCATGGGAGAAGCTTCGGACTTCTTACAAGGGTGCCGATCAAGTCAAGAAGGTGCGTCTTCAAACTCTAAGAGGAGAATTTGAAGCGTTGCAAATGAAGGAAGGTGAACTTGTTTCCGATTATTTTTCGAGAGTTTTGACGGTTACTAATAACCTCAAAAGAAACGGTGAGAAGCTAGATGATGTGAGAATCATGGAGAAGGTTCTTAGATCGTTGGATCCAAAATTCGAGCATATCGTCACCGTCATCGAAGAAACAAAAAATTTGGAAGATATGACAATGGAGCAACTTCTAGGGTCATTACAAGCTTATGAAGAAAAGAAAAAGAAGAAAGAAGATGTTGTCGAACAAGTCCTCAAGATGCGGATTACCAAAGAAGAAAATGGCCAAAGTTATCAAAGACGAGGTGGTGGTCAAGTACGAGGACGAGGTCGTGGATATGGAAATGGACGAGGTTGGAGATCACATGAAGACAACACCAACCAAAGAGGAGAAAACTCATCAAGAGGCCGTGGGAGAGGAAACCCAAAACCAAGGTACGATAAATCAAGTGTCAAATGCTACAATTGTGCAAAGTTTGGACATTATGCTTCCGAATATAAAGCTCCTAACAACAAAAGAGTAGAAGAGAAGGCGAACTATGTTGAGGAGAAAGATCAAGAAGAAGACATGTTATTGATGGCTTACAAGAAAGATGAACGAGAAGAGAATCATAAGTGGTACCCCTCGATAGTGGTGCAAGTAATCACATGTGTGGGAGAAAAAGCATGTTCGTGGAGCTTGATGAGTCGGTGAAAGGAAACGTGGCTTTAGGAGATGAATCGAAGATGGAGGTCAAAGGTAAAGGAAAAATTCTCATTCGATTGAAAAATGGAGATCATCAATTTATTTCCAACGTTTACTATATTCCAAGTATGACGACAAACATCTTGAGCCTTGGACAACTCTTAGAGAAAGGTTATGATGTGCTACAAGGAGGAGTCTTGGTTATGGCATCTTCGATTCGGACATTTAAATTTTGGAGGATTGGAGTTGCTTTCGAAGAAAGAAATGGTGAGAGGATTACCTTGCATCAAGCATCCAAATCAAGTGTGTGAAGGATGTCTACTTGAAAAACAATTCAAAATGAGTTTTCCAAAGGAGTCAAATACGAGAGCCCAAAAGCCGTTGGAGTTAATACATACGGATGTATGTGGTCCGATCAAGCCAAAATCACTCGGTAAAAGTAACTACTTCCTTCTCTTTATTGATGATTTTTCAAGAAAAACATGGGTTTACTTTTTGAAGGAAAAATCAGAAGTATTTGAGAACTTTAAAAAGTTTAAAGCCCATGTTGAGAAGGGAGAGTGGCCTGTGATCAAAGCCATGAGATCGACCGTGGAGGAGAGTTTACATCCAAGGAGTTTCACAAATATTGTGAAGATAACGACATTCGAAGACAACTAACGGTTGCCAAGATCCCCCTCAACCAAAAATTGAAAGTAGCGGGAAAGAAAGGAATATAACAATTTCTTGAGATGGCGAGGAGCATACTGCAATATTAACAGTACGAAATACAAAGGAGTTGTGGGCGGAAGCAGTCGCGTGTGCGGTTTATCTATTAAATCGATCGCCAACGAGAAGTGTTTCCGGAAAGACACCACAAGAAGCATGGAGCGGAAGGAAGCCCGGTGTTTCACATTTAAGAGTCTTTGGAAGCATTGCTCATGTTCATGTACCGGATAAGAAGCGGAGCAACTAGACGACAAAAGTGGAGAAGGTATCTTCATTGGTTTATGACACCAATTCCAAAGGAACAGCTCTACAATCCCGACACGAGGAAGACTATCATTAGTCAAAATGTCGTGTTTGATGAAGAAGAAGAATGGGATTGGAGATCAAATGATAAAGATTTATAACTTCTTTCCACATTTTGATGAACATGAACCCGGCCACCAAGAGATGAGCCTACTACACCACCAACTTCACCAACGAAGCTCTCAAGGAGAAGAAAAGTTCGAGTGAAAGGACCCCACGTTTTAGAAGCTTACAAGAGCTTTATGAGGTAACCGAAAATCAAGAAAACCTTACTTTATTTTGTCTATTGCAGAATGCGAACCCATGAACTTTCAAGAAGCTATTGAAAAGAAGACTTGGAGAAATGCAATGGATGAAAATCAATCAATACAAAAGAATGATACATTGGAGCTAGCTTCACTTCCAAGTGGGCATAAGGCAATCGGTGTGAAGTGGGTGTACAAAGCAAAGAAAAACTCTAAAGGAGAAGTAGGAAGATACAAGGCAAGATTGGTGGCGAAAGGATAGTCAAAGAGTCGGCATCGACTATGATGAGGTATTCGCTCCTGTTGCTCGTCTAGAAACAGTTAGACTAATCATTTCATTGGCGGCTCAAAACAAGTGGAAGATACATCAATGGATGTCAATCAACACCTTCTTAAATGGAGATCTTGAAGAAGAAGTTTACATTGAGCAACCACAAGGCTATATAGTCAAAGGAGAAGAAGATAAAGTCTTGAGGTTAAAGAAGGCACTTTATGGGCTAAAACAAGCCCCAAGAGCTTGGAATTAATACTCGAATTGACAAAATATTTCAAGGAGAAAGACTTCATCAAGTGTCCATATGAGCATGCACTCTATATCAAAATTCAAAAGATGATATATTGATCGCATGCTTATATGTAGATGACTTGATATTCACGGGTAACATCCAAGCATGTTCAAGGAGTTCAAGGAGAATGACAAAGGATTCGAGATGATGGATATCGGTGTTACGACACTACCTCGGAATTGAAGTGAAACAAGAAGATAATGGAATCTTCATACTCAAGAAGGTTACGCTAAGGAGGTACTTAAGAAGTTCAAGATGGATGACTCAAATCCAGTTAGCACACCAATGGAATGTGGAACCAATTATCAAGAACGAAGAAGGAGAAGGAGTGGATCCAAATCTTTAAAAGCTTGGTTGGAAGTTTGCGATACTTAACATGCACAAGACCCGATATCTTATATGCCGTTGGATTATTAGTCGTTATATGGAGCATCCGACAACAACTCATTTCAAGGCGGCAAAGAGAATTCTCCGTATATCAAAGGTACTATAAACTTTGGCCTACACTACTCTACTTCTAATGATTACAAACTTGTTGGATATAGCGATAGCGATTGGGGTGGAGACATAGATGACCGAAAGAGCACTAGTGGTTTCGTATTCTACATTGGAGATACGGCTTTCACATGGATGTCGAAGAAACAATCAATTGTCACTCTTCCACTTGTGAGGCGGAGTATGTAGCGGCTACTTCATGTGTGTGTCACGCTATTTGGTTAAGAAACCTTCTAAAGGAGTTAACCTTGCCACAAGGAACCAACGAAGATCTTTGTGGATAATAAGTCAGCAATCTTTGGCGAAGAACCCAGTCTTCCATGATCGAAGTAAACACATTGACACACGATATCACTACATTAGAGAGTGTGTTAACAAGAAGGATGTGCAATTGGAATATGTGAAGACAAATGATCAAGTAGCCGATATTTTCACCAAGCCTCTCAAGCGCGAAGACTTTATCAAGATGAGGAGCTTGCTTGGAGTAGCAAAATCAAGTTTAAGAGGGGTGTTGAAAGTTAAACTTGATTTTGGATCAAGTATAATTATTGGGCTTAACCCAATAACTAAGTATTCAAGTTCTAGAAATTCTCTAGAATCATCTTCCACCTCCTTAACCATAAAAATCTAGAGATCTTTATAGAATTTTTTAGAATAATTAAAATAAAATAATCTAGATATTATGTAAGAATAATCTAGATTTAGGATTAAAATATTTTAGATATTTTGTAGTTTGGAGACTATAATACTCCTTCCTCCATCATTTGTAACTAAGTTATGAAGTTGTTTTTGTAAGAATGCGTGTTATTTAATATGAAGAGAGTACAGCCATATATATACAAACTTGCACAGAAGCGCCTAGGTTAAGTATTTACAGAAGATTCTATAAGTGGAGATATACAAATCAAGGTAATAAAGAGGTTTCCTTGTCTTGTCCTTTACACGCCCCCTCAAGATGGAGGGGTTTTGGCCACTCCAATCTTGTCTCGTAGTTCTTGAAATCGTGCTCGTGGAAGGGGTTTCGTGAGAGCATCAGCCAGTTGATCCTTGGTGTTGATGTGAGCTACACGAAGAATCCCTTGTTGTATGTGTCCTCTAATGAAGTGATAGTCAATGGCAATGTGTTTCATTCGGGAATGAAACACGGGGTTGGCACAAGGAATGTAGCTCCCACATTGTCGCAGTAGACAACTAGTTTTGTCGGTAGTGTTATTCCTAGCTCCGTGAGAAGATGACATATCCAGCGGACCTCAGCGGCAGCATTGGCTACGGCTCGATATTCAGCCTCTGTTGATGATCGAGCCACTCCATTTTGTTTCTTGGCAGACCATGAAACAGGGTGCTTTCCAAGATATATGATGTATGCATTTGTGGAGACACAATCAGAGGTGTCTCCTGCCCAGTCAGAATCTGAGAATGCATGAAGGGAGATAGAGTTCTTGGCAGAGAAGAATATACCGTACGTGTGCGTCCCAGCTAGATATCTCAGGATTCTTTTTGCTGCTTGCCAGTGATCATCTGTTGGGCGGTGCATGAATTGGGATAGGCGGTTCACAGCGTACGCGATGTCCGGTCTTGTGAAAGCGAGATACTGTAAGCTCCCAACCAGTTTTCTGTATTCGGTTGGGTTTGGTAGAGGGGTACCTGAGCTTATTGTGAGCTTTGGTGAGGATGCCATTGGTGAGCTGACTGGTTTTGCTGCTAGCATGTTGTGTTTGTGGAGGAGATCGAGTATATATTTCCGCTGTGAGAGATGGAGTCCTTGAGATCCTGTGCTTCTATCCCAAGGAAGTAGTTAAGGTCTTCAGCATCCTTCACTGAGAACCGGTCAGCAAGAAGAGCAAGAACTTGTGTAATGAGGTTGTTGTTGCTCCCGGTTACCAAAATGTCGTCAACATATACCAGGAGGTATACAAGGTCGTTTCCTCTGTGAAGGGTGAACAATGATGTATCACTGAGCGAGTTTTGGAAACCAATGCTTATGAGATATGTTTTCAGCTCCGTGTACCAGGCGCGGGGGGCTTGTTTTAGTCCGTAGACTGCTTTGCGGAGGCGACATACATGATTTGGCTTGTCTGGATCAATGAACCCTGGCGGTTGTTCCATGTAGACTTCTTCTTTTAAAGTGCCTTGCAAAAAGGCGTTGTTCACATCCAGCTGTTGTATTGGCCATGCTCTAGTAACTGAAACATCTAGAACCACTCGGATTGTAGTTGATTTTATGACAGGACTAAATGTGTCTGTGTAGTCACGGCCAAGCTGCTGATTGTACCCCTTAGCAACGAGTCTTTCCTTGCATCGTTCATGAGCACCAGTTGAGAAGAATTTTTTTGAATAGCCACTTACAACCAACAATGTTCCTGTTCTGAGGCCTGGGGACCAGATCGAAGGTCTGGTTGCGAGCAAAGGCGTCGATCTCCACCGACATGGCTCCTCGCCATTATTCATCTTTCATCGCTTGATTGACAGTCATGGGTTCTGTCGGGATTCCAGTTGTAGCTTGAAGGTTGTATTTGGGATTGGGCTTTACGATGTTGTTCTTGTGTCTGGTTTGCATTTGGTGTTTGTTGGTTTGATTTGGGATCTGAGGTTCTTGTGAGGAAGACGATGGTGTCGTCGTTGGTGGGTTATTGGGTAGGGTTGTGTTTGGTGGGGGTGGGTTTGAGTTTGGATTTGGTGGGGTTGGGTTTGGGTTTGTGTTTGTTGGGGCTGTGTTTGGATTCTCGGGTTGGGCCTGCGAATCATTAGTGGGCCTGGTTTGTGTTGGCTCATTTAATTGATCTGGTTGTGGGCTTGCAACTGAAGGGTCACCGTGAGAAAGAGCCAATTGATTCGGCAAAGAAGACGTACCTCTAATCTCCTGCTGCGTTGTTCGGTGAGGAGCTGAGCTTGAGGTTCCCGGCGGCGGCGTGACAGACGGTGGCGGTACGAGTGACTGCTGGATTGGGATTATTTCGACTGGTGGTTAAGAAGCAGGAGGATCCGAAGGTGTGGAGGAAGAGTTGACTTTGCTTAGTGAGTGAAAGGGGTACACGTTTTCATCGAATTTGACATGGCGAGATACGTATATTCGGCCGGAGCTTGGCTGGAGGCAGATATATGCGCTTTGAGTCAGCGAGTATCCCAGGAACACACACGGTGTTGATCGATTTTCTAGCTTGTTGGTGGTGTATGGTCTTAGCCATGGGAAGCAGAGGCATCCGAACACTTTCAGCTTTTCATAGTTTGGCGATGTTGCGAAGAGTTTCTGGAATGGAGATTGCATTGAGATAACCGGTGTAGGGAGCCGATTGATGAGGTACGTTGCTGTGGCGAAGGCATAGGTCCAGTATGAGTTTGGAATTCCGGCATGAGTGAGTAGGGACAGACCTATTTCCACCACATGGCGATGCTTCCTTTCCGAGATTCCATTATGCTCAGGTGTGAGGTGGTGAGGTGAGGTGTGAGATTCCAGCTGCTGCAAGGAATGGTCGGAGAGCTATGAATTCTCCGCCGTTATCGGAATAAAGAGTGCCGATTTTGGTGTTGAAGCGATTCTCCACTAAAGCTTTGAAAGTGATGAATGTTTCTTTGACTTGAGACTTTGTTTTGAGTGGGTATAACCAGGTGTAGCGTGTGAAGTGGTCGATGAGGATCAGGTAATTTTTGAAGTTGTCAATGGAGATGATTGGAGAGGTCCAGACATCAGAGAAGATGATTTCAAGTGGTTTTGTGGAAGTGATTGTTGACTGTTGAAAAGGAAGCTTATGACTTTTGTTGATGGAACAATCGATACACAAAGAGTTTGTAGGAACAGATTGTGTAGACGAAGGAAGGGAAAAATTTGAAACAACATTTTTGAGAATAGAAAAGGATGGGTGGCCTAAGCGGTTGTGCCAGTCAACAAGCGATGGTTTTGATGGAGACGAGGCAAAGAATGATGCGTAAGGAGCTGAGGAGAGCGGCCACTCGTACAGATCACCGTTAGTCTTGCCGTGGAGCAACGGGGCTCCCGAGCTGAGATCCTTCACCTGAAACGAGGCAGGAAAGAATTCGACAGAGACCTTATTAGCGTTACACAACCGTAAACAGAAATAAGATTCTTTTGTATGTGAGGAACACATAGCACATTTGTCAAGTGTAGCTGTCGAGAATTAGAGGTTAGAGGGATTGAACCAGTGTGGGTGATTTTGAGGCCTGATCCATCACCAATTAGAACTGAGTCATCACCATTGTAGGGTTGGTGAATAGCAAGATTCTGGAGATTGCTTGTCATATGGTGTGTTGCGCCACTGTCTAGTAGCCACGTGTCAGCAGTCTGGGAGGAGCCGAGAGCGAGGTTAGCAGCAGGTTGCCATGGACGGTATTGATTCTGCATCAGAGGTGGCGGAGACATGGCAGCTTGTTTGGAGTACTTTCCTTGGTAGCCCTTCATGGTTCGTGAATCTTGGCTCTGTCCCTGATATTGTGGTTGCTGCTGATTGTTAGGCCAGGTTGGATTGAATCGCTGGTTTGGTTTTGCAGGATAGAAACGTTGGCGGCTGTTGGCAAGATTTGCGGATGTAGGTGCCTCGGTGATGTTGGTAGAACCAGAGAGAAGCTTGGCAGCGATGGTAGCCATTGGAGAGAAGAAATGGTAGAGAGGAAGATGGGAAGAAGAAGAAAACAGAGGAAGAAGAGAGGGCGGCTGGGAGAAAAATTTTAGGGTATCCTATAGTGGCTCTGATACCATGTAAGAATGCGTGTTATTTATAAGAGTACAGCCATATATATACAGACTTGCACAGAAGCGCCTAGGTTAAGTATTTACAGAAGATTCTATAAGTGGAGATATACAAATCAAGGTAATAAAGAGGTTTCCTTGTCTTGTCCTTTACAGTTTTCATCTTGAATCAAAGTAATATTTCTTAAAAGTCTCTTACAAATACTTAAACACTTTCTCCATCATCTTTAAAAGAGTTTATCTTCCAACAAAGAATGTATGAAAGATTTCTCTAAATCTCTCTGTCTATCGACTTTCATTTTCATGTTGATGATGAAGAAGATAAAAGAAAAGGGAAAGTGATGTGTAACAGAAAAAAAAAGAAACGTGGCTGTGTTTTATTCTTACCATTTTTTTTTAACGTCATTTAGTATTTAATTGATACGATTTAGAGAAGCAAAAATATGTTTTTTCCTTGCATACAAAATTATATAATGTTAATATATTATATAATCATATTAAAAAAGTTATACAATGTATATATTACATATATCATATGGGAAAAATTACTAGAGTTTAAAATTGATAATTTTATAAACAAATAAATGTAAATTAAGTATGAAAAAAAAAATATATATATATAATATAGTATGCATATTTTTTTCTTTTGTATTGATTAGTATTTGACCTTATTCTTGCAATTTTCAAATAACTTCTAAATCTCAACATATATTTTTTTACAGTATTCTTACAACTATACTCTTCTCAATTGATGTATTTAGATTTATTATTATGCAACTTAATTAACACAATACAAAAAATTACCCCTCATTATATTTTTGGTGCATCAAACACTTTTAGTTTCTAAATTCAAAAAAAACAAAAAAAAAAACTAACACTATATATAAGTGAAAAAAATCTAAACATAATACAAAACAAAAATAATTACAATCAAACTTTCAAATTATGAATTTTAAACCTTATAAATTTAAGGTCATTGGAGATCCATCAGACCATCACCAATATATCTAATTTCTATGTTACGATTGTGAAAGAAAACATCAGATCATCACGAATCATATGTTTCGCATGATCGACGTCTGATTGATAAAATCTTTTGCATAATTGCATTTAAAAAACATTATTCTGTCATTATATGTGTTATATTTTCATGTATATTTTCATGTCGTTTGAGTGAAAGAAAACAATTTTTACCCATCTCACCTGCTCAAAAGAAGAGACGGAGTAAAGATGTACGTGTGTATTTTTTTTTTTTTTTTGGATTTGATAGGCGTGGGCTGGTATTCAAATCAGATATATTCAGGTCGAGTAAATTTTTTTTAGATGTAAGTCCTGGTATTTGTAATTTTTCTTTCGGATTCGGTTCGGTTCTTTGAGTGTTCGGGTCGGTTCTTAACTTTGTTTTGCGAACTAGTAAAAATACATAAGCCTTTGAACATTCATAAACATTAATAACATCCATTGGACAAAAGACATAGCAGCTAAACAGGAAGCAAACCTTAATGTAAAAAAAGGTAATGAAAAAATGACACTTGAAGTATGTCCGGAACCGAGTAAAGGGGACCTCGGTCTGCCCAGACAACTCACCAACACCCACCCCTATATAGGTTTATGGACTTTTACGGTCGTGGCACTAGGAGACATTGAAGTGTCTGAGGAGTCACTAGTGTCATAAAAAAAACATTACTTGGAAGTTTTTTCTGATTTTTTGCAAGCTTCATAAGGATAATGAAACTTAATTTTCTGTAAATTTTCAGAATTTTTGGAGCACTCTAACTATTTCATTTGTATTTTACAAAACTCGGATGATCAAGGTCTAGCCGGAGCTCCGTGGACACTTTTGTTGTGCACTTGACATCCTGAACTCATTATTGATGTATTTAAGGCATTTAGATCGAAAAATATTAGCATTAGTACGGGCATTATCAAACGTTAGGTCGTGGCTTAAGTTTCAGGACGGTGACTGTCGTTCGTAAAGTCGACAGGTGTGTACGTCCGAACGGTGACCCGATCCATAATTTTTTTATGTGCAATTCTCTTCTAGAACTCTTTATTGATGTATTTGGACATTTCCATCGAAAAACATTAGCATCCAAATGGGCATTTTCAAAAGTTAGGTCGTGGCATATGCATACGGACAGCGACTATCGTCCATAAGGTCGACAGGTGTGTACGTCCGGACGGTGACCCGATCCATAATTTTTTTTTGTGCAATTCTATTGTAGAAGTCTTTATTGATGTATTTGGGACATTTCCATCGAAAACATTAGCATCCAAACGGGCATTTTCAAAAGTTAGGTCGTTGCATATGCATACGGTGACTGTCGTCGGTAAGGTCGACGGGTGTGTACGTCCGGACGGTGACCCGGTCCATAATTTGTTTTGGGTGAAATTTTCTTCTAGAACTCTTTATTGATGTATTTGGGACATTTTCATCGAAAAACATTAGCATCCAAACGGGCATTTTCAAAAGTTAGGTCGTGGCATATGCATACGGACGTTAAATGTCGTCCGTAAGGTCGACGGGTGTGTACGTCCGGACGGGGACCCGGTCCATAATTTTGTTTCGTGCAATTCTCTTCTATAACTCTTTATTGATGTATTTGGGACATTTCCATCGAAAAACATTAGCATCCAAACGGGCATTTTCAAAAGTTAGTTCGTGACATATGTACGCCGCCTCTGACTCACGGAGTAAGTGAAATAACTTTAAAATTAGTGGTATTTCACTTGCGTCAAATCTCCCACTTATCCTACACCTCTCAAGTCATTTCATAAAGTCGGATTAGAGTCAAGCTCAATAGGGTCTTCTTTCCCCGCCGATTCTGCCAAGCCTGTTCCCTTGGTTGTGGTTTCGATGGATAGTAAACAGAGACAGTGGGAATCTCGTTAATCCATTCATGCACGTCACTAATTAGATGACGAGGCATTTGGATACCTTAAAAGAGTAATAGTTACTCCTGCCTTTTACCCGCGCTTGGTTGAATTTCTTCACTTTGACATTCAGAGCACTGGATAGAAATCACATTGTGTAAGCATCCGCAGGGACCATCGCAATGCTTTGTTTTAATTAAACAGTCGGATTCCCCTTGTCCGTACCAGTTCAGAGCTGACTGTTTGACGCCCGGAGAAAGCTCCCGAGGGAGCCGTTCCCAGTCCGTCCCCCCCGGCACGCAGCGACCCGCTCTCGCCCATCCTAATTTCAGTTACTCTTTATTAGAATGTTTCACTTCATATTCCCGAAATGTATATAGATACTTAAGAACGTTTTTCTGCAATAATTGTAATCAAACAATCATTAGCAACAACATTGGAAGCATAAAGAGTATAATAATATATATATATATATATATATATATATTATATATATATATCGCCTCAACATGGCGAAGCAATGATACACTCAAGTTGTTCCACTTTCTACTATTCTAAATATCACAAACTAAAGAATCTTGAACAGGATCATCTGCTTTTTTGGTGAATCTCAATGCCGCTTTATTAGGACCAAACAAATTGTTTCTTTCACTACTAATCTCTTCATTACCACAACAATTTCGAACAATACTTAGGTTCGCCCCTGGGGTGAACCTTTAAATTCACCAAACATATCATAACCAATAGTTTTGCCATGTCAGATTACTAATATAAGAGAATTAAAAAAAAAATTAAAAAGAAGGAAACACAATTAAAAAAAAAGGAAATCAGAAAATAGATTTAGGGTTTAGGGTTTAGAGTTTAGATTTTACAATTAAAACGAAATTAGATGTCGGTTTGGGTTGCCAAATGAGTGGTTAGGGTTTAGATTTTATAATTAAAACGAAATTAGATATCGGTTTGGGTTTAAGGTTTAGGGTTTAGGGTTTAGATTTTACAATTAAAATGAAATTAGATGTCGGTTTGGGTTGCCAAATGAGTGGTTAGGATTTAGATTTTATAATTAAAACGAAATTAGATGTCAGTTTGGGTTTAGGGTTTAGGGTATAGAGTTTAGGGTTTAGATTTTACAATTAAAACGAATTTAGATGTCGGTTTGGGTTGACAAATGAGTGGTTAGGGTTTAGATTTTATAATTAAACGAAATTAGATATTGGTTTGGGTTGACAAATGAGTGGTTAGAGTTTAAATTTTACTATAAAACGAAATTATATCTGTTTAGGTTTGTTAAATATTTGTTATATAAATCCTAATCCCTAACCCTAAACCCAAACCGATATCTAATTTCGTTTTAATTAAATCTAAACACCACTCATTTGGCAAACCATCGACATCTTTTCATTTTAATTGTAAAATCTAAACATTCCCAATCTATTTCTGATTTTTTTTTTTCCTTGTGTATTCCTTTTTTTTTTTATTCCTTCTCAGATTGGATCTTCGTAATCTGCCTGGCCAACTGATCGTCGATGATTGGTGCCTTTGCGGAAAAAGCCCTCTCCCACCCCGGGCGCCCTCCGTCCGCACTCTCTCCCATTTTTCTTCTGTTTCAACTGCCGCCCCCCTCACTATATTTGCCGCTTAGCACCTCTGACCCGGGTGTGCTATTCGCGTCCCTGGAGACTTTTGTGCGAGAATCCTCGAGCTGATTGTCGATTTAGCAGATGAGACCGGGTTGATTAACAGCCACTCGCGCGGTTTATAGAAGAATTTGGGTTTAAGGGTCAAATTAATTAAAGAAAATAATTTGGAAGCAAGAAAGTTGATACAAGGACTTGGAAGAAGTCATATATTGGTCAAAACTAAATTTTGGAGCCACCCGATTTTACAGAAGCTTCGTACCGTTTGTTGGAACTCAATTTTGAGAGGTTGACTTTTGGTCAACTTTCCGGCGACTTTCCGGTGAACTCCGTTACCGGAATGACCGGATCTTGGGGTCATTGGATTCCTTGTAATGAGCACTATAAGATAGTGTAATTATATGTCAAAATTGAAGTTAAATTGAATGAGAAATTGAAGTCCAAAGTGGGTTGCTTAAAGAGCTTAAAAAGACAAATGTGCATTTGTCCCATATTGGAAGTTTGGAAAATCTTCCTCTTGTATATATGCTACACTTACTACAAGGTTCACTAGCAATTGGAAGAGGAGACCATGGAGATGGAGATGGATGGCCATTATGCAAAACACACACGTGCGCGCACGCGCCGCCGCCGCCGCCGTGCCGTGCTGAGCCAGGCCGGGCTCGGGCTTGGGTCTTGGTGAATGTGGGCCTTTAGGCCCACAAAGATTGTTCTTTTTGGGCCAAGTTTCTATGGACTTTATGTCACATTTTTTGGCATAAATATTTTGCATAATTAAAAATGGAATATTCGAATCTTATAATTCGAACGCCAAACGGAAGAGAAAAACTCGCCCATGACTGAGTCTTCCGTCGCCTTATCCACTCGCTCCAACCTCCCTCGATACCCGCTCACGTGCCACGATTTGCGGACGCGCATATCGTCACTTCAAGCCATATATTCGAGTCTTCGTCTCTCTCATTCTTCACGCTTTTTTCAATAGAAAAAATCAAACCTCTCTCTCCCACTTTTCTTCTCCGATCAAAGTAAGTCTCAAGAGTGTATTGTAGTTACCAACGTTCGTTGGACTCCGTAATCGAGTGTAACGATACGGTTTAGTTATCCGTCCTATCCTGGGATTCATCATTCTCATACACCGTTTCACTGCGGGAGATTGTTTGGATTAAGGAAAGAGATCATATCTCGGTTCGGATTGTTTTTGTTTAACTCTTTCCTTAATCGGCTTTCATAAAAGATTCATCTGTGTTTCTATCTCAGTTTTTCGCGGTCTTACAGTCTTAAAAACCAAAATTCGTTTTCGCTACTCGCTTTATTACGAATTTAGAAACGCAAAAGTTTTTCAAAACTGATTTCATACGGATTTCTTAGAGGTTTTTCAAAAACTTATAAACGGCTTCTGCTAATGCTTCATAGCTATTACGCGGATCGTTCAAAACGAATTTAGAAACGCTTTCAAAGCGATTTCTGTAGACAATTCTGAGAACGTTTTCATAAGCGATTCTACAGAACGAGTCAATTTAGTGAATTAAATTTTAATCACTATTTTATAATCTCAAGTATTGACACTTCTGTTTTCTGTGACCAGATGTCTAACGATGGTACCAACGGAGGTTCTGAGAACTCAAGTGCGCCGACAATCCAAGGAGGAAATGGTCTGCCACTTATTGCCCCTGAAATCCCGAAAATAACCACGGCGATGATTATGCCTGAAAAATTCGATGGTGAAAATTTCAAGTCGTGGCAGGAGAAGATGTTTTTTCTCCTCAGCAACATGAAGATGGACAAGTATCTCGTTGAGGACTGTCCAGTGTTACCTGAGGGTAATACTGATCCGCATGCATTGGCTGTTGTTGACGCCTGGAAGCATGCTGATTTCTTGTGCAAAGGCCACATCAAAAACTGTCTGGGAGAAAAGCTGTTCAAGGTGTATAGCAAGGTGCCTACTTCCAAGGCTCTCTGGGCTGATTTGGAAACGAAGTACAAAGTGTACAATGTAGGCTCTGGTAAGCATGCAGCCAAACGGTTCATCAACTACACCATGGTGGACACACGGCCCATTATGGACCAGGTCCACGAGCTAGAAGCAATCACCCAAGAGATAGCAGATGAAGGGATGAAGATTTGTGAAACCTTCATTGTGAACTGTTTCATTGAGAAGCTACCACCTAGCTGGAGCGATTTCAAGAACTATCTCGACCATAAGCAAAAGCCAATCACTTTGCTTAACTTGATCTCCAGGCTGCAGAATCAGTCAACTGAGCGCGACAAAGATGGGTCTGCCATTGGGTCCGCCATTGACCATGACGCAAATGTTGCTGAATACAAGAGAAAGGGGAAAGCCAAGGTTGTTTACCAAAACAAAAAGGCTAATGGGGCTAACAGGCCTAATGGGCCTAACAAGCCTAATGGGCCTACCAAGAAAATGGCAGCTCAATCCTCCACTAGCTTTAAAAAGCAAGGTGAAACCAAGCGATTTGCTGGATCGTGCAACCATTGTGGCAAGAAGGGTCACAAGGCATCTGAATG
>CM022181.2:4179950-4197173 GCA_011420285.2 Erysimum cheiranthoides
ACCATTGCAAGAGTTTTGTTTAATCGAATCTCTGGACACTTCCAAGGTAGAATTTACATAGACAGGGGTTTCATATCTAAGAGTAGAGAAGATTATAGAAAAGGCAATCCAATTGACTATAACATGAGGTTGCACTTGCAAGAAAATTTCCTTTATGGATTGTTAGAAAAAAAAGGCATAAAGGTTGTTCATTTAGGTGTAGTGAGAGAGAAGCTAAAACACAAGAAAGTTCTTATCTTTATTGATGATTTGGATGATCAAGTGGTTTTAGATGCTTTGGCGGGCGGATATGAATGGTTTGGTCCTGGGAGCAGAATCATTTTGATTACAAAAGATAAGGGTCTTCTAGAGGCTCATGGGATTAATCATATATACACTGTTGGTTTCCCATCTGAAAACCAAGCTCTTGAGATGTTTTGTCGTTCAGCTTTTGAGCAAAAGTCTCCTCCTGATGGTTTCATGGAGCTAACTGCTGAAGTTGCAGCGCGTGCTGGTGGTCTTCCTTTGGGTCTTGAGATCTAGGTAAAGTTAGAGAAGGAGGAACAAGAAGACTGGATGGATATGTTATCGAGGCTTCAGAAAAGTTTGAACGGAGATATCGTAAAAACACTAAGAGTCAGCTACGCTGATTTAGACAGCAGAGAAGATAAAACGATATTTCGTCACATCGCGTGTTTTTTCAACAGAGTGGAAGTCAATAAATTCAGTTGATGCTTGCAGATAGCGATTTGGATGTCAACATAGGTCTTAAGAACCTAGCTAATAAGTCTCTCATAAGTGTAATACCATCAAGGAATGATGATGTCGTCAATATGCACTGTCTGGTAGAACAAATGGGTAAAGAAATCGTATGTGCACAATCCGATGAGCCTGGACAACGTGAGTTCCTAATAAATTCAAATGATTATGCAGTGTACTTGAAGATAACACTGTAAGTTTTTTTTTTTCTTCACATTCTACAACTCTCTTTATAAGATTACAAGTTGCTCGCTGAGATAATTACTCGTATATTTTCAGGGTACTAAAAACATTTTTGGTATATCATTGGATTTAAATAAGATTAAAGAATTTCGGATAGATGAGAAAGCATTCAAAGGGATGCCCAATCTTCGTTTTCTAAGGTTCTTTAGAAGTTCATGGGAACCGGAAGAAGAAGTTGAACTGGATTTACCCGAAAATTTTGATTATTTTCCCCGTAAACTCAAGTTATTAAGTTGGTCGGGATATCCAATGAAATGCATGCCTTCAAAGTTTTGTCCTGAAAATCTGGTTGAACTCATAATGCCTAATATCATGATACTTGAGAAACTATGGCCTGGAGTTAAGGTAAGGAGTGAGAGGGTAAACTACTATATTATTTTTTCCATTCTCTTTGATGTGTGCATTTCTAAGTATAATATATTATTTTTGTTCAGTCGCTTACATGCCTCAAGGTTATGGACTTGTCGGGATCTAAAACACTGAAAGAAATCCCAAATCTTCAAAGGCAACCAATCTAGAGACATTGGATCTTCATGGTTGTTCTAGTTTGGTGGAGGTTTCCACGATTCAGTATCTCAAAAAGCTGGAGCGTTTGGATATGTCGGGATGCAGTAATGTGGAGATTCTTCCCACTCTAATTAACCTCCAATCTCTTGAAACTCTTGATCTCCGTAAATGCTCACGGTTGAAGATTCTTCCTGACGTGTCCAGCCAACATCTTATGGCTCAATCTGAACGAAACAATGATTGAAGAATTCCCTCTAACTTGTGTCTAAAGAACTCGTTTCTCTTAGCATGCGAAACATGAAGAGTGGAAAATTATGGAAAAGAGAGCAGGTATGTATCTATTTGGGTAACATTTGGGTAAATTACAATTAAAATCTCTAAAATTTTGTTGTCTTTGTTTTCAGTCAGCCCTCACACCTCTCATGACCATGCTTTCTCCCACTTTATGACGATATTGTATCTCTCGATATCCCAAGTTTGGTTGAGCTTCCTTCTTCGTTTCAGGATTTCACTAATCTTGGCGAACTAGACATTATAGATTGTGTAAATCTGGAAACTCTTCCACCGGAATCAACTTCAAACTCTTTCCAGACTTGATCTTAGTGGATGCTCACGATTAAGGACTTTTCCTAATATCTCAACCAACATCTCCTATCTCCTTCTAGCCCGAACAGGGATAGAAGAGGTTCCTTGGTGGATCGAGAACTTCTCTAAGCTCAAAATCCTAGATATGGAGAAGTGCAACAATTTAATACGTGTATCCCTAAACATTTATAAATTGAAAAGTCTTATTGACGTTGACTTTTCAGAATGTTGGGCATTGACTGAAGCTAGCTGGATTAATGATAGTCCAAGTGAGGCAGCAATGGCAAAAGAAGATAATCTCTCTACGCTTCCAGTCCCTCACGAGAATTTCTCTTCTCTTCCAGAGATTTATTTCAGAAACATCGGGTTCAATTTCAGGTTCTTGAACATGGATCCAGAAGCTATCCTTCACCAACGATCAATTACCTTTAACACCATGACGTTGTTAGGTGAAGAGGTGCCTTCATATTTTACTCAACGTACAACTGGAACCTCCACCTCTCTCACCAATATCCCTCTGCTTTCCACACATCTCTCTCAACCATTCTTCAGATATAGGGTTTGCGCAGTGGTTGTTTTCGACCATATGCCCAAATTTATTTTCTCGAGAGTATATGTTCATGTTACATAACGGTTCAAAGGCAGATTTGGGAACAGCTTTGACTCATGTTGTTTGCTACATAACTTCTGGGGATCAAAGAAGGATAGTAATCTGTTTATATTGGATTGTCGTATCCCTCTAAACAAAGATAATGTACAGCTAGGTCACCTGAACTACGATTGCGTAGATATGGAGATTCATGTAACTAATTTTTACGATTGTACGCCTATATTAAAAGGATGGGGTGTACGCCTCTTAGAGGACTGGTCATCAGCGGAGAACCGACTTGGTACTCCAAACACTCTTCCACATGTTTGTGAAGCCGATGAAGACAATATGGTTAATCAGGCTGAACACAATGAAGAGTCTATAGACAGCAATGTAGAGACAGAGAAAAGCAGGAAGCGAATGCGAGTAAGCATTACTTGCAATTAATTTTTAGGATCAGTCGGCAACTATATATATATACAGATCAGTGGATTTGTTTTGTTTTGCAGATCATGTGAAGGATCCCATAAGAAACACATGATGCCACTCGAATTTTTTATTGTGAATGTTGCAATGAGTAGTTTTGGTGACTATAATGTAACAACATTACCAAAGGAGGACATAAAGAGAGTCTTCAGTATCTCCCCAACTAGAGAGATGTTTTCAGGTAACCCAAAAAACTCCTAAACCATCTTATAACATTACATATCACAACTTTTTTTCAAATTGTAACTCACAAAAATCTGTTGCATTGCGCTGTAGCCAAACTGCAAGGATCACTTTGAATCTCTGATTGCCAATATGGAGCTAGAGTTGGATTTATTTTGGACTATACTACTTCAATCTTGAACATGTAATTGGAAGATTATGAATACATTCTGCCATAACACAAAAGTTGGTCTAATTGGTAACTTCATTTGTAGACCTTTAGTTTCTAGCGTTGCATTAAAGAAAATAACTGTAAAACCTATCACGAAGGACATTCAGATTTTGATCACCGTGTGCATTACTAGCTCAAGAACTACTAGACTATGCTAACGAAAAATAGGATTTTAGGCGAACCACCTCGTATATTTGTGAGGAATGTGAAGAAACAGAGGCTTAAAGATGACTTCTTTATGCTTGAATCAACAACACACCAAGGTTTTTAAGTGATATGGAGATTTAGAGTTCACAAAATCACAAGACAAAGAACTGAAAAATAAAAACAGAGCACACACACACATTTAACGAGTTCACGCCCAAACCGGTGCGCTACGTCTCGCCGGGAACTGTCTCCCGGAATCCACTAAATCACTGAGTTTTACAAGAGATCTCTCACCCACACAGCCCCTTACAAAGCCTCTCTAGGATTCTCTCTCGTTCACTCAGTGTTTCCCAAGAACACTCAATACTTAGCTTACACAACGATTGCTTGTTCTCTCAACTTTTTTTCCTGTCACTATCTCTCTCACCAAGCACAGCTTATATATACACACATAGTCTAGACCTAGGTTCCTTATGCAGCCTCCACGAAATTGCCTCTGAAATTTTTGGCTCCTTCCTCTTTTGAATTTGGTCTTAATCCCAGAACCTGCAAATTTCAGGAACCTGCAATTTTTCAAGTTGTTTAAGATCAAGAACACAAAAACTTAATAAAGTATTCCTCTCTTTATTAAAGTTAGCTTAAGAAAACTCTCTCAAAAACTTAAGCTCTCAACCAAATCTCAATCTCTCAAAAACAACTCTCTAAAACTCATAAGTTATGCAACACACTTGCATCTCCTTATATAAGAAAAACCTAAGCAAATTTCCTTTTCTCTTTATGAAAATTTCCTAATCTCTTATTAGGATAATTTCCTTTTTTTCTCTTTTTAGTAAACATCAAGCTTTCTTCAAGCTTAATCCAACATTCTCCCCTTTAAGCTTGAACACTTCCTTCTTGCAATCTTGAACTCCAATGAGATCTCTCATCTCCTTAAACTTAATCCTTCCAAGTGCTTTTGTTAGTATGTCCGCCTTTTGCTCATTTCCGGGAACATGCTCAACCTCTATTTGACCATTCTCTACACATTCTCTAATGAAATGGTACCTTCGATGTATGTGTTTGCTTCTTCCATGAAACACCGGATTCTTTGTCAAAGAAATTGCGGACTGATTGTCAATCCTTATTGTGACCTTCTCGCTTGATTTTCCCATGATCTCACAGAGCAGATCTTGCAACCATAGGGCTTGTTTTGCAGCCTCTGTTCCAGCCATGAACTCAGCTTCACATGAAGACAGAGTCACCACATCCTGAATCTGCGAACACAAAGTTATCGGTCCTTCTCCTAAGTAAAAAATGTCACCAGAGGTACTTCTACCGTCATCTGGATCGACATTGTGGCTGCTGTCACTGTATTCTAACAATTTTGGTATCTTTGTTCGTCCAAAACTTAAACCAAGTGTTGTAGTTCCTTTTAGATACCTTAAACAATGTTTCATTGCTGCTCTGTGTGATTCCCTAGGGCTTCGCATGTATCTGCTCAGGATTCCAACGCAATATGATAGATCAGGACGTGTGTGAAGCAGATATCGTAAGCATCCAACATTCTTTCTGTAGCTTGTTGCATCAATCTCTGTCTCATTCTCTGCTTTAGACAGTTTCAATCCTATCTCCATTGGTGTATGCGTCAAGTTGCAGTCATTCATTCCAGCTTCTTCAAGAATCTTCTGAGCATAACGAGTCTGATTCAGAGTTATACCTTCTTGATGTTGATTCACCTCAATTCCCAAGTAATATGTCAGTTTGCCAAGATCACTCATCTCGAACTTTGATGACATCTCTTTCTTGAACTCGTGAATCGCTTTCAGACTTGTCCCTGTAACAAACAAGTTATCAACATAGACTCCAATAATCAAAAAATGCTCACCAATCTTCTTGCGGTACACTGACGGTTCCTTTGTGCATTTAACAAATTTTAGCTCAAGTAAAATCGTATTCAACTTGTTATTCCAAGCTCTCGGAGCATGACGCAAACCATACAGGGCCTTATTGAGCTTGTAAACCTTATTCTCTCTTCCAATCTGTTGGAAACCTTCAGGTTGCTGCACATAAACCATTTCTTTAAGTTCTCCATGAAGAAAGACTGTTTTAACATCCAGATGATGTATTTCCCAACCATATGCAGCAACAAGATCAATCAGTAATCTGATTGTCTCAATTCTAGCAACTGGAGCGAAGACTTCTTCAAAATCCACACCATATTGTTGCACATAACCCTTTGCAACAAGTCTTGCTTTGTGCTTGTTTATGCTTCCATCTGAGTTCCTCTTTAGCTTAAATACCCATTTTAGTCCAATTGGTTTTACCCCGATTGGTAAGTCAACGAGATCCCAAGTTTTCAACCTTTCAATAGATCCTAATTCCTCCTCACACGCGTGGATCCATTCTTTTGACTCCTTTGCCTCATCAAAACATCGTGGTTCACTGTTTAAACAAAGTAACAGTATCTCTCCTTCCTCTTCCGGAAGAAGTACATAGTCTTTAAGATACTTTGGCATGTGTTTCTCTCTTGTTGACTTTCTTAACACAACTGGTGACTCATTTGTTGATGTAGAATCTTCATCAGATAACTCATTATCCTCTTCTCTATTCTCTGCATCTTCTAGTAATTCTCTGTTTTCACTGTTTTCTGCAGGTTGTTCTACTTCCATACTATCATCAAGCCCATGATTTCCAAAACCATCAATCTTAATCTTAAAGTTTCCACTGCTATCTCTTACAGATTCTTCATCTTTCCAGCTCCATCCCTTGCTCTCATCAAAGATAACATCTCTACTAACTGTAATCTTTCTTGTAGTGGGATCTAGTAGGCGATATGCTTTAGATCCAGGCTCCGTTCATAGATGGACAAGAACACGTGTTCTGTCATCTAACTTTTTCAAATGTGGAGCTTCGATCTTGGCATAACCAATGCAACCAAACACACGGATATGACCAATGTTTGGTATCTTGTCTCTAAACATCTCATACGGTGTTTTGGCTTTTAGAGCTCTCGTTGACACTCGGTTTAACACATATGTTGAGTGTCACACTGCTTCACCCCACAAATAATTTGGCATATGCATATGCTTCAGTATGCTTCTTGCCATCTCCATTAATGTCCTGTTTCTCCTCTCTACTACGTCGTTTTGTTGTGGAGTGTAAGGAGCTGTAAGATGTCTCTTAATGCCATACTTTTCACAAAACTCATTGAATTCATTGGACAAAAATTCTCCACCTCTATCTGTTCTCAGAGTTTGTATCTGATAACATCGTATTTTGACCCATTTTGACTATGGTTTTATCTATGTTTTTATAAGGATTCTAGACCTGAGAGATACTTTAGAGCTTGTTTTCTAGTATTTTGAGTTTCAGGTAGCTTTTACGCAAATTAGGATAAATGGGCCTAAAAGGAGCTTAATGGACTTTCCGGACAGCTTTGGACCGTCAAATGTATCGCACCCGTTGGAGACCTTCCCCTTAGCCAAACTTGGATTTCTTGGTGCCATTGGAAAGCTTAAAGAGTCAAGACTCACCTCGAAGTGGAATCAACCAATTCGGAGTTGCCGTTCAGAAGATATGGCCAAAAGAAGAGAGCCCTGTCCAGCCATGCAAGCAGGCCGTGGGCCTGTGGCCGAGAGCCTCTTCACCGCACGACGAAGACCCGGCCATGCGGCCAGGAGCCCCTGTAACGCACACCGAGAGCCCGACCATGCGGCCAGCCCAGTCCGAGAGTCACTTATCCAAAACGCCGAGTTTTGACGGAGGAAGCCCTAACCCTAATTTGAGCCGCCTTAATACCCTATAAATACAACATCCACGCCACCTTTCAGAGAGAGGCCAGAGAGGAAGCAAGAAAGGAGAGAGTAAAACCCTAGCCGTCTCTCACGAGATCTAGGGCCGCCGCCCTCTTCTCTTTGAAGATCTTCTTTAGTTTCATCCTTGCTTTTATTAGATCTACTTATTATTGCTTTGATGATTTCGTTTACTATGTGTGAGTAGTTCGTTTGTTGGGTTTGATGGGGTGATTCAAAGGGGTTTCTCATGTTCTCGTTGTTTGCTTAGGTTATTAGATCTGGATCTCTAGATCCAAAAAGGGTTTATTCCGCGACTCTATCTTCTAGTTTATTATCACCGCGCATAGAAAGAGATTGATCTCCTTGAGTACAAGCGATATCTTAGATAGCTATTATTTGACAAGACCTTTGGTAGTTATTGGACCCCACTAGGAAGACTGAACGAGCTAGTCTCTGTGTGTACTAAGGCACAGGGGTTAGTGTAGACTTCTAGGACATATCGAACCTGATCTTTAAGCTGACTTCATGCCTTTACCAAAAGAGTGACCAGGACACCGTCGGGTCTATGGAGTTTAGGAACCTGTAAGCGAACGTAGGAGGGTTCAATTTAGTGTTTGAGTTAGTGAGTCAAATAGACCAAATCAGAAGATCAATACCTAACAAACCCTGAGAGTGTGAGACCCTGGAGATGTTCCCCTGACCGCCCAACACCTTTTAATATTGATAGTAACCCGTTTAGTAATAGCGATTAGATCTTTAGCGTTCTTTAGTTTCCTTAGTTTAGTTATAGCTTCCCTAGTTAGTAGTTTTAGGTTTTAGTTAGTTTTCCTTTTAGTTAGTTTAGTTATCTAGTTTTAGGTTTAGAATAGAATTAGGACAATCCTAGGAGTGACACTTAGGAACCAAAACCCCCTTTCAATACTTAGTCTCTGTCGGATCTTTAGTTTAGAGTTTGAACCAGTCACAACTTCCTCGGGTGGATCGATACCCTAAGTACTACAATAGATTGGTTGTGCACTTGCGACCTTTTTATTTGTTTTGCTAAAGGTTAAAAGCCTAAGTTTGTTTAGGTGAAACCCAGTGAGTGTGTGGATCAAACCCACGCCCATCAAGTTTTTGGCGTCGTTGCCGGGGACAGATTGTGCCTTTGAATTCTACAAGAGATCCCGTCTTTGACATTTTTATCTTCGCACTTTAAAAGTTCTCGCTAAGTTTGTGTTTTCATTTTGCAGTGTATGACTAGGAGCCAAAACTCCGAAACCATTCCTCCACCTGAAGACATCAATAGACTTGTGCGAGAAATCAGAAGATCCTTACGACAAAGAGACATGGCCGACGATAGAGATCATCAAGGACCTCTAAACTTCGACCAACAACAGCAACATGACGATAGGGACGAACAAGGAAACCCTCTTCCTCCAGGAGACGGTGGCCAGAACTTCGGACCGATCGAACAACAACAGCAACAGCAACAACGTGATATTTTGGGCGGTGGAGACAATCGCAACTTGCCTCTACCTCAGCCCGTACATGTCGTCCAGCAGCAGCAGCAGCCTCGCTATGCAGGCATGCAGCAACCATATGTTCCGCCAATTAGACGTGGCCGTACTATTGCCGATTACGATGCGCCAAATCGCTATGCACCGGATCGTGCAGCTATCCGACTTCAACATCCACAAAGGAGAGACTTTGAGATTAAACCTCAGATTATCTCCCTAGTAAAGCAGAATCAATTCCATGGGTTATCTACGGAGCACCCTATGGACCACATTGATACCTTCGAAGAGATATGCAGTACAACACGAGCTAATGGAGTTACCGATGATTTCTTGAAGCTAAAACTTTTTCCGTTTTCTCTAGCCGATAAGGCTAGTAAATGGCTTAAGTCAATGCCTCCCGGATCGATCACTTCATGGGAAGGATGCAAGGACGCTTTCTTGACAAAATTCTACACGAAGGGACGATTGAATCAGGTAAGGAACAAGATGCAGAGTTTCCAGCAAGGACCGGTCGAATCAATCTTTGATGCATGGGAGCGATTTAAGGACTACGAACGCGATTGTCCTCACCATGGCTTCCCGGATGGTAATCTTCTTACAACATTCTACAGAGGGTTACATCCAAAGTACCAGCTTTCACTCGACACGGCCAGCAATGGAGACTTTACAACGAAGACCGTCGAAGAAGGACGTGCTCTGATAGAGAACCTTGCCGTTTCTAACGACAACAACTCTACTGATTTCGATAGGACCACGCGTCCTAATAATAGTTCTGAGTCCAAGCAGATCGCCGAGCTTAGGAAGATGATGGATAATCTTCTCCGCAACCAGCAACGTGACGTCCACGCTTGCGACACCACACAAGGAAACTACGAAGCTTTTGAGGATTACGGCCAGTCAAACGGTCAAGAGGAGGAAGTTAACTACATTGGTAACCAAGGTTTCTACCAAAACCGCGGGTACGGTAGTGGCTTCAACAATAATTTTAGAAATGCTTCTAACCTTTCTTATAGGAACCCTAACGTGGAGAACCCCCAAGATCAGTTTTACCCTCCGGTAAACAAGCCGTTTCAGAATCGAGGTTTTCAAAATGCCAACTTCGGTGGCAATAACTTCCAGCCGAGACCTCAGTTCAACAACACTAGACCTCCTTTTCCAACCGCGCCAGCCATAATGCCGGCACCTCAAGAAAGTAAGATCGAAATGATGTTGCAACAACTAATGAACTCGCAGGATAAACTCGCTAAGGATATCAACTCTAAAGTTGATTTCGGACACCGAGACCTAAACGTGAAGATAGAAGGCATAGCCAGTCACGTGAAGAAACTTGAAGTCCAAGTCGCCCAAACCGCTGAAGCAGTTAGGAGACAACAAGGCGTTTTACCAGGAAGAGCCGAAGATAATCCGAAAGGATTCTGCAACTCTATTTCAGCACACAACTCTGACGTGAAGAGCAGTCCAAAGGACATTGTTCCCTTGTTCGACTCTCACCAAGATGTGGTTCGCAGAACTCGTGAAGTCGTGGAAGGTCAGCCAAGTCGTCCTCTTTTAAGAAGACTTCCTAAAGCTGAAGACCCCGGCCGTTTTGTGTTCCCTTGCTCAATAACAGGCATCGAATTCCCTGACTCTCTTTGCGATTCTGGTGCTAATGTTAATGTGATGTCTAGAGGTATTGCAGAGAAGCTAGGATTGAGAAACCTCTCTCATTCCAATATGAGTCTAGTCTTTGGAGATTCGTCTCAGAAAACTCCCGATGGGATGGTCCACAACTTACAACTCGTTGTAGGGGACTGTATTGTTCCTACGGATTTTCATGTCTTGAAAATGGATGAAAGGGCAGAGAGACCTTTGATTCTAGGAAGACCTTTTCTTGCTACCGTTGGTGCCGTGCTTGACCATGCGGACAGGAAAGTGACCTTCAAGCACGTTGACAGGAAGACTCACTACTCGCAGAAGTTTAAGGAGAAGCCAATGCAGAAAAATCAATTCTCAATCCGAGAAGTTGATAAAGGAAAAAAGCCAGCTAATCCGGACGAAAGCAAGAAGTCTAAGGCTCAGTCTCAGCCTCCGAAATCCAAATTTTGGAAGGGCAAGATCATTGTTCCACCAGACCGTGAAGGAAAAACGGAGCAGATCACAGAAATGGTGAACCATACGAAACAAGTCCTTCTCCATGCCAAGCTACTTGGAAATAAGGAGAGGAAGTTAGTGTTAGACGAGCCAAAAGTGCTGCAAGCCAAGGAAGCTACGGGAGATCCATCTCTCGCGGCAACTTCTTCTGAAGACTGGGTAGAGAGACCGAAGTCGAGCTAACCAACTTTAAACAAAAGCGCTTAGTGGGAGGCAACCCACTTGGTGAGTTTTTTATTTTTCGTTTTAGTTTTCGTTTCTATTAATATTTTTCATTTCTTAAGTTTCAGAAAAACACAAAAAATTAAAAAAGAGAAAAACCAAATCAAGGACTTGAACCGCGACCAAAGGACTCGAACACGACCAGCCGAGCCCTGGCCGCATGCCCACGACCCGCGTGTGCGGCAGACAGCCTGTCAGCCGCAGGGTCGAGAGCTCGTGATGCGGCAGGACCGACCCATGTTCCCTTAGGCGCAAAACTTTGTCATCGTCAGTCACCTTCGATCCAAGAACCGACCGTTGCGAGCGAGGCTCAAGATTGGAGATTCACAAGAAATTTGATCATTAAGAAGGGAATGATCGAGAAGAACGTGAAGACCGACGGCACGACCTTCACAACATCGACAACATACCGTACCAAGCCATGCCTAGACAGCGAAGTCGAAAAGCTCAGAAACGACTCAAAGATTGAATATTCACTGGACAAGTGTGCATTCTAAGACTTTTGATCGGAAAAGAAATACTCACTGACGGAGTAATTTCAAAGATGTCCGATGGTGCCTACAAAAGAGTTTGTTGACGAGACATGGAGCTTAAAGAACAGGGAATGACTTACAGAATCAAGATTCACAGGTAATGTGTCTATCCTAGAGAAAAACGACCTTACCAACGGACCCAATCGAAAAGAGTCCAAATGAGCCTTAAGAAGAAGTAATGTCCGAACCATGCGATTCTATACTTGGAGAATCATTGGAGAAATCAAAACACAAGTGGAAGTGCTTATCATAAGCCAATCAGAGGAGATAAAACACGAAGATAAGGAAGAGAAGAAGAAAAGACCGAGAAAAGGAAAATGCGACCGAGAAGGCCAGGCCGCACGGCCACGGCCCGCGTATGCGGTCCACACGCCCTCGACCGCACGGTCGGACGCTCAGCGTGCGGTCCGTACCGACCCGAGAGACCCGACCCAACTTCTGATTCCCACCCGTCAATTCCGATTCCGTCAGCAATTCCGTCCATGGACCGAACCAAAAAAACCTAAACCGTCTAATTACGTGACGTCCAAGGTAAGTTTTCGAAATCTCTCTGATTTCAAATTTTGGACCTTACAGAAACCCGCCGGGCCCAGAAACAAATATAAAAAGGTAAAGGTAAGATTTTTGGATCAAAACCCTACTATTCCTCTTCTTCAACCTTTTGGAGAGAAATTGGGACCAAAATCCCTATCACCTTTTAAATTAGGGTTTTCAAAGTTTCTTTACACAATTCTCACTCAAATTTGGGAGAGATTCCAAATCCATAATCCTTTTCTATCAATTCCAAAGGTATGTGCTTAAATTACTCAAGCCTCTTTATGAATCAAATTGGGTATTTCCAATTCACTTTGATTCTAGTACCAATATTGTTAGAATTTGTTAGAGAACTCATTATCATGTCTCTAGGATGCTTAGCCATTGATTTACTTACACCTAGGTTTGGAAATTTGAAATTAGTAGGTCTTGAATTTTGGGTTTTTCACAAAACTTAAAATAGGAGATGCAAACTTGCTAAAATTGAGTTCTTTGAACCGAATTTATCATGGCTAATGAGCATAGAGTGATTTCTTATAGGATTAGTGCTTCAAATTCAAGTTTTAGAACTTGGGAAATCTTGGATATTGTTAAATCCGAAATTGAGTTGATGAAATTGGATCGTTGATGCTTTTAGCTAAATCGATTGCTTTTGTTCTTAAAACACTAACCATGTTATCTTCTATTGGTTTATGCAACTCCGTAACTTTTAGATTTGAGATTCTTTTTGGTTTTAGATATCATGGAATCTCGGAAATCGAAGAAGTCATCAAGCTCTCGAGCTAAGGAGAAACCGATTATGATACATGAAGTAGACGACGATTCTCCAAACGAATGGAGAACCAAGAAAGCTAACGATAGACAAGCACACGAGAAACAAGAGAAAGGCAAAGCTATTCAACATGATAACACAACCATGTGGCTTCGGGACAATGTACCATTGCGATCGGTATTTGAATCCATCCGCAACAACACACTCACGGCGGTAGAGGAGAACCGAGAGCTTGGACGGACTTACATTGGTCAAAAGATGGACCCAAACCGAGACTACAAGATGTTAGTTGACAAGATCGCCATTCGCACATCACCAAGAATCAACTATGACGCTCTCGACACTTTAGGAATTGGAGATGATATCCATTGGTACCTTGAGGCTTTGCGCCTACGTACATTCGTCGAGAATGATTTTCCCGCCTATGTGGAGGAAGCTCGACAATTCCTTAGCATCGTTACGCTCTCTTTCCCGTGATGCAAGAATCCACTACCACGCACCGGAGTTTTAGAGTTTGTTATTCACGAGAAGAGCTATTCTTTGAGCATCCCCGAGATGGATGCGTGCTTGGGATTTGATTCTTGCGATTTGGTTGATTTTGGTTCTTTTACAGGAACAAGCTTTTGGCGTAGGATAGCAAATGGAGTTTATGATGCGAAATGTTCTAAGTCGTCCATGATTTTACACCCGGCTATTCGCATTGTGCACCAGATCCTCGCGAGTACCATGTTCTCCAGGAACAACCAAACCAACGTTCTCACGGACGAGCTCACCACCCTTCAGCTACCGTTCGTTGAGACACCGGTTTGGATTAGCTTTGCTTGCTTACTAGCCTCACGGTTGGTTAAGTTCAAGCACGAGGCCGTCACATGCACCGATAAAGCCGCTTTTACGACTTATGGGACGACGATCACCGCAATCATGCTAGCAGCAGGAGTTGACCTCAGCGACAAAGTTTCTTTGCCACGAGACCAGCACATAGACCTTTATAGCCTCAACGCCATGAGGATCATTCGAGGAGCCAGCATCGATCCAGATCACATCGGATACTTGTATCCAGTTCCACCGAACATCAGCCGCACGATTCTACTACCTTCTACCACTGTTCCGAGACTATGCGACGGACACACTAGCTGGACACCGCAGGAGGATGAGTTCCTCAACCTCAGGACCGGAGACACCATGCCTCTCACCATTGGCGCTTACGTGAGAAAGAAGGCACGAGCCTACCGATGTCCCCAGCATCACGTACGACCGCAGACGACTACCACATTAGAGGAGGAGAGAGCCCGCAGAGTAGCATTGGAGCATAAGACCGCCGCTCAGGCACTTGAGCTCGCTAGGATGAGGAGACTTCTCCGCAGATCCGGACTGGATGAGTCACACGACGATTCTGACGATTCTACCTCTGGTTAGTCATGTACTTCACACGATCAGAGTACGAGGTTTAGTACTATCCATTACCCTATCAACTATTTATTCCATAGAGTATGTTCCATCCTTTCACCACTATTTCACACTAGGGACAGTGTGATTTAAGTCTGGGGGAGGATGTTCATCCGTTACTGACGTCATTTTCTTTCTTTTGATTTTGATGTCGTTTTTATCTTTTATTTTTGTTTTTGTTTTTATTTAGCTAGTCAAAATGAGTTGTGAATGTTGACTCTATCAAATGATGATTAATCATTTTCTTTTGAAATTGATTACGACCATTGCAGTGTTCTAAATCATTCTCTGAGTGACAACTTTTGCAGGATTCACTTAGAGCGGACAATACCCAGAAAACCACAGCCAGATCACTCCCCGAAAATTCCATCCTACGAAGATTCAGATGGAACTGACGTTAACTCTATTTTATTTGGACTTTAACCTGACTTCAATTCTCTCTTATTCTAGGTGTTAGATCAGGGAAACGAGCGGATACATTCAGGACATCACATCACCTTTTTACCAATCTTTTTCGATGATCCTGAATGGCCACTCATTTTTAGTGGTTTCCACCCTTAACCTTAACCTTATTTCAGACCTCATGCAATCTCTTTTCTTTCCTGTTCTAGCAGTTATGTGCAAAAACGCCGGAGAGAGAGGAACGACGCGGTTTTCAATCAAGAAGAAAGAGAACGCCGAGTCGGTGCAAAGACCTGAGATAGAGACGCATAAAGCAACCTATTGGATCCACAAACCTAAGGTACTATACGTAAACTCTTGAGACTAGTAGACCTCTTCCCCTTTTCGAAAAAAAAAATAAAAAAAAAAAATAAATAGAAGAAAGAAAGGATAGAGAAGGCAGAAGTGAGCCAAGGGGTGTGCGGCTACAACCGGGCACACTTTGGACTTTACGGAAGCCGCGGAAGTGAGCCGAGGGATGTGCGGCTACAACCGTGCATACTTTGGAATTCACGGAAGCCTATTCGAAAAAAAAAAAAAAAAAAAAAAAAAAAAAAAACGAAAAGAAAGGGAGCGGGTACTATTAGAGTCTCAGGGGCACGAAGAGAGGACCAATAGGAATGCTAAGGAACGATTCAAAAGAAGAAAGACGAGCGGTAGAGACCCACAGAAAAATCTAAGTCTGGGGAGTCTCAGGAGAAGAAGAAGAGTTGAGTGAAGAGGGGTTGAAAACCGTGGACATCAACTGGTCCATTCTCTCTTGCGGTTTTGCATAATATCCTGCATTCTCGCAATCATCTGGTAACCCTAAACACTCTTAACTCCACCCCTAAACACTAAATGCCTCCCAATACCAAGCGCCGTCTACCCTGAATGATATCCTTTGAGTAAGAGGGCCACGCCAATTTTAATGAATGTAGAGAGTTGATTGACGTGAAGTCCGAGTTCTTTTGTAGGTGTGGAGTCGACGGATCAGAGTCGAGAAAGTTGTGGGACTATGGTGAGAATGTTCTAACCTGAATTTCTGTTATTAGGAATCCTCCGGGCATCGTTTAGCTCACGGTTTCTGATGCTAGAATAGTTCCCGCGATTTTGAGATTTCCTATTAGGGCTTAGCTCTCTTGTTTGCTTGAGGACAAGCAAAGTCTAAGTCTGGGGGAGTTGATAACATCGTATTTTGACCCATTTTGACTATGGTTTTATCTATGTTTTTATAAGGATTCTAGACCTGAGAGATACTTTAGAGCTTGTTTTCTAGTATTTTGAGTTTCAGGTAGCTTTTACGCAAATTAGGATAAATGGGCCTAAAAGGAGCTTAATGGACTTTCCGGACAGCTTTGGACCGTCAAATGTATCGCACCCGTTGGAGACCTTCCCCTTAGCCAAACTTGGATTTCTTGGTGCCATTGGAAAGCTTAAAGAGTCAAGACTCACCTCGAAGTGGAATCAACCAATTCGGAGTTGCCGTTCAGAAGATATGGCCAAAAGAAGAGAGCCCTGTCCAGCCATGCAAGCAGGCCGTGGGCCTGTGGCCGAGAGCCTCTTCACCGCACGACGAAGACCCGGCCATGCGGCCAGGAGCCCCTGTACCGCACACCGAGAGCCCGACCATGCGGCCAGCCTAGTCCGAGAGTCACTTATCCAAAACGCCGAGTTTTGACGGAGGAAGCCCTAACCCTAATTTGAGCCGCCTTAATACCCTATAAATACAACATCCACGCCTCCTTTCAGAGAGAGGCCAGAGAGGAAGCAAGAAGGAGAGAGCAAAACCCTAGCCGTCTCTCTCACGAGATCTAGGGGCCGCCGCCCTCTTCTCTTTGAAGATCTTCTTTAGTTCATCCTTCTTTTATCTTTTCCAGTACTTCTAGCTTGTTGGGGAGACGTGTTAGCTTCTGTATTCATTAGAGAAGTTTTCTCTGAACCCTTTTGATATTCGATTTGCTTTTATTAGATCTACTTATTATTGCTTTGATGATTTCGTTTACTATGTGTGAGTAGTTCGTTTGTTGGGTTTGATGGGGTGATTCAAAGGGGTTTCTCATGTTCTCGTTGTTTGCTTAAGTATTATTATAGATCTGGATCTCTAGATCCAAAAAGGGTTTATTCCGCGACTCTATCTTCTAGTTTATTATCACCGCGCATAGAAAGAGATTGATTCTCTTGAGTACAAGCGATATCTTAGAT
>CM022181.2:4197273-4219492 GCA_011420285.2 Erysimum cheiranthoides
GTTCCTGGTGCTCAAGAGATCGGTCGCTAGGGTTGGTCCGATCGGTTTTGGTTCTTCTCGTTCCATTGGTGCGACGATTGGTCTTGAGTTGGACTTGGCGAGTTCCTTTGATTCTCCCATGAGCTCGTCTCTCCTATCTATGGTCTCCTCCTCTTTCGTTTCCTGTAAAATTTGTGAGGGAACAATACAAGTACTTATAGAGAGAGACTTACCTTTTTCATTAGGGTTTTGAAGAAGTTTTCCTTTTTCGTAAAGGACTTCCGTTTCTTCTCCCTTTTCCTTTTGAATTAGGGTTTGTGACTTGTTTACCAAGGTCTGGATTCTTCTAGGTCATTTTTCGCCGTCTTCAAAGTGATGAGGGGTCACTTGGGCTGAAAACTTTGGTTGTGGGTCTTCGGTTGGGCTTAAGGGCTCCGAATCAGAACTTGGTGTCGAACAGGTCGATGGCCGCATGCTGGGGTCCCGCGTGTGCGGCCATGAGGGTCCTGGGCGCACAATGGAAGCTTCGTCATGCGGTGAAGGGTTGGTTGAGGTTGGACGTGGAGATGGACCAGGCCGCATGCCGTTGTCCCGACTGTGCGGTCGAGGACTGTCTGACCGCATGCCCGGCGCACGTCCGTGCGGTCGAAGAGACTCACACCGTGGACTGAGGGTTTGGTCACGCGGTGGAGATTTCGACAGCTTCTCCGTAGTCATCACGTCAAAGAAAGCTACTTTGCTCTTGACATTTCCTTGAGTCGAACAGGTTGAATTAGTTGAGACTTCTTCTTCCTCCTTCTTAAGGTCATCGCATAGAGGGTCTTCTTCCCAATCCACACTTGGGTTAGGATTAGTAAGTTTCTTTTGTTAAACCTCTATATCCCAGTCATATCTTCCTTCTAAGCTTTCCAGGTTTCTTTCCATGGAAAGGCTCTTCTGCGATTTGTAAGTCAAATCGAGCGCAGCGCAGTCCTTCCTCTACTTTCGAAACACGTACAGAGACTCCTTCGATCTTAGCTATAAGCTCCTTCTTGATGTTGTCGAGCTTATTCTCGAATCTTCCGCAAATCTTCTCATGTGAGTCGAGTAATTTCTCTAGGAGACTTTCAATCTTCGATTCTTTTTCAACACTTTTAGGTTTGGTGGCCTCATAAGTATCGCAAGAGTAGTTGTCGTGTGATTCGATTCGCATCATCTCATATTCAATGTCCTCTTCATTAGAAGCGTGAAAGAATCGTTTGTTAGAGCGAAGTGAGTTTGCAGCTCTCACAGCTCTGCCTTCTAAGTCTCGTGGGCACCCAGCTCCCACAATTTGGTCATCACATATCCGAGGTGATGGGCGACTGGCTCGCCTAGTTGTTGACGTCCTGGCTGGTCCGTGGTGACCAGTGAAAGTGCCATTAGTCGAGAAGTTTGGTCCGTGCATGCAGTCACGGATGAGAGGTGATGGCCGCGGCTTCACTCCCGCGTTAGAGCCATCGAAGAGATGCTTGTTCCACCATCCAAGTGGCTCGTCGGGATTCATCCCGAGGGTACCTGAAACAAGTGAAATCAAAAAGAAAAATCAGTAGCACAATGTCTTAGACTTTACCCTAGTCCAAAACTCGTGGGCAATTCAAATAGTCCCCGGCAACGGCGCCAAAAACTTGATGGGTGCGAAACTAGACACTCACTATGTTTCACCTAAGAGAACCTAGGCTTTTAAACCTCAATAAAACACACCACTGAGCTGCAAGTGCACAGCTAATCGCGTGTAGTATTTAAGGGTTGATCCCACAGAGACTATGAATGCGCAACGAATTCCTAAGGACAAAGGATAGGCTAAGACTAAATAAAGAGGGGATTTTTGTGGTTTCCTAAGTGTCACTCTTAGGGTTGTCCTAATTCTAAGCTAAGCTAAAACTAAACTAACTAAACTAAACTAGAAGGAAAAGCTAACTAAAACTAGAGACTACTAACTAAGGAAGCTATAACTAAACTAAGGAAACTAAAGAACTTCAAAGAACTAGACGCTATTTCTAAACGAGTTTAACTATCAATATTAAAGACGTTGGGCTCTTAGGGAAACATCTCCAGGGTTTCACAAAATCAGGGATTGCTAGGTATTGATCTATTACTTGGTTTATTTGACTCACTAACTCGAACACTAAATTGAACCCTCCTACGTTCGCTTACAGGCTCCTAAACTCCATAGACCCGACAGTGTCCTGGTCACCCTCTTTTGGGAGGCATGAAGTCAGCTTAAAGAATAATTCCAAATATGTCCTAGACGTTAACACTAACCCCTGTACCTTGGTACATACAGAGACTAGCTCGGTCAGTCTTCCTAGCTGGGTCCAACAACTCCTAAAGGTTTTGTCAAATAAAAGCTATCTAAAATAGTCGCTTGTCCACGGATGGCCTATCCACTTCAATACGCAGTTAATATAAACTAGAAGATAGAGTTGCGGAATAAACCCTACAGATCTGATGATCTAGATCTAATAACCTAAACAATCGATGATCCTATGAAAACCCTTTCGAATCACCCCATCAAACCCAACAGGGTGACTACTCGCTCATGGCGAGTGGAAACATCAAAACGATAAAAATACGAAGCAGATCTATAAAACTAATGAAAATTAAATAAAAGCAAAGAAGGTTCAGATTTGATCTCTAAACAACAAGTGTTAAGAAACTAGATCTTCTCCCTAACAACAAAGTAAAAGCGAAAGAAACTAAAGACAAAGAGAATAGGAAACGATGCTTGAAGAGACGTCCAAGGAGGCTCCTCAAGACTTCAGATCTTCTTCTCTAGGTCTGTTGTCGTGGTGTTATGAGAGCATGTCGAAACCCTAAGGTTAAGACTTGTATTTATAGGCTTGACGGCATTGGCGAATTAGGGTTAGGGTTTTCGTCGGTCAAAACACGGTGTCTTGGGCCAAACGAAATGGGCTTCTTATGTTGCACTTCTAGGGATTTGAGGCGGCTAAAATCGTGGGTCTTGGTCGCATGGTCGGGTCCTCAGTGTTCGGTGGATGGGTACTTGGCCGCATGGTCATCGCGTGGCCGTGCGCCTGGACAGGTTGGTCTTCAAACGGTCATAACTTCTGATTGACAACTCGGATTTGGTCGATTCAACTTGAAGGCGAATCTTGACTCTTTAAGCTTTCCAATGACACCAAAATATCCCAATTTGGTTCACAGAAACATCTTCAACGAATGCCAAACTTCTGGTGATCCAAAACTGTCATGCAAGTCCTTTTTATCCTTTTTCAGCTCCTTTTCCCTAAAACCTGTAAAAACTCTTTGTTCTTGCTAATACTTGATTATTGGCTTATTTATATTTGAAATCCATAAAAACCTTTATAAAACCTTTTGAAAACCATAGCTAAAATGGGCGAAAAACCGATGTTATCACGTCACGGCCTTAAGGTAAACAAAATCGCCTACTTCAAACGCCAACTCCTTCCGACGCTTATCAGCATAACTTTTCTGTCGGTTTTTTGCCTCTTTCAACATAATTTTGAGGAACTTCATCTTTTCAGTCGTTTCATCAACTATGTCCGGACCAAACAGTCTACGTTCTCCAACTGGTGTCCAGCACAACGGCGTCCTGCATGCTCGTCCATATAACGCCTCATATGGTGACATGCCTATGCTCATTTGGTGACTATTGTTGTAGGCAAATTCCACCAAAGGTATGTACTTTTGCCAATTGCCGCCCCAATCCAACACACATGCTCTCAACATGTCTTCAAGTGTTTGAATTGTTCTTTCGGATTGTCCATCCGTTTGCGGGTGATAAGCCGTACTTAAGTTCACCCTTGTTCCAAAGGCCTTCTGAAACGCCTTCCAGAAATGGGAAGTAAACCTTGTGTCCCGATCCAACACAATGCTCACTGGAATGCCATGTAAACGGACAATCTCTTGGATATACCTTGCAGCAATCTTTTTGGCTCCATCCGTTTCTGAGATTGCCATGAAATGCGCGGACTTGGTCAATCTGTCCACCAACACCCAGACCGCGTCATGCTTAGATCTTCCTTTAGGTAATCCAGTTACGAAGTCCATCGTTACATAGTCCCATTTCCACTCCGGTATGGGTAAGTTCTGTATTAACCCACTCGGAACTTGGTGTTCTGCCTTGACCAGTTGACAAGTCGGACACTTGGCCACCCATTCCGCCACATCTTTCTTCATTCCCACCCAATGATAATACCTTTTTAAATCATGGTACATCTTGTTTGACCCAGGGTGGATCGAGAACTTTGATTGATGCGCCTCTTTAAGGATTTCTTCCCTCAGTCTGAAACAGAAGTTTTAATTGGTAAGATCAGGAGTGTCAAGAGTGTTTCAATTCCCTGAGCACTTAAACTGACGTTGCAGCACAAAGGGTGTCAATCCATAATGAGTGAGTTATTGACCAATCAGGATGCAATCAAATTCACTTAATTCAAGCCAAGCAGTAACAGTTTGGTATCTAGCAACCTAAATGAATCAAAAGAGAAAAGCAGAAATAAAAACTAACAAGAACTAGCAGAAGCTAAAGCAGATCGATCAAACAAGCAAATAACAATCAGATAAAGAGATAGAGCTCCTAAGAATGGGAATAATGGGTCAGTGAATCCTCCTAAATCAACTAAGGTGTCTAACAAAAACTCATACAAAGCTAATCCCTAGACAATAGGTTCAACAACAGATCAATCCACTCTCGTGACAGAGATCCTCAAGCAGAACTACCTCCAAACCTAGATCTCTCTAGAGAAGCATAGCAAAGCAGGCATTATGATCACTACAGGAAATTTGACTATTGATAGCATCCGAAAAACGCTATATATCATATCGATAGCGGTTTGGTAAACGCTCTCTCATCCCCCGCGATAAAAAGTCGGACACTTTAGATAACGTTTTTAGCGTGCTATTGAATGTTGATAAACAATAACGTTTTTAGCGTGCTATTGAATATTGATAAATAATAACGTTTTTATCTTGTTATTGAATGTTGATAATCAATAACGTTTTTATATCCGCGATATTTAAGTGTACACAATAACGATTATTTCGTTTTATGCTATTTGTTTGGATTCCTATTCTAATATTTTTGGTAACCAAAACGACAAAATGAAGTGAAGAAGAAAACTTTTATAATCCAATAAACCAACATAATTCAATAATCCACACAATAGTTCAATAAACTTATAAGCACCACACAATTGTTCAAGTTCCAAACTAAAGCCCTAGTTTCTTTCTAACACAAGTGTGCTGAACTCAAGACCCTACAATCTTATCATTAGGCCATGCCACTGTTGTACCTAAAGCATCAGCAACATATTCCACTTCCGCATCTGGTCTCCATACTTTGGCTGTTCCAATCTTTATAATTTTAACCCATACCTGCATGACGAAGCTGGTATGAACCTGACTCAAACATTCGGCAGCTGCAAGTATCTATCTTTAAGGTTGAATCATGTGCCCTGAAGTCAAATTCCTATACGCAGAACAAAGCTTATTCTGTGATATTCCACCTGCAAAATAGTTTGAATTGAAGTTCTTTGTTAATAAATGGTATTAATGCACTCTTATTGATCAAGTAGTTGTGACTAATTCAGCAAAAAAGTCAATAATGATCTTTTCCTAAGTCAATTAAGCTTTAGGGAGGAAACCACAAACTAAGTGCAACTATCAATTACGTTAGTATTGAAAAAGGACCATACCGGTTGTTTGACGTGAAGGTTTTTGCCTTTTCATGTCATCGTCTATAATCATCTGCAAAAGAAGAAAAGACTCTCAGAACCATTATGTCATCAGTGCCATGAGACCACAAGATTGGTGTCTTCATATGCAAAATCAGAAGACTCAGAAAGCCAAGAAAACAAAAACCAGTGATGGGAAATGAATTTGATTTGAGATGAACCTTCTTAGCCTCTTGGGGAAACTGACTGATGACTGAAGAAGTGAATGGAACCCATCCACTAAGGACTGCTCCTCCTCCAAGAGTTTTAGGATAAAGAAGAACACTGGCTAAAGTTAACGCACCTGCAAAAAAATCTTATTCTTAGGAGCCAGACGAATGCAAGTGAAAACACAGGGAAAAAAGAGGCAAAAAACATATAAAAGTTGAATACTGTGATATGATGACATTTAAACAGGAGTACAAATACAAGAATGCAGTGTTTCCAGTAAAGTTTACCGAGCCATGGCTGGAATTAGCAGGATATAATAAAGTCATATCATTAGAAATGGTAGATCAAGAGCAAAGTAATATTACTGCTTTAAAAGGAAGCTCAGGGACATCAAACCAATAAGGCATCACCCGACCGTCTGCACAAGAAAGAGAACAAGGATCTTAAGATTCTTCTTACAAAGACAAATGGATCTTTATTGGATTAAGAGGCATGGAACCTAGAGATACCATATAGAAATCGAAGAAAATCAATTTATGTAACTATATTTTTACTCGGTTATGTGTGTAGCAGCAGCATTAGCAATCTCCTTTAAAAGAAGAACAAGTGGAAATTTCCTTCACAACAAGGAACAATTTAGCTAAGCCTAGTTCTTGTAAATCAAATAGAATGAAGACAAGACCTGTAACTCGAATCAGGAAAAGAAACGAAAATTCCCCAAGGTAATAAAGCATATCCTTTAGGCTTTAGGGTTAATCAAACGATGAACAAAAACAATATAACAAAGTATATACACAAAACACATATTTGAATTCAGACATATGCTTCACGACTTTCTCCTTCAAAAAAATCCCCAAAATCAGCTGAAAAAATCAAAACGAAATCTTAATGAAATCGAAAGAGCAATAGACTAACCAGCTCAGAATTTGTAATATGTGGATCTTCGAAGCGTTGGTTCAGATTTCTGGTGGATAATCGGAGAGTGATTGTACTAGTGAACATCGACCAAAACACTAGAAGCAAAATCGCAGCAAACGCCCAAAATTTGTATCGACCTCTTCCGAAAAAGACGAATCTGAGTTATCTCTCTTCGATTTCGCTACACCAGTTGCCGTCGCCGTAATTAGAGATGACCAGAGGAGATCCCGCCGATGAACTTCCATGAAACCAAGCATCATAAAATGAAGAAGAACTATCACAAGCAGCAGAAAAACGAGAATAATTTCAGATTTGAATCAAAATCAAAACAAAATTTGAGGACAAGAATGAAAGTAATTTTAACCCAGAAATGCAAACCCAGAGTTGCGGCTTAGAGAGAGAAGTGAAGAACCCTAGTTTGTTCTCACGCGATGAAGGAGCCTTGAATCAGATGAATGGCTGGATAAAATGAGGACAAGACCAGCAAATCTTGATCTGATGTTGAGCTTCAGCGGTTCTTCTAGAGCTTCATCGCCATTCATTGGAGGTTCGTCGCCAATGTCAGGAGCTTCATCGCCATTCATCTGGAAAAAGTTGGTTCAAGCATTTCATCAAACACCTTTCGGGCAGGAAATACCTAGGGTCTAATTTCAATTGATCAGAGAGAAACTACCATTAAGAAAACTCACCCAGAAGGGATCTAAACAGATCTAAGCTTAAACACCCTAGAAGATCAAGGATTCATCACTAACCTAACCCATCCTCAAGAACCCTAAGCAGACTACTCACAGATCATCATAAAATGCAAGAACCCAGAAATGAAAATAAATTGCATAATCATAAAGCTAAAGATCAGATTAAGAGAACTGTGAATGTAGAAAATGCAAAATCAAAATGGATTAAGAGAAATCTGGATTACAAAGTGTCTGATTTTGAGAGTTCTAGAGAGAAAAGAGAGAGATTAGGGATAAGAGAAAAGTTTAAGGATAAGATAGTATCTGATCATTGTCTCAGCACAACAGCTGTATTTATACTACTTTAGGCAAAGTCAAAACCCTAATTCACTAAAAAACAAAAGTCAAAGGCGGCTAGGCTTGGCATCGATCAGGTTGGTCGATCAGGGTGGTCGATGCCGCGTGATCTTCAAAGCTTGCACCTTTTTGCCTAGGCATCGATCAGTTTGCTCGATCAAGTTGGTCGATGCCGTGTGTTCTTCAAAGCTTGCTCCTTTTTGCCTTGGGATCGAGCTCAGGTCGATGCTGGTGATCGATGCAGGTCCCTTCTTCACCAAACAGCTACTTTTTGCACCTAAACAACTCCAAATGCAAGAATGTATGCAATGCTCATGCAATAACCTACTAATCATGCAAAATGACTATAAATGACTAAAAGTGGTATGAACAGGGATGAAACAATGCTAAAGTGATGAGAAATCAATGCTTAAAACCTGTAAAATATAGACATATCAACTCCCCCAAACTTAGTCTTTGCTTGCCCTCAAGCAAACAAATCATAAGCAGGAAGAGAGGTTTGAAAGTGGGGTCTCAGAACCTAAAGCTTGCTAATTATCTAGTTAGAATCAAAGTCCAAGTTATTAGTTCTACAATGCAGAGCAAAAGAGTTCTAATTAAAAGCTTTAGACAAACTCATCACAACAAGAACTGATTTCAATCTTTCATCTCCACATGCATTCATATCAATCAATTCCTTTAACATTCATTAAGCAGGAACATGGATCTAGTTATGCAATGCCTACAAACTCATTTGGCTAGGTAAGAAAGGCTGGAGATAAAGATGATCTCCTTTAGAGTGGGTTTAACAATCATAATCAGGGTTCTCTCAAAAAGTGGATTGAGCTTTAGAAGAAGGCTAAAGGTAAGCTCCAATAGATGCATACAGAAATAAAACCTTGTCTACCCAAAGGTAACCCAACGATTTTAATCCTATCTTTCTAAGCCCAGATTATCCTAGATCTACCCTTTAGCTTCAGCTCATTTTGAGCACATCCATACCCTCTTTGATCTAGTCTTAGGAGGAGTTTCTTCTTTCTCATACATCTAGCAGATTGGGATTTTCTCTTAAACACTATGGTTCTCTTTTCTTCTTATTTATTAAGACATCAAAACTTTTTGCTATTCATTCCTTTTTCTCTTTTTCTTTCTTTTCTTTTGCTCAGAACCATTTTTTTTATACTTTCATTCCCCAAATCCTTTACTAGACACTTATACACATTCTTCCTCCTAAAGACTCTTTCTTTTCTTTCAGCATCAATCTTTTCTTTTCCTTTTCTACCATAATAAGCACAAATCCAATACCAAACCCCAGCAATAAGATCCCACCTAGTCCTATCTACTCCGATAAATGCGAACTAGAACTACACAAGGTTCCATTCCTGTCGGCTTAGACCTAACACTTTCTACCAAGCTCAATCCATAAAAGGCCAAACACTCAGAAAAATCACAATTGGCTTGAAAGAAGGATAGGTTAAGGGTGTGGAGAAACTGTTCCAATGATGGGAATCAGCTACTTGGATCAACAAGAGTGGTAAAAAGGATAAGATGATCCAAATATGTATATGGTATCCATGAGTTTGCATGCAATGCACAACCAGATAATTACAAGTCAAGATTAGGTTCTTATAGATAGGAAATGAAATCAAGTCACAACATGCTTCAATTAGGACCAGAATGCAATTCAAGAATTCCAAGTTTGTTTCAGCCTTACGTTTCAAACTAAATCACAATGCATCACAGATCTAACAACGAGGGCTTTGATTCTATCCTAGCAAATTAAGCAAGCTAACAAGGTTAAATTCATCATAGTCCCCTATGCTGGATGCAACAGTCCTATATGAAACATTCTAGACTCAATCCTATATGCAAATGCAAACTACATGAACACTCTTTTTATAGAAATTTTTTCAAAAATTTTCAAATTTTTATGATTTTTCTATGCCTTAGATGAAATGCATGCAGACTCAAGTATGCAAAATTTGAAAATAAGAAAACAAAACACAATGCAAATACATCTCAAACCCTCCCCCAAACTTAAATTACACAGTCCCTTGTGTAAGAGAAATTTGAAAGAGGATTCAAGATACAAACAGAAAGCAAATAAAAATGCAATGGTATGTACAATGAAAAAGGATGGAGTGTTACCTCAAGGCTGTGTGAAGAAAGAGTCAATGGATTGCTCCATGCTCTCTCGCGTGTAGGTTGGTGCATGAGGCTCTGGCGGGTAGCAACTGGTCGATCCTGGTGCTCGATCCTGGGGCCTGGAATTGCCATTGACGCTCAGGTTGCTCTCTTGGCTCGTAGGATGAAGCTCTTGGGGGTTCCATGCGGATGTTGCGCTTGGGAGCTATGCTTGTTGAACCACTACGTCTCAAAATGTTGAGTCCTGTGACTGGTGCAGGCGAAGGAGCTTCCTTAGCTTTCCCTTGAAGCTCTTTGATTTGGTTTCCCATAACTGTGACCGTCTTCTGCAGCGCTTTGATTGTCTTGATTGACCACTTTCGGAGCCTGCTGATGTGCCTGTGAGCGTCCTGTAAGGTGCGGCCTTTGAATTCTTCGAGAGGGGAGTCCTGAAGGTCATCGTCCTCTGGATCGACCTGATCTGGTCGATGCTGCTCCGTTTCCTCTTGTTCTGCAATCGGAGCTTCCTCTTGCTCTCTCGGATATAGCAGCATGGTAGGTGGGCAAAAATTGATGTTGTTTCCCATCCTGACGGTTGTGTGACTTGGGCAAGGCAGAGGCATCATCTTGGTGCAGCCAGCTTCTTGGTGGAAGAACTTGTAAAGGTACTGCCCGTTCACCATTTCTTTGGCGATAATCCCAGATTTTATTAGATGTGGCATGTTTATCCATCTGGGTTCAACCCCTTCACCATCTAATTCCACTCCACAAGCAGCTAGAATCGGGGTTATAACCCCTCCAATGCTCAAATCTCCTGACTTGTTCGACCTATACACCTTACAGGCCCATTCCTTGTAGCTTAGCAGCTGATCAAGTAGCAAGCAGGTGAGAGAAGTATCAGCCTTGTTCCCAATCAATTCTCTCCCAGTTCTTGTGTGGCTTATCAATCCTGTTAGAGCTCCATCCTGCATCTCTAATTCGAGCTGATTGACGTTTCCTGTGACCTTCCTTGCGTACATTGTGCTAGCAATGGCCTTATGTACGTACCGAAGAACCGGACTCCGTATTGCTGAACTCTTCGATCTTCCTGATACATACTCACTTGGGCCAGCTATTGTAAGCCACAGCTCATTCAGCTCTTTCTCATCATAGATACTGTCAACCATCGTTCCACTTGGAAAAGAAAATAGTGTGTCGAGCTCCTTAATAGTGATGGAACACTCTTCCCCTTTCACTGAGAAAGTGATGTACCCCAAACCAGGATCCTCTTCAGCCTCAGGATCGACATCATCATAGAAATGGACTGCTAGAGTTGCCAAGAAGTGACAAGTCTCCTCCTGATGTGCTTCAAATTGGAAGCTCATGAATGTGCCCAGGTGGCACATATCCAGCAAATATTCAACATCCCTGTAGATGCCAAGGTCCTTCATGGTCTGGTGGTGAGGGTACCTTGTGCCTTTGAAGTCCATACTCATCAATATTTCTATCAGCTCATTAGGAGGAGGTAGCTTCTTGGCCTTGGTTCTCCTAGTCACATTTCTGACAACAGGCTCTGCAATCCGTTCTTCTTCACCACTTGAATCTTTACCATCTGGTTGCAAAGGTTCTTCATCGATTGGTTGCACAGGCTGTTTCCCTCTAGCTATCTCTTCTCTTCTTGAAGAGGTTCCTTCAGCCATATGTTCAGAAGCTTGATCCATTGGAAGTGCTTTCCTCCTTGTTTATGTGAATGCTCGAGCTATTCCTTCTGATGTCAATGGTTTGTATTTCGGCTTACGGTACCTGAAACAATGATCAAACAAGAAGATATCAGCCTTGTTACGCAGCATCGATCAACAGCATCGACCAGTTTGGTCGATGCAGGCACATGTACGACTAGAAATCGAATAGTGCAATCGAGCTTCATATAATTTCATGTTTCAAGATTGTAAACGCTTAATCTAAAGCTTAGAGCAGTCAATAACATCAGAACAGGCGACAATTTGGGATTACAATCAAAGATACCCAATTCTGGGTTTTTCTGGGTTTGGTGAAGAACGCTCAAGAACGCTCAAGAACAGAGCTTGAAACCCAGAAATCGATCTCCATCAAACATCACAGAATCGACAAATCAAAGCAAATTAGAACGAAACAGAACCAGCCTGAACTTATTAGCTATTAATTCCATCAAAATCGGCTCCAATAACTCAAACAACTCAAATAATTGAATTTATGAACAGTAAAAACTCAAGAACAACCAAGACCCAGAATTCGATTTCTCCTTAGACAAATGCGGTTATAAATAGCTTCTCTAAACCATCAAACTCAACGAATTCTTCATTCAATCGACCAATCCTAGGTAGTTTAGCCTCAGAATTTCGAAAATAAAGAAGACCCAATGAATTCGAACCCAGAAATTCGAAAAATTGAGATTTCAAGAAGTTAAATTCGTTGAAAGCTTACCAAGGGAGTCTAACAGCATTGAGTTTCTTCATATTGAAAACAACACAACAAGAAATCGATGGAGAGAAGTAGAGAAAGAGAGAGCAAACTCTGGTTTTGTTTTTGGTCGAGTGGAGTTGTGAGGAAGAGATAAGGCGTGTGAGGCTATAAATAGAGGAGCAAGGCTTGTTGACTTGAGTTGCCCTAGTCAAGTCAACGTTTGGTCAACATTTTTTTTTTCTCTGCATGGCATCGACCTGTTTGGTCGATGCACTACATCGATGCTGCTCCTTTTCGTCTCTACCACTTAATCTCTTGAGTATCTTGAGCTATTGGTGCTCTTGCTTTGCCTTGCCACCTGAAACACTAAATAAAACAGATCAAAAATACCAAAAACTAAAAGCAATATATACAAGGATAGACATGGGACTTCCTCCCAAGTGAGCTTGTTTAAAGTCACTGAGCTTGACTTTCAATGCCTTTTCAGGCTTCTGGAGGGTGATGGAGAGGCTTAGAGAACCTCTCCGGTGTCGCTTCATTAACCACTATCTTCTTAAGTTTGGGCTCGTTCACTGTAAATCCTGAACCATCTCTGAAGGTAGAACCACTTGTCTGACCATGCAGCTGCTCAATCTGTTATTTCATCCCTTTCACAAGGCATGTAAGTTCTCTTATTGAGCTTGTCAATTCTCTTATGGTCTCCTCCTGCCATTTAGATCTCTGCTTGAGAGCTTGAAGTTCTGAACAATCACCAGGTGCAGGCTCCAAATTCTTCACTGGGAGATCAAAGGAAGCATATGAGCTTGAACTGTAAGTTAAATCAGGAGCAGCAGCAAGTTTCTCTACAGCTAGTTGTTCACGCTTTCGAGCTCTAGACCTGGCCAAATTAGAGGTGCATATTCCATAGCTGTCACTGAAATCATCTTCAGAATGCTCATATTCATCACTCTCCTCTTCTTCCCACACTGCATCTCCATCACGGATCAGAATCGCATTGCAAGTGTGCCTGGAGCGATCTTTTGCAGAGGACTGCTCTAGTGATGCTTCAGCTATATGACTAGTCTCCTCAATGCAGAAAGTCTGGCCTCCTATTGTTGGCTTCTTCATTGCACTTCTAACATCAAAAGTCATCTTGAAACCTTTCCCGAGATTCAGATCAATCTTCCCATGCTTGACATCAATAACTGCCCCAGCTGTGGCCAAAAATGGCCTTCCCAAAAGTAAAGGGTCCTTGGGCTCCTCATCCATCTCCAAAACAATAAAGTCAGTAGGGATGTCCACATTTCCAACCTTCACAGGCAAGTCTTCAAGCAAACCATGGGGTTTCTTGACCGATCTATCAGCTAAAATTAGAGAAATGTTGGTGGGGCTGTACTTTCCGAATCCAAGTCTTTTAGCCACAGAAAGAGGCATAAGACTCACAGAGGATCCAAGGTCACAAAGACAATTGTCAAAAGTTTTTGGACCTAGTGAGCAGGGTAAAGTAAAAGAGCCAGGATCATTCAGCTTCTCTGGGGTAACATCTTCCTTTGGAACAACAGTATTACACTCTTGACTTTCTTGCTTCACTCCCTGGGTTGCCTTGATCCTTTCCATAATCAGGTCCTTCAAAAACTCATTAGATTTGGGTATGAGTTTCACAGCTTCAATTAGAGGCATCTTGGACTCAAGAATCTTTATCTGCTCATCGAGAAGAGCTTGATGCTGCTTCTTTTTTTGGCCTGGGAAGGGAAGTCGGGGCTTGTATGGAGGTGGATCGAAAGATGATCTCTTTTCCATAGAGATTTCAGGTTCTGTAGCGGAGAGTGTCTGGACCAATGCACTGCATCGATCAGAGTGATCGATGCAGAGCTCAAGTGTAGGTTTTTCAGCTTTTTCTTGACATGTGGAGAAATCCTCCCCATCTTGGCTGTCACTATCCTCAGAGACGTGAAGTGTAGCTTTCTCATCAATCTCAACTATTTTGTCAATACTGTCCTGAATGCCAACATCATTGTCAAAAACCAATTCCGCATCACTAGTGTCGAAAAGAAAGCCGCAAAACTCCACTTTGCTTTATATCTTCATCCTTATTCAATTGAATGGAGGAGATGGCATTACAAAATTCCTTGGGATTCTGAATAGCCTTTCCTGGAAGCTGTCCTGAAGTCTTGACAGTAGATGTAGAGGTCTGGTTACTCTCCAAGTGAGTCACCTTGGAAGCTAGTGAATCAACTTTAGTGTTCAGGTCATGGAATTGATGATGCAACGTGGCAAACTTCTTTGCATTGTCAAGATTACTAGCTGCCTGACCCTCTAGTAGCTACTGAAACATGCTGGTCACATCAGGAAGTGGTGCGAGAGGTGGGAAGCCTGGAGGTGCAGCCAGTTGCTCCTGAGGAATGAAAGGCTTGTTCTGCTGTTGCGGTTGTTGGTGCTGACCCTGTGGTGGCTGCGGAGGATAGACTTGGTCCTGTGGATTAGCAACATTAGTACTTCGATAGGAAAGGTTCGGATTAGGCCTGTAGTTGTTGTAGCCACGATTATAACCAGCTTGGTTCTGCATGTAGCACAACTCTTCAGTGTGTTCACCCTCCCCATCTTGGACCTGAACCTGCTCAGCTTCACAAACAAAGTTGAGCTGCTTTTGCTGTACCAACAACAACTTATCTAACTTCTCATTTAGAGCTTTCATCTCTTTCCTTGTCTTATCATCAGAATCAGTGGTGCTTCTAATAGTCCTGTCATAATCCTCACTGTAGTTTTCATCAGATTGTGCCAAGTTCTCCACAAGCTCCCAGCCATCTTCTACATCTTTATTCAAGAAATTCCCATTGCTGGCTGTATCAAGCATCATCCTAAACTTGGGTAAAATACCTCTGTATAATGTGCTGAGGAGAGACTCATTGGAGAATCCATGGTGAGGGCACTTGCTGGTGTAGCTCTTGAACCGTTCCCATGCCTCACAAAAGGTCTCACCAGTCTTGTGAGTAAAGCTGGATATCTCATTTCGAAGCTTAGCTGTTCTAGAATTGGAGAAGAACTTAGCAAGAAACACTTTCTTGCAATCGTCCCAGGAAGTAATAGAGCCTTGCGGTAGAGCTTTTTCCCACTGTCTTGCCTTATCACCGAGAGAGAACGGGAATAGTCGCAGCTTGAGAGCGTCATCACTCATGCCATTGATCTTTGTTAGGCCACAGAGCCTATCAAACTCGTCCAGATGATCGAGTGGATCCTCCATTGGCAATCCATGGAATTTGCTATTCTGGATCATGTTGATCATACTGCTTTTGATCTCAAAATTGTTGTTGGGAATTGCTGGAGGCACGATTCCCTGACGCTGTGCATGAGTGTTAGGTGCATCACCAGCACCAATGAGACGAGGCTGCCTTGGTGGATTGCCCTGAGGAGGTGGAGGTAAGTCTTGTTGGTTCTCCATATCAACCGGATCCTGATGATTAGCTTGTAGTCTTTCGCGTTGTTCTCGCAGTTCACGTGGCAGACGGTTAATGTTGTTGATGTAGCGAAGGAGATTCTGATTGCCTTTAGATCTGGTTTGCATTCAGGCTTTGAGCTGGATCGATGCACGAGATCGAGCAAGGTGGTCGATCCTGAGCCTAAGTACCTGCAATGGACAGAAACAGTAATCAAACAAGTCAGCAAACGAAAGAAAGTAAAGAAGAACTTGATCTTAAATGATCTGAAATCCTAAATGCAACAAAATCACCCAAATGGCAACGGCGCCAAATTGAAACAGAAGTTTTAATTAGTAAGATCAGGAGTGTCAAGAGTGTTTCAATTCCTTGAGCACTTAAACTGACGTTGCAGCACAAAGGGTGTCAATCCATAATGAGTGAGTTATTGACCAATCAGGATGCAATCAAATTCACTTAATTCAAGCCAAGCAGTAACAGTTTGGTATCTAGCAACCTAAATGAATCAAAAGAGAAAAGCAGAAATAAAAACTAACAAGAACTAGCAGAAGCTAAAGCAGATCGATCAAACAAGCAAATAACAATCATATAAAGAGATAGAGCTCCTAAGAATGGGAATAATGGGTCAGTGAATCCTCCTAAATCAACTAAGGTGTCTAACAAAAACTCATACAGAGCTAATCCCTAGACAATAGGTTCAACAACAGATCAATCCACTCTCATGACAGAGATCCTCAAGCAGAACTACCTCCAAACCTAGATCTCTCTAGAGAAGCATAGCAAAGCAGGCATTATGATTCAACCTATTAAAGCCAATAAACACTCTAAGCAACCAATCTCTTGGGTTAGACATGTAAATATCTGGAAAAAGTTGGTTCAAGCATTTCATCAAACACCTTTCGGGCAGGAAATACCTAGGGTCTAATTTCAATTGATCAGAGAGAAACTAGCATTAAGAACACTCACCCAGAAGGGATCTAAGCAGATCTAAGCTTAAACACCCTAGAAGATCAAGGATTCATCACTAACCTAACCTATCCTCAAGAACCCTAAGCAGACTACTCACAGATCATCATAAAATGCAAAAACCCAGAAATGAAAATAAATTGCATAATCATAAAGCTAAAGATCAGATTAAGAGAACTGTGAATGTAGAAAATGCAAAATCAAAATGGATTAAGAGAAATCTGGATTACAAAGTGTCTGATTTTGAGAGTTCTAGAGAGAAAAGAGAGAGATTAGGGATAAGAGAAAAGTTTAAGGATAAGATAATATATGATCATTGTCTCAGCACAACAGCTGTATTTATACTACTTTAGGCAAAGTCAAAACCCTAATTCACTAAAAAACAAAAGTCAAAGGCGGCTAGGCTTGGCATCGATCAGGTTGGTCGATCAGGGTGGTCGATGCCGCGTGATCTTCAAAGCTTGCACCTTTTTGCCTAGGCATCGATCAGTTTGCTCGATCAAGTTGGTCGATGCCGTGTGTTCTTCAAAGCTTGCTCCTTTTTGCCTTGGGATCGAGCTCAGGTCGATGCTGGTGATCGATGCAGGTCCCTTCTTCACCAAACAGCTACTTTTTGCACCTAAACAACTCCAAATGCAAGAATGTATGCAATGCTCATGCAATAACCTACTAATCATGCAAAATGACTATAAATCACTAAAAGTGGTATGAACAGGGGATGAAACAATGCTAAAGTGATGAGAAATCAATGCTTAAAACCTGTAAAATATAGACATATCACAGTCCTTTATCATTCGGAACACAAACTCTACCATTTACCACAATTGTCCCATTGTTGGACGTTTGGTACTCGGTCTGGTTGTGTTCTGCCGCCTTGTTCAGATCCTTGTCATTGACTTGTGCCAACCGAATCCTACTAAGTAGATCTGCTTGGTCGACTGCACCTAAGCCCAATGGCTCCACGTCCCAGGACAAAGCATTCAAACGCAAAGTCCCCATCATGTTGACCAAGACTTCTTGGTTCCTTTCGGCTTCCACCTCGAAACGCCTCCTACTCAAGGCATCCGCAACCTGGTTTGCCTTCCCGGGATGGTAAGCAATGTCTAAGTCATAATCCGCCACAAACTCCATCCACCTTTTTTGTCGTAGGTTTAACTCAGGTTGGGTGAATATGTACTTAAGGCTCTTATGGTCGGTAAAGATCTGCACCATAGCACCATAAAGGTAGGATCGCCAAATTTTTAAGGCAAACACCACCGCGGCCATCTCTAAGTCATGTGTAGGGTAGTTCCCTTCGTATTTACGCAACTGCCTTGAAGCATATGCGATCACGTTACCCTTTTGCATTAACACACATCCAAGTCACGTTATAGATGCGTCTGTGTACACCACGTAAGGCTCATCCCCTTCCGGTGAGGCCAAGACTAGTCCACTTGTTAACATCGCCTTTTAACTCCGAGAAACTCTTCTCACATTCATCCAACCATTGGAACTTGGTATCCTTGCCCGTGAGCCGTGTCATAGGTTGGGCCATACTTGTGAATCCTTTCACAAACTTCCTATAGCATCCAGCTAATCCGAGAAAACTCCTTATCTCGGTGGCATTTTTCGGCCCTGGCCATTCTTTGATGGATTTGATCTTCTCCGGGTCAACTGACACCCCTTGATTCGACACAATGTGTCCCAAGAAGCCAACGCTCCTTCGCCAAAAATTGCATTTACTTAGCTTCGCAAACAGCTTCTGCTTCCTTAGTTTCTCTAAGACCGTCCTTAGATGACCTTGATGCGTTTCCCAATATTTTGAATAGACAAGTATGTCATCAATGAAGATGATCACAAACTCGTCCAAACAATCCCGAAACACACCATTCATCATCTTCATAAACGCCGCTGGTGCGTTTGTTAACCCAAACAACATCACCATAAACTCATAGTGGTCGTACCTTGTACAAAAAGCCGTCTTCCGAACATCTAGCGGGTCTATTGGAATCTGATGGTATCCCGAAGCCAAGTCTATCTTTGAGAACCACTTTGCACCTCTTAATTGATCCAATAGTTCATCTATCCGGGGTAAGGGGTATTTGTTCTTTACTGTCACCCTATTCAATCCCCGATAGTCAATGCATAGCGTGAAGCTACCATCTTTCTTTTTGACAAACAAGACCGGTGCTCCCCATGGTGAACTACTCGGTCTTATAAATCCTTTTTCCAACAGTCCCTCCAAGTGTTTCTTTAACTCAGCCATCTCCGCCGGTGCCATCCGGTACGGAGCTTTAGAGACTGGAGTTGTTTCCGGTTCTAGTTTGATTGTGAATGGATTTGACCTATCCGGTGGTAAACCGTTCACGGCCCCAAAAAAATCGTTGAACTCATTTGCAACGGGAATATCTTTTAATTCCACATTTGCCTTGACTTCGTTTGTTGTTATAGTGGCTATGTATGCCTCATAACCCTTCTCTAGCATCCTTTCCGCTTGGATTACTGAGATTACCAAACTTCCTAAAGTCAACTTAATCCCTTGGAACTTTACCGTCCTATCATCCTTCTCAAATTGTATCCGGCCCCGGTGATAATCAATATGCGCCTTGTACTTGCCCAACCAGTCCATCTCCAAGATAACATTGTGTTTCTTGAGTGGAACTATGATCAGGTTAGTAGGCATATAGACACCATTGACCACAACTGAGATATTCCGAACAATTCCGGTCGGGTGCATTGCTTGCCCGCCGGCTGCTCTAACCATACCATACTCGGTATTTGGTTCTTTCCTGAACCTTCCCTTTTCGACCATCTCAGAGCTCACAAAACAATGTGTAGCCCCGGAATCAAACAAGGTGTGTGTTTCTACACCAGCAATAACCAAGGTCCCTACACATTCCTCTAGAATGCTAAGAACCCGACCCTTTTATGCATGATGCAATGCAAATGCAGAAAATTGAACTTAAGGGTTTTAGAAACGTACCAATGACTGAAGTTCCCATCACTTGCTGATTCCTCGGACAGTTCATAAACACGCGGTGCAATGGCCATCCGCTTCGGCGGTGGAGAAAAAATGCATTATCCCCACGGTTCACCCTCTGTCCGGCCTGCCTTTCGGCCTCAAGTCTCGGACAGTCCTTCTTGAAATGTCCAGGCTTGTCACAATAGAAACATGTTCTAGGCTCGCCCCCAACCACTTTGGACTGCAACTGATTTCCCTTGGGACAGTTTTGGGTCAAGTGGTCCTTACTTCCACAACGACCACATCCAGCCACGGCCTTCCAGCAAAGACCGCTACGATTCTTTCCACAAGTCTCACACGAAATGCGTTTTTCAGTGGACTTGCCATCTTCCCATTTTCTTTTCTTGTCAGCCGGCTTACTTTGTTTCTAAAACTTCTCAAGTTTCATCTGTTTTCCTCCTCAAGCCCATCTTCAATCATGGCCGCTCTCTCCACTAACTCAGAGACTGAGATGAAAGTGCTAACCAAGCAATGGTAGCGGATCTCCACCCGTAACCCACGTATGAACCGGCGAACCTGAGACTTGTCATCCTCAAGCTCTCGCCCAACATAACGCACGGTCTTGCTTCCTTGAACACAGTCCAAGTAAGCACACTCAAGTCTGTCCCAAGTTTCTGGTGGGAAGAACTTCTTATTGAACTCAAGTTCAAAATCTGCAAAGGTTTGGACTTCATTACCCTTGCGCTTTTCAATGGCTAGCCACCACTTGTGCGCATCACCTTCCAGGAAGTGGACAGCGATATCCTTACGGTAGTCTTTTGGGCAGCGAGTGGAGGTAAAGTTTCTCTTCAGCCGGGTCCTCCACTCATCAGCCACAATAGGATCCACACTTCCACTGAAATGTTTTGTGCCCAACTTCGACACATGTGCCAAAAGGCTCAGATAATCGCTCTTCCTTCTTGGTGTTTTCGGCGGTGGGTTCACTTCAACCGCTTCCGCTTCTTTCTCCATCCCTTGTACCACATGATCCAGTACAAGCGCCTTGGTCAATGCGGTCATTTGCGCCATCATTGCCTTCATAGCATTCCATTGTTCTTAGGCTAATGGAATCTCATCCAGATTTCCATTTCCATATTTTGCACCAAGACCTGGTGGACGAGAGGCCATCGAGGACTCGCCCTCTCCTCATGGTTATCCCCAAAACGAACACTCTGTCGCCCATCCGGGATCTGCAAAACCGACGGTCTTATATCTCCAGCCACATGTCCGGCTGGATTGAGTTCCACGCGAGACTCCACAGCCCGCGTCTCTTCCACCACTTTTCTTACTCTTCCCAGTTTTGTTGGCTCTTAGCCATCTGCAAAACTGCAAGTTAGTCACGGTAACACACAGTAAACCGTTAGGGAGTAAGACAAAATTACCGCAAGATCCCTTAGGCCGATGAGTGGTGATTCCCAACCCGTTAACTTTCCTAGGATCAAGCATGCTCTGATATCAACTTGAAGGACCCCAGCCCCGGACTTTCTAAGTCCGTGGAGGTTCTCCCACGACCATTCAACACTTAACCATTCTATGTTCAGTTTATGGCCCATTTCCTTAGACAAATCATGTTTATACATTCTAAGAGTTCATTAGCTAGAGTCAAATGCGATCATTAGAGTAAACAAGCAAACGAGTACTTTATTAATATGATAAAGGATTCGATTCAACTTATGAGTTTGCATCTAAGCTATTTACAAGTCGTCATCGATCCGAACTACCCCGCTTTCATCACACCCCATCTTCCCGGCCAAGGTCTCTCACGCCTATGCCATGTCCTTCCCACGATCACCATCTTTTCCTGAAACCACAAAGGCGTAAGTAAAACGTATACTTACGGGTGTTATTGGGTTTGTGATTTAAATAGAGTTTGATGACTTTAATAAAATCATAGAAAGTGAATAAGTGGAATGATTTAGAAGAATTGTTAGAGAGTTTTCTATAGTCTTGTTGAATTAGTTTTCTATAATCTTGTAAATCTTTCAAACACTGCAGTATTTCAGCAAACTTTCCATGACTTTATTTGTACCCGCACGTGTTTTACCCTCATCCCCCCCCCCCCCTCCTTGCATTCCTTACCATCATCGCTTGTCCTAGACTTGTTTTGTTGTCGTTGCCTCCCACCCTTTTCCTGCCTATATCTCCCCCTCTTCCTCCATTCCCCCCCTCTTCCGTTACGCTTTCACTGACCTTTTCCCCCCCACCTCTCCCCCCCACTTTCGCGAGCGTGTCACCATCTGCTGCCTCCCACCGCTTCTACCCACCTTTCCAGTCCTCCCCCATCTATTTCCTCCCACCCCCCCCCCCCCTTCGCGTCCGGCCCCCCCTCTCTTTCCCCCTTCGGCCGCATGCTGCCTGTCCCAGCTTTTCTCTACCCCGTCTCCCCCCCTTCGTGAGTTTCTCCTCCGGCATCCAGACACCAAGTCTGGGCCATAGCCAAGTGCTGGTGGAATGCTTCCCAAACCACCAAGCCACCCGACTGTCCAGACCCTTCCCCGACCCTTCTGATCTGTTCCCGACACT
>CM022181.2:4219592-4241431 GCA_011420285.2 Erysimum cheiranthoides
GTGATTTAAATAGAGTTTTAGTGACTTTAATGTTGTGTAGAATCTGTTGTATTCAATCAAGATTTTGTTAACTCTCTTAAAGTTGGGTGTTATTAGTTTGTGAGTTTGTAAAAAGTCATTTAAAATCTTAATGAATATGTGATTGGATTAAGAGTTTATAAAGTCATTAAAAGTTTTGTGTTATTCAACTAAAACAAAACATCTCTGACAATCTATGATGTTAAGGAATTCAATTATTGTGATTGGTTTAGATTTTAAAACACTTTCTTTACAAAAGCATAGCATGGAAGTTTGCTGAAATACTGCAGGTTGTTTGAAAGACTTAAGATAGAAAAAACAAAACAAGACTATAGAAAACTCTAACAATTCTTCTAAATCATTCACTTATTCACTTTCGATTTTATTAAAGCATCAAAACTCTATTTAAATCACAAACCAATAACACCCCGTAAGTATACGTTTACTTACGCCTTTGTGGTTTCAGGAAAAGATGGTGATCGTGGGAAGGACATGGCATAGGCGTGAGAGACCTTGGCCGGGAAGATGGGTGGTGATGAAAGCGGGTAGTTAGGATCGATGACAGACTTGTAATAGCTTAGATGCAAACTCATAAGTTGAATCGAATCCTTTATCATATTAATAAAGTACTCGTTTGCTTGTTTACTCTAATGATCGCATTTGACTCTAGCTAATGAATCTTAGAATGATATAAACATGATTTGTCTAAGGAAATGGGCCATAAAACTGAACATAGAATGGTTAAGTGTTGAATGGTCGTGGGAGAACCTCCACGGACTTAGAAAGTCCGGGGCTGGGGTCCTTCAAGTTGATATCAGAGCATGCTTGATCCTAGGAAAGTTAACGGGTTGGGAATCACCACTCATCGGCCTAAGGGATCTTGCGGTAATTTTGTCTTACTCCCTAACGGTTTACTGTGTGTTACCGTGACTAACTTGCAGTTTTGCAGATGGCTAAGAGCAACAAAACTGGGAAGAGTAAGAAAGTGGTGGAAGAGACGCGGGCTGTGGAGTCTCGCGTGGAACTCAATCCAGCCGGACATGTGGCTGGAGATATAAGACCGTCGGTTTTGCAGATCCCGGATGGGCGACAGAGTGTTCGTTTTGGGGATAACCATGAGGAGAGGGGCGAGTCCTCGATGGCCTCTCGTCCACCAGGTCTTGGTGCAAAATATGGAAATGGAAATCTGGATGAGATTCCATTAGCCTAAGAACAATGGAATGCTATGAAGGCAATGATGGCGCAAATGACCGCATTGACCAAGGCGCTTGTACTGGATCATGTGGTACAAGGGATGGAGAAAGAAGCGGAAGCGGTTGAAGTGAACCCACCGCCGAAAACACCAAGAAAGGAAGAGCGATTATCTGAGCCTTTTGGCACATGTGTCGAAGTTGGGCACAAAACATTTCAGTGGAAGTGTGGATCCTATTGTGGCTGATGAGTGGAGGACCCGGCTGAAGAGAAACTTTACCTCCACTCGCTGCCCAAAAGACTACCGTAAGGATATCGCTGTCCACTTCCTGGAAGGTGATGCGCACAAGTGGTGGCTAGCCATTGAAAAGCGCAAGGGTAATGAAGTCCAAACCTTTGCAGATTTTGAACTTGAGTTCAATAAGAAGTTCTTCCCACCAGAAACTTGGGACAGACTTGAGTGTGCTTACTTGGACTGTGTTCAAGGAAGCAAGACCGTGCGTTATGTTGCGAGCTTGAGGATGACAAGTCTCAGGTTCGCCGGTTCATACGTGGGTTACGGGTGGAGATCCGCTACCATTGCTTGGTTAGCACTTTCATCTCAGTCTCTGAGTTAGTGGAGAGAGCGGCCATGATTGAAGATGGGCTTGAGGAGGAAAACAGATGAAACTTGAGAAGTTTTAGAAACAAAGTAAGCCGGCTGACAAGAAAAGAAAATGGGAAGATGGCAAGTCCACTGAAAAACGCATTTCGTGTGAGACTTGTGGAAAGAATCGTAGCGGTCTTTGCTGGAAGGCCGTGGCTGGATGTGGTCGTTGTGGAAGTAAGGACCACTTGACCCAAAACTGTCCCAAGGGAAATCAGTTGCAGTCCAAAGTGGTTGGGGGCGAGCCTAGAACATGTTTCTATTGTGACAAGCCTGGACATTTCAAGAAGGACTGTCCGAGACTTGAGGCCGAAAGGCAGGCCGGACAGAGGGTGAACCGTGGGGATAATGCATTTTTTCTCCACCGCCGAAGCGGATGGCCATTGCACCGCGTGTTTATGAACTGTCCGAGGAATCAGCAAGTGATGGGAACTTCAGTCATTGGTACGTTTCTAAAACCCTTAAGTTCAATTTTCTGCATTTGCATTGCATCATGCATAAAAGGGTCGGGTTCTTAGCATTCTAGAGGAATGTGTAGGGACCTTGGTTATTGCTGGTGTAGAAACACACACCTTGTTTGATTCCGGGGCTACACATTGTTTTGTGAGCTCTGAGATGGTCGAAAAGGGAAGGTTCAGGAAAGAACCAAATACCGAGTATGGTATGGTTAGAGCAGCCGGCGGGCAAGCAATGCACCCGACCGGAATTGTTCGGAATATCTCAGTTGTGGTCAATGGTGTCTATATGCCTACTAACCTGATCATAGTTCCACTCAAGAAACACAATGTTATCTTGGAGATGGACTGGTTGGGCAAGTACAAGGCGCATATTGATTATCACCGGGGCCGGATACAATTTGAGAAGGATGATAGGACGGTAAAGTTCCAAGGGATTAAGTTGACTTTAGGAAGTTTGGTAATCTCAGTAATCCAAGCGGAAAGGATGCTAGAGAAGGGTTATGAGGCATACATAGCCACTATAACAACAAACGAAGTCAAGGCAAATGTGGAATTAAAGATATTCCCGTTGCAAATGAGTTCAACGATTTTTTTGGGGCCGTGAACGGTTTACCACCGGATAGGTCAAATCCATTCACAATCAAACTAGAACCGGAAACAACTCCAGTCTCTAAAGCTCCGTACCGGATGGCACCGGCGGAGATGGCTGAGTTAAAGAAACACTTGGAGGGACTGTTGGAAAAAGGATTTATAAGACCGAGTAGTTCACCATGGGGAGCACCGGTCTTGTTTGTCAAAAAGAAAGATGGTAGCTTCACGCTATGCATTGACTATCGGGGATTGAATAGGGTGACAGTAAAGAACAAATACCCCTTACCCCGGATAGATGAACTATTGGATCAATTAAGAGGTGCAAAGTGGTTCTCAAAGATAGACTTGGCTTCGGGATACCATCAGATTCCAATAGACCCGCTAGATGTTCGGAAGACGGCTTTTTGTACAAGGTACGACCACTATGAGTTTATGGTGATGTTGTTTGGGTTAACAAACGCACCAGCGGCGTTTATGAAGATGATGAATTGTGTTTCGGGATTGTTTGGACGAGTTTGTGATCATCTTCATTGATGACATACTTGTCTATTCAAATATTGGGAAACGCATCAAGGTCATCTAAGGACGGTCTTAGAGAAACTAAGGAAGCAGAAGCTGTTTGCGAAGCTAAGTAAATGCAATTTTTGGCGAAGGAGCGTTGGCTTCTTGGGACACATTGTGTCGAATCAAGGGGTGTCAGTTGACCCGGAGAAGATCAAATCCATCAAAGAATGGCCAGGGCCGAAAAATGCCACCGAGATAAGGAGTTTTCTCGGATTAGCTGGATGCTATAGGAAGTTTGTGAAAGGATTCACAAGTATGGCCCAACCTATGACACGGCTCACGGGCAAGGATACCAAGTTCCAATGGTTGGATGAATGTGAGAAGAGTTTCTCGGAGTTAAAAGGCGATGTTAACAAGTGGACTAGTCTTGGCCTCACCGGAAGGGGATGAGCCTTACGTGGTGTACACAGACGCATCTATAACGTGACTTTGTGTGTTAATGCAAAAGGGTAACGTGATCGCATATGCTTCAAGGCAGTTGCGTAAATACGAAGGGAACTACCCTACACATGACTTAGAGATGGCCGCGGTGGTGTTTGCCTTAAAAATTTGGCGATCCTACCTTTATGGTGCTATGGTGCAGATCTTTACCGACCATAAGAGCCTTAAGTACATATTCACCCAACCTGAGTTAAACCTACGACAAAAAAGGTGGATGGAGTTTGTGGCGGATTATGACTTAGACATTGCTTACCATCCCGGGAAGGCAAACCAGGTTGCGGATGCCTTGAGTAGGAGGCGTTTCGAGGTGGAAGCCGAAAGGAACCAAGAAGTCTTGGTCAACATGATGGGGACTTTGCGTTTGAATGCTTTGTCCTGGGACGTGGAGCCATTGGGCTTAGGTGCAGTCGACCAAGCAGATCTACTTAGTAGGATTCGGTTGGCACAAGTCAATGACAAGGATCTGAACAAGGCGGCAGAACACAACCAGACCGAGTACCAAACGTCCAACAATGGGACAATTGTGGTAAATGGTAGAGTTTGTGTCCGAATGATAAAGGACTGTGATATGTCTATATTTTACAGGTTTTAAGCATTGATTTCTCATCACTTTAGCATTGTTTCATCCCCTGTTCATACCACTTTTAGTGATTTATAGTCATTTTGCATGATTAGTAGGTTATTGCATGAGCATTGCATACATTCTTGCATTTGGAGTTGTTTAGGTGCAAAAAGTAGCTGTTTGGTGAAGAAGGGACCTGCATCGATCACCAGCATCGACCTGAGCTCGATCCCAAGGCAAAAAGGAGCAAGCTTTGAAGAAACACACGGCATCGACCAACTTGATCGAGCAAACTGATCGATGCCTAGGCAAAAAGGTGCAAGCTTTGAAGATCACGCGGCATCGACCACCCTGATCGACCAACCTGATCGATGCCAAGCCTAGCCGCCTTTGACTTTTGTTTTTTAGTGAATTAGGGTTTTGACTTTGCCTAAAGTAGTATAAATACAGCTGTTGTGTGAGACAATGATCATATATTATCTTATCCTTAAACTTTTCTCTTATCCCTAATCTCTCTCTTTTCTCTCTAGAACTCTCAAAATCAGACACTTTGTAATCCAGATTTCTCTTAATCCATTTTGATTTTGCATTTTCTACATTCACAGTTCTCTTAATCTGATCTTTAGCTTTATGATTATGCAATTTATTTTCATTTCTGGGTTTTTGCATTTTATGATGATCTGTGAGTAGTCTGCTTAGGGTTCTTGAGGATAGGTTAGGTTAGTGATGAATCCTTGATCTTCTAGGGTGTTTAAGCTTAGATCTGCTTAGATCCCTTCTGGGTGAGTGTTCTTAATGCTAGTTTCTCTCTGATCAATTGAAATTAGACCCTAGGTATTTCCTGCCCGAAAGGTGTTTGATGAAATGCTTGAACCAACTTTTTCCAGATATTTACATGTCTAACCCAAGAGATTGGTTGTTGCTTAGAGTGTTTATTGGCTTTAATAGGTTGAATCATAATGCCTGCTTTGCTATGCTTCTCTAGAGAGATCTAGGTTTGGAGGTAGTTCTGCTTGAGGATCTCTGTCATGAGAGTGGATTGATCTGTTGTTGAACCTATTGTCTAGGGATTAGCTCTGTATGAGTTTTTGTTAGACACCTTAGTTGATTTAGGAGGATTCACTGACCCATTATTCCCATTCTTAGGAGCTCTATCTCTTTATATGATTGTTATTTGCTTGTTTGATCGATCTGCTTTAGCTTCTGCTAGTTCTTGTTAGTTTTTATTTCTGCTTTTCTCTTTTGATTCATTTAGGTTGCTAGATACCAAACTGTTACTGCTTGGCTTGAATTAAGTGAATTTGATTGCATCCTGATTGGTCAATAACTCACTCATTATGGATTGACACCCTTTGTGCTGCAACGTCAGTTTAAGTGCTCAAGGAATTGAAACACTCTTGACACTCCTGATCTTACTAATTAAAACTTCTGTTTCAATTTGGCGCCGTTGCCATTTGGGTGATTTTGTTGCATTTAGGATTTCAGATCATTTAAGATCAAGTTCTTCTTTACTTTCTTTCGTTTGCTGACTTGTTTGATTACTGTTTCTGTCCATTGCAGGTACTTAGGCTCAGGATCGACCACCTTGCTCGATCTCGTGCATCGATCCAGCTCAAAGCCTGAATGCAAACCAGATCTAAAGGCAATCAGAATCTCCTTCGCTACATCAACAACATTAACCGTCTGCCACGTGAACTGCGAGAACAACGCGAAAGACTACAAGCTAATCATCAGGATCCGGTTGATATGGAGAACCAACAAGACTTACCTCCACCTCCTCAGGGCAATCCACCAAGGCAGCCTCGTCTCATTGGTGCTGGTGATGCACCTAACACTCATGCACAGCGTCAGGGAATCGTGCCTCCAGCAATTCCCAACAACAATTTTGAGATCAAAAGCAGTATGATCAACATGATCCAGAATAGCAAATTCCATGGATTGCCAATGGAGGATCCACTCGATCATCTGGACGAGTTTGATAGGCTCTGTGGCCTAACAAAGATCAATGGCATGAGTGATGACGCTCTCAAGCTGCGACTATTCCCGTTCTCTCTCGGTGATAAGGCAAGACAGTGGGAAAAAGCTCTACCGCAAGGCTCTATTACTTCCTGGGACGATTGCAAGAAAGTGTTTCTTGCTAAGTTCTTCTCCAATTCTAGAACAGCTAAGCTTCGAAATGAGATATCCAGCTTTACTCACAAGACTGGTGAGACCTTTTGTGAGGCATGGGAACGGTTCAAGAGCTACACCAGCAAGTGCCCTCACCATGGATTCTCCAATGAGTCTCTCCTCAGCACATTATACAGAGGTATTTTACCCAAGTTTAGGATGATGCTTGATACAGCCAGCAATGGGAATTTCTTGAATAAAGATGTAGAAGATGGCTGGGAGCTTGTGGAGAACTTGGCACAATCTGATGAAAACTACAGTGAGGATTATGACAGGACTATTAGAAGCACCACTGATTTGATGATAAGACAAGGAAAGAGATGAAAGCTCTAAATGAGAAGTTAGATAAGTTGTTGGGTACAGCAAAAGCAGCTCAACTTTGTTTGTGAAGCTGAGCAGGTTCAGGTCCAAGATGGGGAGGGTGAACACACTGAAGAGTTGTGCTACATGCAGAACCAAGCTGGTTATAATCGTGGCTACAACAACTACAGGCCTAATCCGAACCTTTCCTATCGAAGTACTAATGTTGCTAATCCACAGGACCAAGTCTATCCTCCGCAGCCACCACAGGGTCAGCACCAACAACCGCAACAGCAGAACAAGCCTTTCATTCCTCAGGAGCAACTGGCTGCACCTCCAGGCTTCCCACCTCTCGCACCACTTCCTGATGTGACCAGCATGTTTCAGTAGCTACTAGAGGGTCAGGCAGCTAGTAATCTTGACAATGCAAAGAAGTTTGCCACGTTGCATCATCAATTCCATGACCTGAACACTAAAGTTGATTCACTAGCTTCCAAGGTGACTCACTTGGAGAGTAACCAGACCTCTACATCTACTGTCAAGACTTCAGGACAGCTTCCAGGAAAGGCTATTCAGAATCCCAAGGAATTTTGTAATGCCATCTCCTCCATTCAATTGAATAAGGATGAAGATATAAAGCAAAGTGGAGTTTTGCTTTCTTTTCGACACTAGTGATGCGGAATTGGTTTTTGACAATGATGTTGGCATTCAGGACAGTATTGACAAAATAGTTGAGATTGATGAGAAAGCTACACTTCACGTCTCTGAGGATAGTGACAGCCAAGATGGGGAGGATTTCTCCACATGTCAAGAAAAAGCTGAAAAACCTACACTTGAGCTCTGCATCGATCACTCTGATCGATGCAGTGCATTGGTCCAGACACTCTCCGCTACAGAACCTGAAATCTCTATGGAAAGAGATCATCTTTCGATCCACCTCCATACAAGCCCCGACTTCCCTTCCCAGGCCAAAAAAAGAAGCAGCATCAAGCTCTTCTCGATGAGCAGATAAAGATTCTTGAGTCCAAGATGCCTCTAATTGAAGCTGTGAAACTCATACCCAAATCTAATGAGTTTTTGAAGGACCTGATTATGGAAAGGATCAAGGCAACCCAGGGAGTGAAGCAAGAAAGTCAAGAGTGTAATACTGTTGTTCCAAAGGAAGATGTTACCCCAGAGAAGCTGAATGATCCTGGCTCTTTTACTTTACCCTGCTCACTAGGTCCAAAAACTTTTGACAATTGTCTTTGTGACCTTGGATCCTCTGTGAGTCTTATGCCTCTTTCTGTGGCTAAAAGACTTGGATTCGGAAAGTACAGCCCCACCAACATTTCTCTAATTTTAGCTGATAGATCGGTCAAGAAACCCCATGGTTTGCTTGAAGACTTGCCTGTGAAGGTTGGAAATGTGGACATCCCTACTGACTTTATTGTTTTGGAGATGGATGAGGAGCCCAAGGACCCTTTACTTTTGGGAAGGCCATTTTTGGCCACAGCTGGGGCAGTTATTGATGTCAAGCATGGGAAGATTGATCTGAATCTCGGGAAAGGTTTCAAGATGACTTTTGATGTTAGAAGTGCAATGAAGAAGCCAACAATAGGAGGCCAGACTTTCTGCATTGAGGAGACTAGTCATATAGCTGAAGCATCACTAGAGCAGTCCTCTGCAAAAGATCGCTCCAGGCACACTTGCAATGCGATTCTGATCCGTGGATGATGCAGTGTGGAAAGAAAGAGGAGAGTGATGATATGAGCATTCTGAAGATGATTTCAGTGACAGCTATGGAATATGCACTCTAATTTGGCCAGTCTAGAGCTCGAAAGCGTGAACAACTAGTGTAGAGAAACTTGCTGTGCTCCTGATTTAAACTTACAGTTCAAGCTCATATGCTTCCTTTGATCTCCCAGGAAGAATTTGGAGCCTGCCTGGTGATTGTTCAGAACTTCAAGCTCTCAGCAGAGATCTAAATGGCAGGAGGAGCCATAAGAGAATTGACAAGCTCAATAAGAGAACTTACATGCCTTGTGAAAGGGATGAATGATGAAAAACAGATTGAGCAGCTGCATGGTCAGACAAGTGGTTCTACCTTCAGAGATGGTCAGGATTTAAGTGAACGAGCCCAAACTTAAGAAGTAGTTTAAAGCACGACACCGGAGAGGTTCTCTAAGCTCTCCATCACCCTCCAGAAGCTGAAAAGGCATTGAAGTCAAGTCAGTGCTTTCTTTATAAAAAAGCTCACTTGGGAGGAAGTCCCATGTCTATCCTGTTATTGCTTTTAGTTTTTGGTATTTTTGATCTGTTTTATTTAGGTTTCAGGTGGCAGGCCAAGCAAGAGCACCAATAGCTCAAGTACTCAAGAGATTAAGGTAGAGTCCGACGAAACAGGGCGATCGATTGTAGTGCATCGAACCAACAGGTCGATGCATGCAGAGAAAAAAAACATGTTGACCAAACGTTGACTCGACTAGGGCAACTCAAGTCAACAAGCCTTGCTCCTCTATTTATAGCCTCACACGCCTTATCTCTTCCTCACAACTCCACTCGACCAAAAACAAAACCAGAGTTTGCTCTCTCTTTCTCTACTTCTCTCCATCGATTTCTTGTTGTGTTGTTTTCAATATGAAGAAACTCAATGCTGTTAGACTCCCTTGGTAAGCTTTCAACGAATTTAACTTCTTGAAATCTCAATTTTTCGAATTTCTGGGTTCGGATTAGGTTTCTTTATTTTCGATTCTGAAGCTAAACTACCTAGGATTGATCGATTAAGTGAAGAATTCGTTGGGTTTGATGGTTAGGAGAAGCTATTAGAACTGCATTTGTCTAAGGAGAAATCGAATTCTGGGTTCTTGGTTGTTCTTGAGTTTTTACTGTTCATAAATTCGATTATTGAGTTGTTTGAGCTATTGGAACCGATTTTGATGGAATTAATAGATAAGTTCAGGCTGGTTCTATTTCGTTCTAATTTGCTTTGATTGTCGATTCTGTGATGTTTGATGGAGATCGATTTCTGGGTTTCAAGCTCTGTTCTTGAGTGTTCTTGAGCGTTCTTCAGCAAACCCAGAAAAACCCAGAATTGGGTATCTTTGATTGTAATCCCAAATTGTGCCTGTTCTGATGTTATTGACTGTTCTAAGCTAGATTAAGCGTTTCGATCTTGAAACATGGGATTATATGAAGTTCGATTGCACATTCGATTTCTAGCCGTACATGTGCCTGCATCGACCAAACTGGTCGATGCTGTTGATCGATGCTGCGTAACAAGGCTGATATCTTCTGTTTGATCATTGTTTCAGGTACCGTAAGCCGAAATACAACCATTGACATCAGAAGGAATAGCTCGAGCATTCACAAAACAAGGAGAAAGCCTCCAATGGATCAGGCTTCTGAGCATATGGCTGAAGAAACCTCTTCAAGAAGAGAAGAGATAGCTAGAGGAAAAGCCTGTGCACCGATCGATGAAGACCTTTGCAACCAGATGGTAAGACTCAAGTGGTGAAGAAGAACGGATTGCAGAGCCTGTTGTCAGAAATGTGACTAGAGAACCAAAGCCAAGAAGCTACCTCCTCCTAATGAGCTGATAGAAATATTGATGAGTATGGACTTCAAAGGCACAAGGTACCCTCACCACCAGACCATGAAGGACCTTGGCATCTACAGGATGTGGAATATTTGCTGGATATGTGCCACCTGGGCACATTCATGAGCTTCCAATTTGAAGCACATCAGGAGGAGACTTGTCACTTCTTGGCAACTCTAGCAGTCCATTTCTATGATGATGTCGATCCTGAAGCTGAAGAGGATCCTGGTTTGGGGTACATCACTTCTCAGTGAAGGGGGAAGAGTGTTCCATCACTATTAAGGAGCTCGACACACTTTTCTTTTCCAAGTGGAACGATGGTTGACAGTATCTATGATGAGAAGAGCTGAATGAGCTGTGGCTTACAATAGCTGGCCCAAGTGAGTATGTATCAGGAAGATCGAAGAGTTCAGCAATACGGAGTCCGGTTCTTCGGTACGTACATAAGGCCATTGCTAGCACAATGTACGCAAGGAAGGTCACAGGAAACGTCAATCAGCTGGAATTAGAGATGCTGGATGGAGCTCTAACAGGATTGAAGCCACACAAGAACTGGGAGAGAATTGATTGGGAACAAGGCTGATACTTCTCTCACCTGCTTGCTACTTGATCAGCTGCTAAGCTACAAGGAATGGGCCTGTAAGGTGTATAGGTCGAACAAGTCAGGAGATTGAGCATTGGAGGGGTTATAACCCCGATTCTAGCTGCTTGTGGAGTGGAATTAGATGGTGAAGGGTTGAACCCAGATGGATAAACATGCCACATCTAATAAAATCTGGGATTATCGCCAAGAAATGGTGAACGGGCAGTACCTTTACAAGTTCTTCCACCAAGAAGCTGGCTGCACCAAGATGATGCCTCTCCTTGCCCAAGTCACACAACCGTAGGATGGGAAACAACATCGATTTTTGCCCACCTACCATGCTGCTATCCGAGAGAGCAAGAGGAAGCTCCAATTGCAGAACAAGAGGAAGGAGAGCAGCATCGACCAGATCAGGTCGATCCAGAGGACGATGACCTTCAGGACTCCCCTCTCGAAGAATTCAAAGGCCGCACCTTACAGGACGCTCACAGGCACATCAGCAGGCTCCGAAAGTGGTCAATCAAGAATCAAAGCGCTGCAGAAGACGGTCACAGTTATGGGAAACCAAATCAAAGAGCTTCAAGGGAAAGCTAAGGAAGCTCCTTCGCCTGCACCATCACAGGACTCAACATTTTGAGACGCAGTGGTTCAACAAGCATAGCTCCAGGCGCAACATCCGCATGGAACCCCCAAGAGCTTCATCCTTCGAGCCAAGAGAGCAACCTGAGCGTCAATGGCAATTCCAGGCCCCAGGATCGAGCACCAGGATCGACCAGTTGCTACCGCCAGAGCCTCCTGCACCAACCTACACGCGAGAGAGCATGGAGCAATCCATGACTCTTTCTTCACACAGCCTTGAGGTAACACTCCACCTTTTCATTGTACATACCATTGCATTTTTATTTGCTTTTGTTTGTATCTTGAATCTCTTTCAAATTTTCTTACACAAGGGACTGTGTAATTTAAGTTTGGGGGAGGGTTGAGTGTATTTGCATTGTGTTTTGTTTTCTTATTTTCAAATTTTGCATACTTGAGTCTGCATGCATTTCATCTAAGGCATAGAAAAACCATAAAAATTTGAAAATTTTGAAAAACTATAAAAAGAGTGTTCATGTAGTTTGCATTTGCATATAGGATTGAGTCTAGAATGTTTCATATAGGACTGTTGCATCCAGCATAGGGGACTATGATGAATTTAACCTTGTTAGCTTGCTTAATTTGCTAGGATAGAATCAAAGCCCTCGTTGTTAGATCTGTGATGCATTGTGATTTAGTTTGAAACGTAAGGCTGAAACAAACTTGGAATTCTTGAATTGCATTTGGTCCTAATTGAAGCATGTTGTGACTTGATTTCATTTCCTATCTATAAGAACCTAATCTTGACTTGCAATTATCTGGTTGTGCATTGCATGCAAACTCATGGATACCATACATATTTGGATCATCTTATCCTTTTTACCACTCTTGTTGATCCAAGTAGCTGATTCCCATCATTGGAACAGTTTCTCCACACCCTTAACCTATCCTTCTTTCAAGCCAATTGTGATTTTTCTGAGTGTTAGGCCTTTTATGGATTGAGCTTGGTAGAAAGTGTTAGGTCTGAGCCGACAGGAATGGAACCTTGTGTAGTTCTAGTTCGCATTTTCGGACTAGATAGGACTAGGTGGGATCTGTTGCTGGGGTTTGGTATTGGATTTGTGCTTATTATGGTAGAAAAGGAAAAGAAAGATTGATGCTGAAAAAAAGAAAGAGTCTTTAGGAGGGAGAATGTGTATAAGTGTCTAGTAAAGGATTTGGGGAATGAAAAGTATAAAAAAAATGGTTCTGAGCAAAAGAAAAGAAGAAAAGAGAAAAAGGAATGAATAGCAAAAAGTTTTGATGTCTTAAGAAATAAGAAGAAAAGAGAACCATAGTGTTTAAGAGAAAATCCCAATCGCTAGATGTATGAGAAAGAAGAAACTCCTCCTAAGACTAGATCAAAGAGGTATGGATGTGCTCAAAATGAGCTGAAGCTAAAGGGTAGATCTAGGATAATCTGGGCTTAGAAAGATAGGATTAAAATCGTTGGGTTACCTTTGGGTAGACAAGGTTTTATTTCTGTATGCATCTATTGGAGCTTACCTTTAGCCTTCTTCTAAAGCTCAATCCATTTTTGAGAGAACCCTGATTTGATTGTTAAACCCACTCTAAAGGAGATCATCTTTATCTCCAGCCTTTCTTACCTAGCCAAATGAGTTTGTAGGCATTGCATAACTAGATCCATGTTCCTGCTTAATGAATGTTAAAGGAATTGATTGATATGAATGCATGTGGAGATGAAAGATTGAATCAGTTCTTGTTGTGATGAGTTTGTCTAAAGCTTTTAATTAGAACTCTTTTGCTCTGCATTGTAGAACTAATAACTTGGACTTTGATTCTAACTAGATAATTAGCAAGCTTTAGGTTCTGAGACCCCACTTTCAAACCTCTCTTCCTGCTTATGATTTGTTTGCTTGAGGGCAAGCAAAGACTAAGTTTGGGGGAGTTGATATGTCTATATTTTACAGGTTTTAAGCATTGATTTCTCATCACTTTAGCATTGTTTCATCCCCTGTTCATACCACTTTTAGTCATTTATAGTCATTTTGCATGATTAGTAGGTTATTGCATGAGCATTGCATACATTCTTGCATTTGGAGTTGTTTAGGCAAAAAGTAGCTGTTTGGTGAAGAAGGACCTGCATCGATCACCAGCATCGACCTGAGCTCGATCCCAAGGCAAAAGGAGCAAGCTTTGAAGAACACGGCATCGACCAACTGATCGAGCAACTGATCGATGCCTAGGCAAAAAGGTGCAAGCTTTGAAGATCACGCGGCATCGACCACCCTGATCGACCAACCTGATCGATGCCAAGCCTAGCCGCCTTTGACTTTTGTTTTTTAGTGAATTAGGGTTTTGACTTTGCCTAAAGTAGTATAAATACAGCTGTTGTGCTGAGACAATGATCAGATACTATCTTATCCTTAAACTTTTCTCTTATCCCTAATCTCTCTCTTTTCTCTCTAGAACTCTCAAAATCAGACACTTTGTAATCCAGATTTCTCTTAATCCATTTTGATTTTGCATTTTCTACATTCACAGTTCTCTTAATCTGATCTTTAGCTTTATGATTATGCAATTTATTTTCATTTCTGGGTTTGCATTTTATGATGATCTGTGAGTAGTCTGCTTAGGGTTCTTGAGGATGGGTTAGGTTAGTGATGAATCCTTGATCTTCTAGGGTGTTTAAGCTTAGATCTGTTTAGATCCCTTCTGGGTGAGTTTCTTAATGGTAGTTTCTCTCTGATCAATTGAAATTAGACCCTAGGTATTTCCTGCCCGAAAGGTGTTTGATGAAATGCTTGAACCAACTTTTTCCAGATGAATGGCGATGAAGCTCCTGACATTGGCGACGAACCTCCAATGAATGGCGATGAAGCTCTAGAAGAACCGCTGAAGCTCAACATCAGATCAAGATTTGCTGGTCTTGTCCTCATTTTATCCAGCCATTCATCTGATTCAAGGCTCCTTCATCGCGTGAGAACAAACTAGGGTTCTTCACTTCTCTCTCTAAGCCGCAACTCTGGGTTTGCATTTCTGGGTTAAAATTACTTTCATTCTTGTCCTCAAATTTTGTTTTGATTTTGATTCAAATCTGAAATTATTCTCGTTTTTCTGCTGCTTGTGATAGTTCTTCTTCATTTTATGATGCTTGGTTTCATGGAAGTTCATCGGCGGGATCTCCTCTGGTCATCTCTAATTACGGCGACGGCAACTGGTGTAGCGAAATCGAAGAGAGATAACTCAGATTCGTCTTTTTCGGAAGAGGTCGATACAAATTTTGGGCGTTTGCTGCGATTTTGCTTCTAGTGTTTTGGTCGATGTTCACTAGTACAATCACTCTCCGATTATCCACCAGAAATCTGAACCAACGCTTCGAAGATCCACATATTACAAATTCTGAGCTGGTTAGTCTATTGCTCTTTCGATTTCATTAAGATTTCGTTTTGATTTTTTCAGCTGATTTTGGGGATTTTTTTGAAGGAGAAAGTCGTGAAGCATATGTCTGAATTCAAATATGTGTTTTGTGTATATACTTTGTTATATTGTTTTTGTTCATCGTTTGATTAACCCTAAAGCCTAAAGGATATGCTTTATTACCTTGGGGAATTTTCGTTTCTTTTCCTGATTCGAGTTACAGGTCTTGTCTTCATTCTATTTGATTTACAAGAACTAGGCTTAGCTAAATTGTTCCTTGTTGTGAAGGAAATTTCCACTTGTTCTTCTTTTAAAGGAGATTGCTAATGCTGCTGCTACACACATAACCGAGTAAAAATATAGTTACATAAATTGATTTTCTTCGATTTCTATATGGTATCTCTAGGTTCCATGCCTCTTAATCCAATAAAGATCCATTTGTCTTTGTAAGAAGAATCTTAAGATCCTTGTTCTCTTTCTTGTGCAGACGGTCGGGTGATGCCTTATTGGTTTGATGTCCCTGAGCTTCCTTTTAAAGCAGTAATATTACTTTGCTCTTGATCTACCATTTCTAATGATATGACTTTATTATATCCTGCTAATTCCAGCCATGGCTCGGTAAACTTTACTGGAAACACTGCATTCTTGTATTTGTACTCCTGTTTAAATGTCATCATATCACAGTATTCAACTTTTATATGTTTTTTGCCTCTTTTTTCCCTGTGTTTTCACTTGCATTCGTCTGGCTCCTAAGAATAAGATTTTTTTGCAGGTGCGTTAACTTTAGCCAGTGTTCTTCTTTATCCTAAAACTCTTGGAGGAGGAGCAGTCCTTAGTGGATGGGTTCCATTCACTTCTTCAGTCATCAGTCAGTTTCCCCAAGAGGCTAAGAAGGTTCATCTCAAATCAAATTCATTTCCCATCACTGGTTTTTGTTTTCTTGGCTTTCTGAGTCTTCTGATTTTGCATATGAAGACACCAATCTTGTGGTCTCATGGCACTGATGACATAATGGTTCTGAGAGTCTTTTCTTCTTTTGCAGATGATTATAGACGATGACATGAAAAGGCAAAAACCTTCACGTCAAACAACCGGTATGGTCCTTTTTCAATACTAACGTAATTGATAGTTGCACTTAGTTTGTGGTTTCCTCCCTAAAGCTTAATTGACTTAGGAAAAGATCATTATTGACTTTTTTTGCTGAATTAGTCACAACTACTTGATCAATAAGAGTGCATTAATACCATTTATTAACAAAGAACTTCAATTCAAACTATTTTGCAGGTGGATCACAGAATAAGCTTTGTTCTGCGTATAGGAATTTGACTTCAGGGCACATGATTCAACCTTAAAGATAGATACTTGCAGCTGCCGAATGTTTGAGTCAGGTTCATACCAGCTTCGTCATGCAGGTATGGGTTAAAATTATAAAGATTGGAACAGCCAAAGTATGGAGACCAGATGCGGAAGTGGAATATGTTGCTGATGCTTTAGGTACAACAGTGGCATGGCCTAATGATAAGATTGTAGGGTCTTGAGTTCAGCACACTTGTGTTAGAAAGAAACTAGGGCTTTAGTTTGGAACTTGAACAATTGTGTGGTGCTTATAAGTTTATTGAACTATTGTGTGGATTATTGAATTATGTTGGTTTATTGGATTATAAAAGTTTTCTTCTTCACTTCATTTTGTCGTTTTGGTTACCAAAAATATTAGAATAGGAATCCAAACAAATAGCATAAAACGAAATAATCGTTATTGTGTACACTTAAATATCGCGGATATAAAAACGTTATTGATTATCAACATTCAATAACAAGATAAAAACGTTATTATTTATCAATATTCAATAGCACGCTAAAAACGTTATTGTTTATCAACATTCAATAGCACGCTAAAAACGTTATCTAAAGTGTCCGACTTTTTATCGCGGGGGATGAGAGAGCGTTTACCAAACCGCTATCGATATGATATATAGCGTTTTTCGGATGCTATCAATAGTCAAATTTCCTGTAGTGATCATAATGCCTGCTTTGCTATGCTTCTCTAGAGAGATCTAGGTTTGGAGGTAGTTCTGCTTGAGGATCTCTGTCACGAGAGTGGATTGATCTGTTGTTGAACCTATTGTCTAGGGATTAGCTTTGTATGAGTTTTTGTTAGACACCTTAGTTGATTTAGGAGGATTCACTGACCCATTATTCCCATTCTTAGGAGCTCTATCTCTTTATCTGATTGTTATTTGCTTGTTTGATCGATCTGCTTTAGCTTCTGCTAGTTCTTGTTAGTTTTTATTTCTGCTTTTCTCTTTTGATTCATTTAGGTTGCTAGATACCAAACTGTTACTGCTTGGCTTGAATTAAGTGAATTTGATTGCATCCTGATTGGTCAATAACTCACTCATTATGGATTGACACCCTTTGTGCTGCAACGTCAGTTTAAGTGCTCAGGGAATTGAAACACTCTTGACACTCCTGATCTTACCAATTAAAACTTCTGTTTCAGACTGAGGGAAGAAATCCTTAAAGAGGCGCATCAATCAAAGTTCTCGATCCACCCTGGGTCAAACAAGATGTACCATGATTTAAAAAGGTATTATCATTGGGTGGGAATGAAGAAAGATGTGGCGGAATGGGTGGCCAAGTGTCCGACTTGTCAACTGGTCAAGGCAGAACACCAAGTTCCGAGTGGGTTAATACAGAACTTACCCATACCGGAGTGGAAATGGGACTATGTAACGATGGACTTCGTAACTGGATTACCTAAAGGAAGATCTAAGCATGACGCGGTCTGGGTGTTGGTGGACAGATTGACCAAGTCCGCGCATTTCATGGCAATCTCAGAAACGGATGGAGCCAAAAAGATTGGCAAGGTATATCCAAGAGATTGTCCGTTTACATGGCATTCCAGTGAGCATTGTGTTGGATCGGGACACAAGGTTTACTTCCCATTTCTGGAAGGCGTTTCAGAAGGCCTTTGGAACAAGGGTGAACTTAAGTACGGCTTATCACCCGCAAACGGATGGACAATCCGAAAGAACAATTCAAACACTTGAAGACATGTTGAGAGCATGTGTGTTGGATTGGGGCGGCAATTGGCAAAAGTACATACCTTTGGTGGAATTTGCCTACAACAATAGTCACCAAATGAGCATAGGCATGTCACCATATGAGGCGTTATATGGACGAGCATGCAGGACGCCGTTGTGCTGGACACCAGTTGGAGAACGTAGACTGTTTGGTCCGGACATAGTTGATGAAACGACTGAAAAGATGAAGTTCCTCAAAATTATGTTGAAAGAGGCAAAAAACCGACAGAAAAGTTATGCTGATAAGCGTCGGAAGGAGTTGGCGTTTGAAGTAGGCGATTTTGTTTACCTTAAGGCCGTGACGTGATAACATCGGTTTTTCGCCCATTTTAGCTATGGTTTTCAAAAGGTTTTATAAAGGTTTTATGGATTTCAAATATAAATAAGCCAATAATCAAGTATTAGCAAGAACAAAGAGTTTTTACAGGTTTTAGGGAAAAGGAGCTGAAAAAGGATAAAAAGGACTTGCATGACAGTTTTGGATCACCAGAAGTTTGGCAGTTGAAGATGTTTCTGTGAACCAAATTGGGATATTTTGGTGTCATTGGAAAGCTTAAAGAGTCAAGATTCGCCTTCAAGTTGAATCGACCAAATCCGAGTTGTCAATCAGAAGTTATGACCGTTTGAAGACCAACCTGTCCAGGCGCACGGCCACGCGATGACCATGCGGCCAAGTACCCATCCACCGAACACTGAGGACCCGACCATGCGACCAAGACCCACGATTTTAGCCGCCTCAAATCCCTAGAAGTGCAACATAAGAAGCCCATTTCGTTTGGCCCAAGACACCGTGTTTGACCGACGAAAACCCTAACCCTAATTCGCCAATGCCGTCAAGCCTATAAATACAAGTCTTAACCTTAGGGTTTCGACATGCTCTCATAACACCACGACAACAGACCTAGAGAAGAAGATCTGAAGTCTTGAGGAGCCTCCTTGGACGTCTCTTCAAGCATCGTTTCCTATTCTCTTTGTCTTTAGTTTCTTTCGCTTTTACTTTGTTGTTAGGGAGAAGATCTAGTTTCTTAACACTTGTTGTTTAGAGATCAAATCTGAACCTTCTTTGCTTTTATTTAATTTTCATTAGTTTTATAGATCTGCTTCGTTTTATCGTTTTGATGTTTCCACTCGCCATGAGCGAGTAGTCACCCTGTTGGGTTTGATGGGGTGATTCGAAAGGGTTTTCATAGGATCATCGATTGTTTAGGTTATTAGATCTAGATCATCAGATCTGTAGGGTTTATTCCGCAACTCTATCTTCTAGTTTATATTAACTGCGTATTGAAGTGGATAGGCCATCCGTGGACAAGCGACTATTTAGATAGCTTTTATTTGACAAAACCTTTAGGAGTTGTTGGACCCAGCTAGGAAGACTGACCGAGCTAGTCTCTGTATGTACCAAGGTACAGGGGTTAGTGTTAACGTCTAGGACATATTTGGAATTATTCTTTAAGCTGACTTCATGCCTCCCAAAAGAGGGTGACCAGGACACTGTCGGGTCTATGGAGTTTAGGAGCCTGTAAGCGAACGTAGGAGGGTTCAATTTAGTGTTCGAGTTAGTGAGTCAAATAAACCAAGTAATAGATCAATACCTAGCAATCCCTGATTTTGTGAAACCCTGGAGATGTTTCCCTAAGAGCCCAACGTCTTTAATATTGATAGTTAAACTCGTTTAGAAATAGCGTCTAGTTCTTTGAAGTTCTTTAGTTTCCTTAGTTTAGTTATAGTTCCTTAGTTAGTAGTCTCTAGTTTTAGTTAGCTTTTCCTTCTAGTTTAGTTTAGTTAGTTTAGTTTTAGCTTAGCTTAGAATTAGGACAACCCTAAGAGTGACACTTAGGAAACCACAAAAATCCCCTCTTTATTTAGTCTTAGCCTATCCTTTGTCCTTAGGAATTCGTTGCGCATTCATAGTCTCTGTGGGATCAACCCTTAAATACTACACGCGATTAGCTGTGCACTTGCAGCTCAGTGGTGTGTTTTATTGAGGTTTAAAAGCCTAGGTTCTCTTAGGTGAAACATAGTGAGTGTCTAGTTTCGCACCCATCAAGTTTTTGGCGCCGTTGCCGGGGACTATTTGAATTGCCCACGAGTTTTGGACTAGGGTAAAGTCTAAGACATTGTGCTACTGATTTTTCTTTTTGATTTCACTTGTTTCAGGTACCCTCGGGATGAATCCCGACGAGCCACTTGGATGGTGGAACAAGCATCTCTTCGATGGCTCTAACGCGGGAGTGAAGCCGCGGCCATCACCTCTCATCCGTGACTGCATGCACGGACCAAACTTCTCGACTAATGGCACTTTCACTGGTCACCACGGACCAGCCAGGACGTCAACAACTAGGCGAGCCAGTCGCCCATCACCTCGGATATGTGATGACCAATTGTGGGAGCTGGGTGCCCACGAGACTTAGAAGGCAGAGCTGTGAGAGCTGCAAACTCACTTCGCTCTAACAAACGATTCTTTCACGCTTCTAATGAAGAGGACATTGAATATGAGATGATGCGAATCGAATCACACGACAACTACTCTTGCGATACTTATGAGGCCACCAAACCTAAAAGTGTTGAAAAAGAATCGAAGATTGAAAGTCTCCTAGAGAAATTACTCGACTCACATGAGAAGATTTGCGGAAGATTCGAGAATAAGCTCGACAACATCAAGGGAGCTTATAGCTAAGATCGAAGGAGTCTCTGTACGTGTTTCGAAAGTAGAGGAAGGACTGCGCTGCGCTCGATTTGACTTACAAATCGCAGAAGAGCCTTTCCATGGAAAGAAACCTGGAAAGCTTAGAAGGAAGATATGACTGGATATAGAGGTTTAAAAAAGAAACTTACTAATCCTAACCCAAGTGTGGATTGGGAAGAAGACCCTCTATGCGATGACCTTAAGAAGGAGGAAGAAGAAGTCTCAACAATTAAACTGTTCGACTCAAGGAAATGTCAAGAGCAAAGTAGCTTTCTTTGACGTGATGACTACGGAGAAGCTGTCGAAATCTCCACCGCGTGACCAAACCCTCAGTCCACGGTGTGAGTCTCTTCGACCGCACGGACGTGCGCCGGGCATGCGGTCAGACAGTCCTCGACCGCACAGTCGGGACAACGGCATGCGGCCTGGTCCATCCACGTCCAACCTCAACCAACCCTTCACCGCATGACGAAGCTTCCATTGTGCGCCCAGGACCCTCATGGCCGCACACGCGGGACCCCAGCATGCGGCCATCGACCTGTTCGACACCAAGTTCTGATTCGGAGCCTTAAGCCCACCGAAGACCCACAACCAAAGTTTTCAGCCCAAGTGACCCCTCATCACTTTGAAGACGGCGAAAATGACCTAGAAGAATCCAGAACCTTGGTAAACAAGTCACAAACCTAATTCAAAAGGAAAAGGGAGAAGAAACGGAAGTCCTTTACGAAAAAGGAAAACTTCTTCAAAACCCTAATGAAAAAGGTAAGTCTCTCTCTATAAGTACTTGTATTGTTCCCTCACAAATTTTACAGGAAACGAAAGAGGAGGAGACCATAGATAGGAGAGACGAGCTCATGGGAGAATCAAAGGAACTCGCCAAGTCCAACTCAAGACCAATCGTCGCACCAATGGAACGAGAAGAACCAAAACCGATCGGACCAACCCTAGCGACCGATCTCTTGAGCACCAGGAAC
>CM022181.2:4241531-4265909 GCA_011420285.2 Erysimum cheiranthoides
TTCAACCTCTATCGATTGGTCTGTTAGAATATTATTGTGAGAAAGAACAAACAGAGTAAGATACTTTGTCTCTTCTCTTTAAAGAAGACAGGAACAAAACTGAAACTTCTATATGTTTGTGAAACATGTTAGTTACATCAAGACCAAATTTGGTTTATATAGAAAACAAATAGACACAACAACACAATGACTTGTGTACTTAGTGACTCGTGAGTGAAACAAATAGACCGAAACATCACAACTCATGAAACGTTGCAACTTTATAAAAAAATTATCGACAAACACTCCCCCTTAATTGAGTTTCCGTCTAACTCCAATCTTGCTTCAACATTCGTCTACTCTCCATAAGTTTTCCTCAAGTCTCTGCTGTACTCTTGTCAAGCTTTCGTTGCCTATCCTTACAACCTTCTTCTAGTAGTCTTTTTATTTCCTTTGGGTGTCTTCTTGATCACCAAATTTGTGCGTGAACTTCTTCACGTCTCCACGTCTTCTTCGGTTATCTTTTGCAACTGATCAATGTTCCAGTTTTTCTGAGGTAAGTATCCTCCATTTATCTTTTTGACATTCATATAAAAGAAGGTATCAGTCATTTGGTTTGGAGCGCTGTTCTAAAATACGGTCTAGGCGACCATATATACAGTGTATATACGCTATATAGTGACCCACTGTACCATTTTAAAGATATACGTTTAACAAATACGGGTTGGTCTAATATGGTTGAGTATACGGACGATTATACGGTTACCGTATATGCGGTAAGTTTTTTTTTTTTTTTGGAATTTCATTATTTTTGTTACAAAGGAAAAAATAATTCCTAAATGAACCAATAAATAGAAAACCTTACTTCTTTATTTATATTTTAATATCCTCTAAACTTATGCATGAGCTCTATTCTTTACAAGTTGTACTCGTATGTTATTGTTTTGGACCAAACCAATTCCTCATTTTTTTTGTTTTCAGTTATTATTGTTTGTTTGATTTTACCTTGTTTTTAGTTTGACAACTACATTTCAAAATATTTTTGGCAAGATTTTGATTTTGATTTTATTTGTATTATATATATATATATATATATATATATGTGTGTGTGTGTGTAATATATTTATAGTTATCATATTTATATATATTTAATAAAATATATCCACCAGATCAATCCCGTATATACATCCGCATATACGATTATATACGAAATGGTGGTTCACCGCCCAGCTAGCGCCTAACGTATTTTAGACAAACCCGGTATGATTATTTCTGATTTTTTACTAGATTACCACAATGTGGAATTTAGAATATACTAGCATTATGATCCCTACTATGCAGGGACATAGAAATTTTGAATTATATATTATATTCAAAAGTAATTTTAAAATTGAAATAAAATTTCATATAAATGAATCCAATAAATTATTATTTTTATTTACAATTAATCAATATATATTAATTGAACAGTCACTTTATCAGAAAAAATAATAAAAAAATTTAAATAGAAGAGCCTAGAAGAAGGTTTCTCACGTTGAGGATATAAAAAAAAATCTGAAAAATTGGTTACTTTTGAAAAAAAATTGGTTAAATTTTGACAAATATAACCAACAATATTCGGATATTTTGGATCAAGGGAAGAGCCTAGAAGAAGGTTTTTCACGTTGAGGATCTGCATACGAGGCTTTTGGTGTGAGGACAATTTTAGTTATTTTGATATAAATTAATTAATATTATTTGTTTTTAATTATAATATTAGATAATTGTCTTATATCAAATCTATAAATAACTAATATTTTGTATATATAATTATATGTCGGATATTTCAAGTATCCATTCGGTTTTCAGTTCGGATGCGATTCGAATTCGGTTTTTCGTGTATTACTTAGAGTTTGGTTCAGATTCGGTTCGAAAATTTCAGGTCGGGTTCGGTTCAGCTATAACCAGCAAAATACATTACTCGAAAAAATACTAATAGATATAACCTACGCCTGTATTAAAAGGAAATTGAGTTTGGTAAGATTCAAGCAAACTCCAAAAAAAAAAAAAAAAAAAGAAACAGAAACGAGCTATGAAGGCTTAAGCCAATGAATTTTCCCTTAAGAGACAAGTAAGATGACTTGTATTAAAACCCTACGCTTGTATTAAAACGTCGAAATCCAATGGCATCATCTGGTTTTTACTGCCTCCACTTCATATACAAGCCATGCATTCTTGGGCACATCTTCCCTCAATCGCTCTTCTGAGTAGCTGTGTTTATAACGTCCAGAGCAAGAGACACAAAGAAGTTGTATAAACTCAGTTATTTATAGCAACATTATGCTGAGATAAATCCGAGGTCAAGTGAAACAATTACAACATACCCGAGGGATGGCGGGATTATGATTCTCCTCTTATCACCAACTCGCATCCCTGACAATTAAAGATGCAGCCACTTTCTTTAAAAGATAGCAAAATTTATGAATTTTCAATTGAGATTATCTATGTGTTAAGCCACTATACCTTCAACACCAATGCTGAGACCTTCTATGACCTTTTCTCCACCTGCAAGCAGGCATAATATTTAATGGTGAGAAGTAAAGGAAAAGCTAATTGTGTTTAAGGATGGGAGAAACAACAAATATATTGAGAATTCTACGATATCTATGAAATCTTTACCTAAGCGGAATCTTAGTGGAGCTTCTCCCAAGTTTGATTCAAACAACTTCCCGGTGTCTTTCAACTTCCCAGTATAGAGTATACTGACCTGAAACAACCATTAATCATTTAAAAGAATTCATCAAGATTGAACACGACGAAGAAGTAGATAAGATGTAAAAAATACTCACCTTTTTCCCTTTAACAGCTGATTTTCCATCAAACTTTGTTTTTTCAATCTCTTCAATTATCACTCCATTTGATGAAGTCTCCGATTCTAGTGGTTTCTGAGTACTAGCTTCTTTCTCGATATTCCTATTCGTTATGAAAATATATACCATTAAAACTACTGAGAGTATCCACTTAACCCCAAAAGAACCACTAGTTGATCATACTATTTACCTTGTCTACAATACCTTGTCTACAATACCTTGTATTTGTAGACATGTATTTATTTTTACCATATCTTCAACTTAAGTTTCTACCTAAATAGTATGGTAAGACTCACATGTCGATAGCTTGTTTCTTCGTCTCTGAACATTCAAGTTGATTTTTCTGGACATCTGAAGTTTCCTCTCTCTTATCCCTTTTCCTCTTTTTCTTCGACGGAGTTGCATCACCATTTTGGGAGGGTAATACATCACTTGCTGATTGGTCCCCCCTGTCATGTGCGAGACGTGATATGTTAATCGAGGTTTAAAACTAGGAGCATCCTAAAATTTGGAAAGCTAGAAGGCAAGATTATCTATTCAGTAGTATCTTACCACTTTTCTGTAGCTGGCTTCTCATTCTCGAGACTTTTCCCCTCTCCATCATCTAAGTTAATTATAGCCGAACTTTTAAAACTTTCCTTGTATTCTTTTTTCTTCGAAAGATCGTCAGAGTCTTTCTGAATGGGAGAAAGTTTAACATCACCCAATGGTTTATCCTCCCTAACATATTAAACATATTAGTATATCAAAAGGTTAAAATTTGGTCTGTAGTGGATGAAACTTACTTACCTTTTATCCAGAGTCTTATGAGTATGAGTTCTTGCTTCTGATGTGTTCTCACTCTTGGCATTAGGCTCACCCTTTACCAAAGTGGAACGTCTTGCCTTTGATGATCTCGTTACCCTTGAAGGCAGAGGACTCTCTGAAGAATGGACCTTTGGGATCTTGTGCTCACCATTGTTAAGTACTTCTACAGAATCCTCATTGCTAGATTCATCAGCCAAAATTTCATCAGAATCTGAATCAGAGACCTGAAACTTCTTCCTTAGTCTTCCACCTTTTCCATTTTTTTCTTGTGTTTTGTTTTAGCTGCCATCTCCTTAATAGACACTGAAAAGGAGACAAGATTATCAAGAAATGGTCGTACAGTACCAGAAAATAACAATGTGCAACCCCCAATCTAATTTCATGTAAGAAAATCGTGACATGCAGATAAATACAAGTATTACATCAACTAGTACAGAGAATCAAACTAAACAAGAACAATATCCATATTGAAACTGAAAATGTATGTATGTACGTAAGTGCAAATAACTATAAACTAAGAAGACACCACAAAAGCAAGATAGGGAACGACATACTTTCATCATCATCAGTGCTAGAAACATGTGAACCGCGGACATATGGATCCTCGTCGTTTATGAAACTATCACTGTAGTCATAATCATCACTGCTAGCGTTTTCCTTGTCAGAGTAATCAACGTCTTCTCCATATGACTCGCTTTGATTAAGTCAAGGATTCAAATAACAATCTATGAACAAATAATTCATAAGCAGTTTAATCTAAATTCGATAAGTGGATACGATTCATCATCATCATTTGGCCTAAAACCGGTACTCCTGCCGAGGAAGTAGCCAGTGAGGTGAAGGCTCCTAGATCCGAGGACAGAGAAGATGACATCATCAGCTTCGTCAAACTCGAGATTGAGTTGACAAGAATCAACCTTATCAGGAGACAAGGCGCATAACAGGACGGGACTTTTATTCCCAACGTTACACTGCAGAATGATTCTCTCCGTTCCATTCCCATGCCCCAATGTCGCCTATACCAAAGATAACCAAAGATCAGCCAAGTTACAAAACCCAACCACGTTTGAATCTAGAAGTAACTAAGTTATACAACCACGTATGTACCCAAATCAAGAGCAGACATAAGAAATTAATTAAAAAAACGTCCCAGAATACATATAGATAAAGGACCTGGGAAAGGTGAAGTCTTTTTGATTCAGTAGCCTTAAGAGTAAAAGGATTTCGTGGCTTCACTTCAACTCCTGCAAACATATAAATCTTTCATTAAAGCACAACTCGTTGGAAAACAAAATAGGTTTTTTTTTTTTTTTCTCAATCGATGATTGTTCAAAAGAAGAAACGATGCACTAACCCCAGAAAGCCATGGAATTTGGTCAAAGAAAGAAAGAGAAATCGTAGAAAGAAAGAGACAAGAAGACTCCAACGCCGACGCTTTGAACTTTCTCTGTTCTGTGTCGAGGGTTTTGTTGGCGAGGGTTTTGTTTTTTGGCGCAATTATTAATTTATTTATCGTAATGCCTAATGAATTTTTTATGGGATTTATTTTTTTGGCGGCCTTATTAATTTATTTACTAGGATTAAACTTTAAACCCAAGATCCATTAAGGGTGAATATTTTTTTATACTAGAAAGAGGCCCGCACGATGTGCGAATTTGTGTGTCAAAAAATAGTATATGCTTTAAAAAAATAATGATCATTTTAAGAAATTTTTGAATAGGGAAAAATGTCAAAAAAATCGCCAACTTTCAAATTTGGGACGATTTAATCCCCAACTTTCGAAATGTCATTTTAATCATCAAATTTTAGTTGACTTTTCACTAAAATCTCAAACTTTTGTTGACTTTGCCGATTTGAACATGACGTTAACTCTCCATTAATATCGTATTAGACGGGTATGTTTTTGAACTCTTAGTGCTCTGTTTTTGAATATGTTTACTTATGTAGTTGATGATACATGTATTTTTTTAACTGTTTCTAAATTGTAGGTGTGCTTAGATTCATATTATTAGATATTATTGTTGTTTTTTTTTTTGCTTTCATCGTGATTAATATCAATGATTTGATATTTTTTTCAAAATCTCTATATTATCTCGACTTTTTTAGTTAATTATAAAATTGAAATTTCTTGTGATTTATTCTCTTATATTAGATACTTTATCTTCTTAATTATTTTCATTATGTGTTTTTGTGGCATCTTAAATTATTTTTCAACCACATTGACTATTTCTTCTTTCACTTTTGTTAATATCGATAACAGAAATTTTGTACTTTACTACTAAAAAATATAGTTAGAAATCACCCTACTTCTTATTCTAAGTAAAATAAAAATATATTACTTTAAATTTAACCAATATTTTTTCATATTTTTAAGATTTTTACTGGTAACAGAAATTTGTACTTTAACACTATTTTAAAAAATTACTTAAAAACTGGGTGTGGTTTTTAAAAGTAAATCATTTTTTATTTTGCGTAAAATTGAACTATCTACTTGTATTTTTATCCTATTTTTTATCACGTATTTTTGCGTGTTGTATTATATTACTGTTTATTTATATTAAACCATGTTATTGTTTGTGACCAAATTCTTTTATTAAAAGATGATGATATAAAAGTATGTGAATTAATTTTGTTTTAAATGTTTCTTGTTTTAATAAATAAATTTTATGGCACTTGTATAACACAATATATAGTTTAAATTTTTATATCAATCAAAATGATTTAAATGACAATTTGGTTTGAAATGCACCTATTAAATATATTAGGTAAAGGGTTCGAATCTTTTTGGTAACATTTTATACCTATTAAAAATGTATCATGACGTGTATGCTGATGTGTCGTCTATAAGGACACTCTAGATTGAGAGAAAACTCTCTCATTATATATACAGATTTAAATTAATAGTATTTTTAGTTTACAGATTTAAATTAATAGTATTTTTAGTTTACACTAGGTTTGAACTCTCTCATTATATATATGCAGTTGACAAAAAAAAAAAAACTAGGTTTGAACCCGCGTTACACCGCGGGGCTGGTTTATTTATTTATTTTTTATATTTTTTCTGTTTGTTTTTCCGATTAGAATCAAGTTTCATAAGTTTTTAAAAATTTCAATGGTAATTTTGTTTTATTGTTATTGTTATTTACATTATCGCTTAATTTTTGAGTATTTGATTTCATAAATTAAGTTTTTAACTATCCTTTCAAATTTATTAGTTTATACCAAACCCAAAATTCAAAGAAATTTACAAAAAATGTAAAGTAACAAATAATTTACATAAACTAGACTATATAATTAAATAACGAGAAATTCCTCAAGATACTATCATTTTAGTTTTTATGACAAAAATACCACTAATACCAAATTATTGTTCAATGGTGTGGAATTTTAAATCCTTGATTTGGGTTGATTATTGTACATTTAGGGAATAGTATTAAGGGGGTAGGGTTTAGTGTTTAGAATTTAGAGTTTAGAGTTTGAAAATTTAAAATTTAAGTTTAGTTTTGTGGTATTTTTGTCCTAAAAACTAAAATGATGATGTTTTAGAGAATTGCCCTTAAATAATTAAATATACAACATCAGAGGTTCCAACTCCATCGTTGATATTTCTCTTTCAATAGCTCTAAAATGGGAGGGAGTTCCCATTTGAAATACGGACAACATATCAGCTCATATATTGATGGACACTCAATAAGCAACTGATGCATGCTCCACATCGAGACGAAAACGTTCTGTTCCCAACCATTGACAATTACAAGCAGGTATCAAAATATAAAGATTCATAAGAATTAAGAATTATCTCCAAGGTAGGCTCCCTGTTTTATCCCAAAATAATTTCATATGTTGCAACAAATTCTTTGAATGATATTTTTCTCGAAAGCTACTCTCTACCAAATCCAATACTCCATTCGGATCGACAGGATCCTATTTTATTGACTAATGGGCTGACAATTCAGTCCAATAGGCCCAAAATGACGGGGAAGCACACTCCACACTCACACAAGTGCAATAAGATTTACTGATTTAGCAAAATCAGTCTGCAATTTCGAAACCTTACGGATTCGTGTCTCTCCGCTCGCACTTAGGTTATTCGAGCAAATCTACCGATTTGGCTCCTTTAATCCACACTCACACTTGTAGAAAAAGAATCCTCCATGTTCTCCTGTAAAAAAAAAAAGAAAATCAGTAAATTAGAAATGTTAAATCAAACACATAAACTTAAAGGAACGCATAATTATCTATCCATCAGAAAAAGAAAAAGAAACAAAAAAGTCTGTTTAAGGAAATAGGAACACATAATCATCGTTCGTGTTAAGCCCAATGGCCCATTGCACAAACTTGCCGTCTTCAACAAGCCATATAGAATTGGGAATCTTTCCTCAATCCCGTCGTCAATCTTCAATATATCACGGCAATTAATTACACATTACTTGAGTTGATACGGTTGCACATACAATTAATGTTTAGCATATAGATCAAGGGGGTGTTATTGGTTTGTGATTTAAATAGAGTTTTGATGACTTTAATAAAATCATAGAAAGTGAATAAGTGAATGATTTAGAAGAATTGTTAGAGAGTTTTCTATAGTCTTGTTGATTAGTTTTTCTATAATCTTGTAAAGTCTTTCAAACAACTGCAGTATTTCAGCATACTTTCCATGACTTTATTTTGTAAAGAAAAGTGTTTAAAATCATAAACCAATAACACAATAATTGAATTCATTAACAATATTCAAAACTTTTAATGACTTTATAAAACTCTTAATCCAATAACACAATATTCATTAAGATTTTAAATGACTTTTTACAAATCACAAACTAATAACACCAAACTTTAAGAGAGTTTAACAAAATCTTGATTGAATAACAACAGATTCTACACAACAATTAAAGTCACTAAAACTCTATTTAAATCACAAACCAATAACACCCCCCAATATTCTGTCATTTATGGTTGATTGATCTCTTGAAAAAGGGACAAATCCCAAACCAAAAAATAAAATATGTTTTTAATATCTCTCGTCGAGTGTTTTTTCTTCAACCAGGATTAAACCAGTTTTTAGTATCTGAACGAAAGTGGGTATTTCTGGTTTGGTCCCACTCGGACTTTTGGTTGTGTCTTGGTTCAAGCGGAGAAATAAAACGGCAGGGCGTTTTGTAGTAAGAGATAAAACGGTAAGGCGTTTGTGTTAAAAGGAGCGGTAAGAAAGAGCCACTGGAACGACGCCATTAACAACATTAAGGCAAAGAAATCATCTTCGACAAGGAAGACGAATAGGTTTGACAAGGAAGACTAGTTAATCTCCATTCTTCTACTGTTCGTTCTTCTTCTTCCACTTCTTCTACTGTTCCTTTTTCGGCTGTGATAAATACTATCAGATCTGAGTTTTGCATCATGAGATTTTTGGACTTGTAACTTTTTTTATTAGGATTTCTGGCATGATCATTTGTTGTGGTTCCATTGTTGTGTAGCTACGTACGTAACACACTGATCGAAAACTACTTTTTTTGGTTTCGTGCTAATGGATGGATTTTGCGTCCGTAACAAAGTCTTGATTTCGTGTAGCTGCATAATGTTTCTCCTTTTTTTTATCTGTTCTCATAACTATTTATTTGATTAATATGCTGATCACTATCTCCCGACTGTTTGGAATTTGAAGTCAGGTTCTGTTCATTGTTGTTCACTTGTTCTCATGCATATGTATGAAAGAGACATTTAGTACATTTGTAAGACCGCGAAAAACCGAGATAGAAACAGAAGCAATACTTTATCAAAACCGATTAAGGAAAGCAGTGAGTAAAACAATCCGAACCGAGATATGATCTCTTTCCTTAATCCAAACAATCTCCCGCAGTGAAACGGTGTATGAGATTGATGAATCCCAGGATAAGACGGATAACTAAACCGTATCGTTACACTCGAATACGGAGTCCAACGAACGTTGGTAACTACGATATACTCTTGAGACTTACTTTGAACTGAGAAGAAAAATGGGAGAGAGAGAGCTGCGAATTTTCGTTGAATATCGCGTGAAGAATGAGAGAGACGGAAGACTCGAATTTATGGTGACACGAGAAGATATGCGCGTCCGCAATATCCTGCACGTGCACGCAAATCGAGGGAGGTTGGAGCGAGTGGATGCGTGGCGGAAGACTCGGTCATGGCCGAGATATCCTCATCCGTTTGGCATTTCGAATTTTAATTTTCGAATTTCTTTTTATTATGCAAATGTTTTTGGACCAAAAAATGTAACTTCAAGTCCATAGTCCATAACAACTTGGCCCAAAAAGAACAATATTTGTGGGCCTAAAGGCCCACATTCACCAAGACCCAAGCCCGAGCCCGGCCCGGCTCGGCACGGCACGGCACGGCGGCGGCGGCGGCGGCGGCGGCGCGCGCGCGCGTGTTTGTTTTTGCATAATGGCCATCCATCTCCATCTCCATGGTCTCCTCTTCCAATTGCTAGTGAACCTTGTATTAAGTGTAGCACTATATATACAAGAGGAAGAATTTCCAAACTTCCAATGTGAGACAAATGCACATTTGTCTTTTTATGCTCTTTAAGCAACCCACTTTGGAGTTCAATTTCTCATTCAATATAACTTCAATTTTGACATGTAAGTACACTATCTTATAGTGCTCATTACAAGGAATCTAATGACTCCAAGATCCGGTCATTCCGGTAACGGAGTTCACCGGAAAGTTGCCGGAAAGTTGACCAAAAGTCAACTAGTCAAAAATGAGTTCCAACAACATTTTCATTTCATTTTTGGTTTTTTTGGTTAGTTGTCTCATTAATTTGTCGGGTGCTATGATATTGTACGATTAACTATATAGCAGTTGTGTGCTCCTTTTTATTGTCACATAAATATTCATGGTGCAGCTGAAATATCTGTTTTTGAATCAGTTTTATGGTCTAACCGATGTTTTTGTTAATGCAGAGTCGTAGCAGCAAAAAAATGGTAGAAACGCGTTCTCAACGTCGCATGAGAGTGACATGGGATGCGGTAGAATCTGCCGAGGGTCTCTTTATTAACATCCTGTCGCGGAGTTCCGTGAGGTCAATCCGTTCATTTAAAAGGGTGAGCAAATACTGGCATCGCTCAATTAGCAATAAATACTTTGCTAAGATGCACTTATCTCAATCCAGAAAGAAACCCTCATACATAGCTTGTCCTAGGATGGATACAAGTATGGAGTTGTACTTGTTGAAGCCAGGGATTTTCGAGTTTCAACACCACGCTATAGTAGATCCCTCTCAAAGAAGCGATGAGCACTCCATGTATATTATCTCATCTTTCAACGGACTTGTATGCTGCATCAACCAACTTTCTGCCGAGGATGAAGACCATTCCCGGGACCTTCAAATCTGGATCTGTAACCCTTGTACTGAAGAGACTCTACTTGTTCCGCAAGGCACACCATCGTTTAGGACTGAACCATGCATCGGAGTTGCATATGGTCCGGACATTAGCGAGTGCAAAGTTTTCCGCATATTCTGTGATGATGCTTCCCTCCTTGAATGTGAGGTGTATTCGCCTAGCACTGGTGTGTGGAGAAACATTGGCCATGTGCCTCATCTTCCAATGCCTGTTTGTTTTAGACCACACAACTCCAATCATGTCTTTGCAAGAGGAAAGATCTACTGGCTGGTTTCTTTGGACGATCCTGGTAAAATCCTCTTTGTGGATATGGAAGAGAGGTTTGGCATTATGAATTTGCCTACATATGGTAAAAATCTACGTGAAGAAGACAGGATAACAGACGCGACATATCTTGTTAATCTTCTGGGAGGATCTCTGGCAGTAGTGATTCTACATGGAGATTACCTGGACATTTGGGTGTGGGAAGAAGACTGCAAGGATTGGGATTTGGTATCCAAAGACGATATCCCTTTTGAGGACGATGAAGTCGTTCTGTTCATAACATCATCAGAGAAAGAGGTTTTGTTTGCGACTGGGACACACTTATGGACGTATGATCTGGTTACTGGAAACTGGGAACGAAGGAGTGAGCCTCCTACTGAATTTGAGTATCCCACTATGTTCCCATTCACCGAAAGCCTTCTTCCTTGTAAGCTCTAGCTATATATATGTATGATACATTATGTTTCTTCTTTCCTTTATACAGTATGTTGCTTTCTAGTCTTGATCCGGTGTGATCTGTTATTCTTTTGAACCGGGCAATGGCGGGGAGAGGCTACGAGGAAACTTATTTTGAGTATTTATCATCTCTGGTGTGTTGCTGGTGAGACCAAAGCTTTCGCTTGGTGCTTGATTTATCTTGATTTTGGGTTGTGTTTCGATTTGCAAGACTTTATTGATAGTATAATATAAGATTTGTGTCTGAACCAAAGTTTTCATGTTACAAAAGGGAACCATTATATTAGTGATCTTCATGTTGTTGTCATCATTTGATAATGATATGTTATGACTTATGAGCTAGTATCGTAAATGGTCTTCTGCTTTGATTTTGTTGTTGCTGTTGTTGTTTGACGATTATGTTTTGTATTGCTGATTTTTTAATTCTGCTCTAGTGCTTCTTCCGCTATCATACCATTCGACTTTCGTATAATTAAAGCACATTTTGAAAGTATAATAGGTAGTATTAGCTAGCTTTAAATTCTATTAATTAGTTTATGTTTTGTAGAATAAATGATTTTGTAATTCACAAGTTTATGGTTCATAGAAAAGTTTTCGAAAGACTTACTTTCACCAAGAAAATATTATATCATAAAAATCAAAGTTATATTCCAATCCATAAAACTTTTGTTAGAAGCATGCAATGCACCTATGTAAATAGACATTTGACAACTAATGAGTGGCGTCAAAATTTACCCTCTCTTTCTTTCTGGATCGGGTCGTCAGTGTTTGACACTATCGATTGATTTGATTAGACTAGGTGAAAATCGAGATTTGACCACCCGTCAAATAGTTCTAACTTCTAACCAAGCCAAATGATACTAAGGGAATGCGTGTGTCTTTGGCTATTGCTTCACCAATTTCAGCACCACCACACACGGCCGTAAAAATGGCACCGGGTAAATTATTCTTCTCTAAAACTTTAGCTACTAGCTTGGTCATTGCGATAGTTATCAACGGTGTAGTTGGAACACCTTTCCTGTGGAATCACATGTATTAAGTATCAACTACACTAATCAAACCAAAAGAAATTTTCATTGTCAAGACTCAAGACTAATGTTATGCAGTCTCCACAATATGTCATTTTTTTATTTTATCTGGTTAGTAGAGAGTAATTGTAAACAGTATTATATATCGTTAATTCAGTTTCTTGTAGTAATTTTAAGTTTTTAACCTCTTACAGGAACTAATACTAGGTTCTCAAAGCTTAATTAAGAGTCAAATTCGTTATTTACCAGACTACACAGTTTCCACAGACCAGTGCAATACAAGCATTCCAACCTGCAATACCACAAAATTGTCTGTAAACGTCGGGAAAGGAAAGCAGAAGAAGAAACTTTTGCACTATGAGTTATAAAATACTCAACATGGCTAAATAATAGTGTGGCAAATCTAGATTCCACCATAAGAGTAAGTTCAAGTAGATCTATTGTGTCCACTTTCATGAGCGAATCAGATAATAAATTTGCAGAGCAGTGTAAGAAATATGGCAGAATTTCACGACCAATCTCATGAGAGACACTAGATAGTAAGACAACGGTGTCAAAAAAAAAAAAAAAAAGAAAAACAAAAATGAAAGTTAAAAAAGAAGCAAGACAACACACTCATATTGTTCCTGTGTCTGCGAGACGCACTCGTCATAATTTCAAATAGGGACAAAACTTACCAAGAACTGCACATGGAAAGTTAAATGCTGTGATAACGCCAACTATGCCTAGAGGATTCCACATCTGCAGTACAATATCCAAGCAAATGTTATTAATCATGTCCGAAGAAGTGTATCTAGATGAAACAAACTTGCAATTCACCTCCAACATCATGTGGTTAGGGCCTGCAACAGAAAAAAAAATGATATGAGTATACATGTATCTATAAGATATGAACCAAAAGAAAATAAGCATCTCCAAATCCAAGTGTTTTTAAGGAGAGATAAGACTAAGATATAACTAACTAATTTAGGAGAATATGACATGTCAATTACTTCCTGCAAAGGGTTGCACTAAATGTGTTATTTCTATCTTTATAAAAAAGAAGCTGGTCAGTTTTATTAATACTAGCATATGCATATCATAGTTTCCCTTTTTCTGAAATGTGTCACACTAAAAAAGTTAAGTAAGTTTGGGTGAGTAAAGATAAGTATGTTCCGTGGGAACATACACTTCCCCAATTCGCACCATTTCATTGCGTAGCTCTCCTCTTGATACCACCATAGACTCGTCGGCCATGTAAAGATTTGATGTGGATGGATAGCAATTGGTGATTCCACATCGAGAAGCGATGGCGGTGGGGATCACACTTGTTCCGGCTCCGGAGTCGCAAAGGCAATTGTAAACCGAAGTACCATTGATAGCACATGGGATTACGAAGCATCCGGGATCTTCCATCTTAGGAAGGCATCTCCTCTCCGCGTTTCTTTCTCGTGCCCTATAGAAGTGTGCTTCGATGGAATAGAATGGTTCTCTACTTCTCCAAAAGCACTTTTGCAAACAAGGATACTTGAACCAAGCTTCGTCAAAACTATAATCATCCGGCACCATCTTTACTCGCATCTCGAACATGTTGAGATCATGTGGATGAATCTCATCTCTCATCTCTTCTTGATTCTCGTCGGCGGGAAAACATGGAGGATTGCAAGTACAATTCCTCTTGACTTTTGGATAAGGCCATTGGCGATTTACTTGCTTGCGAGGCGTCCTCTTCATCACAACGAACACATCGGAAAAGTTAGATCCCAAACGATTTGCTTCAAGCACCGGATAATTGGCCACATCCTTGTCGATCTTAGTGAAGGTCATCTTGGGTTCTTCGAGGTCAAACACGGCTCCAACTGTGGTCAAGAAAGCGCGTCCCAATATTAGAGGAGTTTCGAATCCTCCACTCATTTCCACGACATGGAAATCGGTGGGCACTATGTGGTTGCCAATGCGCACTTCCACGTCTCCTATGAAGCCTTGAGGGGTTGTTGTGGACGCATTCGCAAACTTTAATGAGCACTTAGAGGTCTCCATCCCTTGGAGATCAAGCCTACGGACGGTTGCCATTGACATGACATTCACGCTTGATCCCGAATCACACAGGGAATTAGTAAAGACTTCTCCATCAATCGAACATGGCACCACAAACTTGCCCGGATCTTCAAGTTTCTTCACTTTGACAAGCATTGGATTTCTAGCCTCCTTCCTCTTTGCTAGGTAAGCGTCAATTTCTGCAGCATCTTCAGTGCCATCAATGACATCCTTGCAGATCTTTTTCAAGAACGGGAGGTCTCCCAAAGCTTCGGAGAACGTCGCTTCTTTAATCAACTCGCCAATGATGCTCTTGAACCGTATGTACCTTGTCTCATCGATCTTGGTCTTAGGCACCACCGGATAAGGGCTCTGAGGTTTGTAGAGAAGTACATCAGCCTTAGCAACAAAGTTTGCATCACTCTCTTTTGAAAACGAATCAGAAACTTCCTGAGCAGTGGCACGGATCGATCGATCTGGTTGGGGATCGGTCGATCTGGCTTCTCGGGTCAGCAAAGTGAAACCAGCAGGCGGATCGATCGATCTGTGAAGGAGACCGGTCGATCCTGGCTTCTGAAAACTCGATACTCCTCCAATTTCATCCGCTTTGAAGCTTGCATTGACTCCAGAATGAGCCATAACAGCATTGCAAGCTTCTTTCCCTTTGGAGCTGGAGGCCATAGATGAAACTCTCTTGTCTAGAGAATCAACCCTAATCGCCAAAGTAGTGAATTTCCCATTGAGATCGCCATACATCCCATCGATCTTAGCATTGATCTCGGATGCACTCTTCTTATGACTCTCAATCAGTGATTGCATCATCCCCTCGAGCTTGTTCTCTTGAGGAGCAGCTGGTTTGTTGTAAGCTCCTTGTTGGCGTGGTGGATACACCACATCTTGGGGGTTCTCCACGTTGTTGCTTCGATAGGAGAGATTTGGATGGTTTCGATAGTTGGGGTTGAAACCACCACGGTAACCTCCCACGTAGTTAAGATCTTCCAAGTCATCATCTTCTTCTCCACAAGCTTGCACCGGTTGTTGCTCACGCGCAAGAAGAAGGTTCACCTTCTGCGTGAGGTCCTTAAGTGCATCCGTCTCCATAGCCTTTACCTTCACTGATCGATCATACTCAGGAGCATGATCACTATTGCTCCGTGCCAAATTCTCGATAAGTGTCGTCGCTTGTGCCATCGTGTTGGTTGAAAAGTCTCCCTTGCTTGCCGTGTCAAGAGCCATTTGGTATTGGGTGTCAATACCGCCATAGAAAGTGGTCATGAGGCTTTCTTGCGTGTAACCGTGATGGGGGCAGTCCTTCACGTATTCTTTGAATCGTTCCCAAGCTTCATTGAAAGTCTCAGTAGCCCTTTGCTTAAAGGCAACAATTTGGTTCCTCATACGTGCTGATCGGGCCTTCGTGTAGAAGTGGTTGAGGAACTTAGCTCGACACTCTTCCCAAGTGGTTATGGAACCGGGCTCCAACATCTTAAGCCATCGCAACGCCTTATCCGCAAGTGAGAATTTGAACAACGTCAGCCTCAAATAATCGTAGGGTACTCCATTGGCTTTCGTGGTATTGCACAATGCTTCAAAAGCCTCGATGTGGTCCATCGGGTTCTCCGTGGGCAAGCCGTTAAAGCAAAGGTTTTGGACGAGGTTGATCAAGCTATACTTGATCTCATAATCCTGACGAGTGGGATTCGGAGGACGAAGCGCAGACCTATTAGCATAGAATCGGTCCAAGTGGTAGATCGATCGGTCTGTCATCACGAGGATCGACCAGTCCGAGTTGTGGACCGATCGGTCCGGCAGCAGCTGGCAGGACGGGTGGAGGATTGTTTCCTCCTTCGGCAGCTGGAAAGGCAAGTGGGTTACCGGCAGCAGCAGGTTGCACATCTTGGGGATTCATCTCAGCAGACTTAGTAGCTTTCCTTTTACTTCGTTCCAAACGCCCAAGTTCTTCGTTAGAGAGTGCAACTAAGTCGGTAGCCTTGTGGCTTCTCAATTGCATGCACCTGAAATCAAAAATAGTAATAGAATAATTAGTATAATGCAGAAAATAAAAATCTTAGACTAAATTCAATTCTAAATCTCTAAAGGTGCCTATTGTTCCCCGGCAACGGCGCCAATTTGATCTCGTCCTAAACGGATAAACAAATAAAAACATATCATACACTATACCGGATTAAAACGGTAATCATAGTAGTACTTTAGGGTCGAATCCACAGAGACCAGAGGTACACTTTAAATCAATAGATTAAATTAAGCTAAGATAAAATAAGGATTTGATTTTCTAACCACCTAGCGATAAAATAAATAAGCAATAATAATAAAAGAATATTAGGCATAGGGAAACCATCCAGGATGTGACAAAACAATTAAATCAATTAGTAGAGAATATTAAAATACGTTCTAGAACTCAATTCACAATTAATAAGACATCTCGCTTTCGCGCAAACACCTACTTAGTAATACTATATTAGAAAACCGCTCTCGCGCGTTCCCTAGAGTAATACTAGCATTAAGAATAGGATTGATATGTTCACAAGATGTCATGGCCCGGGCTTTCGCCTCAAGCCATAAAACCTTGCTCGACTAGTGTTGATTCCAGCGACTAAACACTACTTTCGTACCTAGTTTAATCACACAAGATCTTAGAACAAGTTAGCTACTCAAGCCCTAAGCATTAAGTATAACAATAGAAGAAGAACAATAAAGTAAATTCCCAAATCTAACAACCTAATAATCGGTCACATCCCTTCAGAGAAACCCTAGCCTAATAAAGAAACTACTCAAACATAAAAACAAGAACAAAGATGAAACTATAAAGAGACATCTTTAAAATAAAACTTAAGAGTGTATTGAGAGGTGAATCTCTTACAAACTCTAAAGAGGAGAGAATGAATTTTGTGTTTTTTTACAAGAGACGAGCCCCTCTTTATATAGTAAAGGGAGAGAGGCCGCAAAAGGAAAACAAGAGAGAAAATGGAAAAACGAAAAATGGAAAAACTTGGAGAAGAGGCAAGCAGGGATCGATCGATCCTCGGTTAGGATCGATCGATCCCACCGTCTTCTCGTCTTGGGCCAAAGCCTTTGATCAGATCGAGCGGTCCATGGGCCTGGTCAGTCGGTTCCACCGCCTCTTCGAACGTGAGCCGCAATTCTTCAGGGATCGATCGATCCCTCGGTTGGATCAGTCGATCCTTCTTCATTTCTTCACGATTGGCCCATTTGTACTCTTATTTGATCCAAAATCCTTCTTTTTCCAATATTCTCCTTGTAGACCTGAAAATCCCTAAGTAAAGCAAATAGTCCTAAATTCTATCTAATATAAGTTAGTTGACTCAAAATACAATCCTAAAACAAAGATTAAAAACGATAAAAACTAGACTCATCAAAACACAAATGGATACCATGAAAGAGGAGATGCAATCACAGGTGGATGTCTTGCAAACACAGGTGGATATCTTGCAAATACAGTTGGATAACCAAAAAGATCCTTCAAAGGTAATAGTTTGCGATATGAAGAGATGTTGAAATATTAGTGAATTTTTTTTTAAAAAAATTTCGCATCCTGGCAGGCCACAGCGAGTACTTCTGAGGCGGCAGGTGGTGGAATCAAGAAGAAGAAGAGGAAGAGGGAGAGGAAGAGGGATGGAAAGGATGGAAGTACTAAGAAGAGTCGTCAGTCTTAGTAGAAATGAAGACTGAATTTATGTTTAAGTTACCTTTATGTTTCCTTATGCTTTTGAATTAGGAGTATCTCCAAAACAGAATAGGAAAGTAGTTGTCTTTTGGTATTTTGAGAAGTTATTTTAATCAGTAAAACTTAGTAATTCCGAGTAAAACTGAGAAAACTATGTAAACTAGGTAAAACTGATAATACTATGTAAACTAGGTAAAACTGAGAAAACTATGTAAACTAGGTAAAACGGAGAAAACTGTGTAAAATTGGTAAAACTGATAATACTATGTAAACTAGGTAAAGCTGATAAAACTAATTTCTTATTATCAATTTAAAGTGTAGTCTTACTAATTATTCGTATTATCAATGTGAATTAATATCAATGGTAGTTACTAATTATTCGTATTATTCGTATTAAAATACTATTAATAAGATCGTACAGTTTAATGATAGTTACACTAGTAATACGATATTACAGTTTTATGATAGTTACACTAGTAATACAAAAACTGAAATAGAGTTGCCACAACAGAAGGGAAAAACCAGTTTCCAAAAAAAAATAAAAAACCTAATTTCACAAAGTTTAACATAGTAATACAACATCAAAGTGTGATAATACAAATCAAACATTAGAAGGCTCTCCAAATAATATCCATTGAAGTCGTTGTCGCTTCCGCCTTTTATTTTGCGTTCTTGGACGCTTACCCTTTTCTCCTGCTGATGGAAACCTTGTAACTCTTCTTCTTCATTTCTTCTTTTTCGGATCTGGAGGTATGATTTGCTTGCTCTTAATGTCTTCTGGAACATCCCAGTGATCCTTATGAGGAACTAGATATATTGTCCAGTAATACGCCTTTGTCCATGTTTCGGTCCAATAATATCGTGAACACAACTGATGCAACTCGAATCTATCATCATGCAGATGGAATTGAATGTAAGCAGCTAGTCCGTGTAAACAAGGATACTTTTCAATATCAAACACCCTGCAACTGCAACTTCTCTTGCGCAACTTCACCAAAAAATGTATTCCATCACTATCTATGACATTGTACTCAAGGTCGAAAGTGTTTAGCGCCGTAACATTCAATTTCTCAGCAACACCCCATTTATCGTGGCACTAGTTCTCAACAAGAGGCACCATTTTATTATGTATCGATCCAACAGCTGCTTCCTGCCGACGCTCATTAAACCAAGCAGCCAATTTTTTAATGACCGCATCAAGCAAGGGTATCAATGAGTAATTACTTTCCTCCTTAAAAACTCTGTTCAAAGATTCCACACAGTTGCTTGTGTCTAAGTTGTATCTTTCTCCCGGAAAGCAATACCTTGCCCATTTTTCTTTCGGACATGTGCGTTTAACATACTCGGCCACGGATGGATATCTTATCTCAAAAGTCTCATAATATGCTTTGAAATCAACCTCTGTGTAATGCTTACTGCATTGTATGAATCTGAAAGCAACTACGTCTCTATTCACGTTAGAAGCATGACCTTTTACATTTTGAGACAAATGCCAAACACAATACCCATGATGAGCCCGAGGATACACCATACCTACTGCTTTGATGATACTTTAATTCTTGTCAGTCATAAATACTATTGCAGAAGAGTCTCTAACAACGGTTTTCAACATCTCAAGAAACCAAATCCAGCTTGCATCGTTCTCACCATCAAGAACACCAAAAGCTATAGGATAAACGTGACGATTAGGATCTTGAGCTGATGCAAAAACAAGTACACCACCATATCCATTCTTTATAAAAGTTGCATCCATGATTATCACTTTCCTCATTTCTTGAAACCCTTCTACAGTAGCTCCCAAAGCTATGAATAGGTACTTGAATTTTTCATTCTCATCCAATTTCACACGTGTTACCGTACCAAGATTCACCTTCTCTAGCATGTGCAAATAGCAATATAACATCTTGTAGCTATCTACAGGGTTACCACGCAAATTCTCAACAGCTTTATATTTTCCTCTCAAAGCTGTGGAGTATGATACACTGACACCTAGTTTTGTCTTAACAAGATCTATGATTACTTTAGGACAAGGAGTTTCCATTTGTCCTGGAAATAATTCTTGCAACAGACCTGCAACTAACTCTGGTGTGCCGTGCCTTCTTATGTTGCTGTCGCTTGTACTCTGACTAGCCCGAGAGCAAGTGTACATTTTTTTGTACCTTTTAATCGCGAAAATCTCTGTCTTTGCAACCCTTGAACCTCGTATACGCCATTTACAGCCTGCTTTAGTACATGTTAGCACTACACGTCCCGGATCAGACTTCTTATTAACAAAACCAAAACTGTTAACAAAAGCACCTTTACCCACCACGTCTACCAATTTCTTCTTATTTGGAAATTCTTGAAGTAGACTTAAACCCAAACCGTCTTCCCATGGATCCTTAGCCTGAACAGGTTGTACTATAGGTGGAGGCTCAACATATTCATCACCCATATCTGATCTATCCATACCTTCATCACTTGCTACAATTCCAACCTCTTTAGTAGCTTCATCACTTGATACAATTCCACCCTCTTTAGATTTCTCATTCTCATCACCATCATCCTCCTCTATCCACTATATTAGTTCTTTTTGTTGTTCTTTTCCTACATATAGAGTAATGGCATTTGGTCCGACTTCCCCGCTTGACTTGTCATAGTTCTTACCAAAGGAACTCTTTACCGCTTTTGAGTGTTGTTCGGGCAGTCCCGAATTAGTTATCACCTCCACAAATAAAATGCAGCTACGGTTCTGATGATCAATGGAAGTAAGAAAAACATACAACTCCTCATCATCTTTAATAATCGATATATCGTCACATCCAACCACCAGTGGATTGTAAGTTAATTGCAATTTCACCTTACTTTCATCTAACGCAAGCTTCTTGTATATCCTTTCTTCTACCATGGCTAAAGTTATCTCTTCTGTTGATTTCTTCATCACCATACTATACATACAACCTTCACATTTAAAATGTATGCTCACATTCTTCGTCATCCTAGTAGCCTGCCAAAACAATACAAAAAACTATTTCAGTGTTTCTAGTTGTACTAGTTTTACTGCCGTAATCAGTTATACCAATTCGACCTATTTATCTCTCATATCGCAATACCACAAATTCGCTCGTCTCGGGTTCTACTCTTCAATTCACTACGATTCAACCACTGCAATCGATTTATTATCACTTTTAAGTCCTATTTCACCCACAAACCTTGCTTAAACACCCAATGTATATTCCAAATGACCAAATCGAATAGGAATTGAATAGTAGACCGAGAAACATGGATTTAAAGTTGAAAGAAGCTCACCCAAGCTGAAGAAACGGCGGCGCGAGTCACGAAACAACAATGCAGAGCTCGCCAGCACGCCGGAGATCAAGAAATCGAGCTCGACGGCGGAGGCGATGAGCGGCGGAAGCGAGATTCAATTTCTTCTTTTTCGTTTTTTTGTTTTTTTCTTCGTAATTATTAATTTTTTTTTTAATTTTAACAGATTTTAGAGAAAATTCGATGAGGGTAGAATGGTCTCTTCACTTGGAGCACAATTCAAAAGTGGCATTGAGATTAAGAGAGGGCAAAGTTGATTGGGGTTTTGCCAAAAGGGTGGTTTCAGACTTTGTCTCGTAAGTACCCTCTTCACTCACCTTACGGATTCGTCTCTCTCCGCGAGCAAATCCACCATTTTCGTTCCTTGAATCTTCCTTCATATTCTTTGTTTGAGCTAGGATTTTTTTTGGTTAGACTTTTGTTGTGAAGGTTTAGTTTGTTGATAAGAAAAAAAACAGTGGGTGGTAGAGGAAAAACGAAACAGGCTCGTTCCAAAGGTAGATTGAAGGAAGATAGGATAAGTCAATTACCTGATCCTTTGATTTGTCAGATTCTTTCTCATCTTCCGACAGAGGAAGCTGTTAAGACAAGTGTTTTGTCCGCTAGATGGAGGAGTCTCTGGCTTTGGGTTACTCGATTGGAACTAAATTCCGGAAAATTCCCAAATTTTAGTTCCTTGAGAGTTTTGCTGACATATTTTTCCATTCCGAAAGGGTTTCATGCATACAGAAGTTGGAGTTAACTGATGGTCGTGTACATATCGATTCCTCTTATCTCAAGTCGTGCATTGATGCTGCGGTTAAGCGTAGATGTTGTGTTTCGTTTTCCTCCAAATAATTATCTTGATTTGATGCCCCTAAGCTTTTATGTATGTGAGACATTGGTATGCTTAAAACTTGATCTGGTGTCCCTTGCTAATGCCGAGTTTGTTTCCTTACCTTGTCTGAGGACTATGCGCTTAAAGACTGTTTCTTTTACCAATGAGGCCACTATCCTGGAGGAGTTAGAGGTTGAGGGATGTGATAGGTTTAAGGCAAGATTCCTTCGGGTCTTCTCTAGGTCATTGAAGAGGCTCACTATACGTATACGCTATTCTCTGCGTGACTGTGAATCAGGAATTGTGATTGATGCTCCTCGACTACGCTTTTTCAGCATTTGTGAACACTTGCCAGATATTTATCTCCGCTGTGGTATGCTTTTTGATAAATCAATTGTTATATCAAGATAAAAAGGTTGCGTGGTTTTCTCTCCCAGATTTCAACGGTCACGGATATGATCATACATCTAGGCACTTTCAAGGTATATATGTCAATTCAAGTATTGGACATATACATTGTCCATCATGAAAGTTTAATTCTGACCCACTTTATTCTTGTTTTAGCTCATCTATGATTACATGAAACTAGAACCACTGCCGCAATTTGGTTACATGTCCCGCCTGCAAGTAGCTCTCTGTTCTTCCCAGTCGAAATGGTTACCGACCTTCTTGAGAGCTTCCAAACTTGAAATCTCTCATCTTGGTGATGATCTTCTGAACCCAATTAAGTTTTTTCATCTCTATGAAGATTATGTGTACCTTGTCATTGTGTTTTAATCCTCTCTTCTATCCTCACGTATGCTACGATGATTCTGAGGAAAAGTGCTTCAAGGAGATGAATCAATTCAATTTTTCACATGTGCCTGAGTGTTTGTTATCATCTCTCGAGTTTGTTGATTTCAAAGTGCGAATCTCGGGATATGATGCAGAAACAAAGCTAGTAAGGTACTTCCTAGAAAATTCGGCAATCGTAAAGAAACTCACTCTACCTTTGGATTATGATTCAGTTCAGATTCAAGATAACTTCGTCAAGAAAGTCCTGAAAATCCAAGATGCTCTATTGAATGTAAAGTCGTCTTCCTTTGATTTGGTAATGATCAGTAGAGACAAATTGAATATGTGATTTGGTTTAGCTTCAGTTCCTTCTAACTTGTTCTTTTGCTAATTGGTTTATGATTTTCAATGAAAGCTCATTTGTTCTGCGTAGCCAATTACACGAACTATCCGAAATTTTTTGCATTGGACCATTTATTTTCGGGCTTTATATCGGTTCAGACCGGCAAAATCGAGTTGGTCCGATTTAATGGTTGGTTTGGCTTCCGATCCTTCTAACTTGTTTTCTGCTAATTGGTTTATGAAAGCTCATCGATTCTTAGATCAGGGCCTCAAAAGACTAATCGAGCTATACTAAAAACCTAACTTGAGGAAAAGAATTTTGCTACTCAAAAATTTTTAGTTTTGCCAAATGATGAGTCTCGTTTTTATCGTTTTTAATCTATGTTTTAGGATTGTATTTTGAGTCAACTAACCTATATTAGATAGATATTAGGACTATTTGCTTTACTTAGTGTTTTTCAGGATCAAAGAAGGAATATTGGAAAAGAAAGGATTTTGGATCAAATAAGAGTGCAAATGGGCTAAGCATAAAGAAAGGGGCCAATCGTGAAGAAATGAAGGAGGATCGACCGATCCACACCACGGATCGATCGATCCCTGAAGAATTGCGACCCACGGTCAAAGAGGCGGCTGGACCGACCAACTAGGCCCATGA
>CM022181.2:4266009-4565208 GCA_011420285.2 Erysimum cheiranthoides
ACTCACTTGGGCCAGCTATTGTAAGCCACAGCTCATTCAGCTCTTTCTCATCATAGATACTGTCAACCATCGTTCCACTTGGAAAAGAAAATAGTGTGTCGAGCTCCTTAATAGTGATGGAACACTCTTCCCCTTTCACTGAGAAAGTGATGTACCCCAAACCAGGATCCTCTTCAGCCTCAGGATCGACATCATCATAGAAATGGACTGCTAGAGTTGCCAAGAAGTGACAAGTCTCCTCCTGATGTGCTTCAAATTGGAAGCTCATGAATGTGCCCAGGTGGCACATATCCAGCAAATATTCAACATCCCTGTAGATGCCAAGGTCCTTCATGGTCTGGTGGTGAGGGTACCTTGTGCCTTTGAAGTCCATACTCATCAATATTTCTATCAGCTCATTAGGAGGAGGTAGCTTCTTGGCCTTGGTTCTCCTAGTCACATTTCTGACAACAGGCTCTGCAATCCGTTCTTCTTCACCACTTGAATCTTTACCATCTGGTTGCAAAGGTTCTTCATCGATTGGTTGCACAGGCTGTTTCCCTCTAGCTATCTCTTCTCTTCTTGAAGAGGTTCCTTCAGCCATATGTTCAGAAGCTTGATCCATTGGAAGTGCTTTCCTCCTTGTTTATGTGAATGCTCGAGCTATTCCTTCTGATGTCAATGGTTTGTATTTCGGCTTACGGTACCTGAAACAATGATCAAACAAGAAGATATCAGCCTTGTTACGCAGCATCGATCAACAGCATCGACCAGTTTGGTCGATGCAGGCACATGTACGACTAGAAATCGAATAGTGCAATCGAGCTTCATATAATTTCATGTTTCAAGATTGTAAACGCTTAATCTAAAGCTTAGAGCAGTCAATAACATCAGAACAGGCGACAATTTGGGATTACAATCAAAGATACCCAATTCTGGGTTTTTCTGGGTTTGGTGAAGAACGCTCAAGAACGCTCAAGAACAGAGCTTGAAACCCAGAAATCGATCTCCATCAAACATCACAGAATCGACAAATCAAAGCAAATTAGAACGAAACAGAACCAGCCTGAACTTATTAGCTATTAATTCCATCAAAATCGGCTCCAATAACTCAAACAACTCAAATAATTGAATTTATGAACAGTAAAAACTCAAGAACAACCAAGACCCAGAATTCGATTTCTCCTTAGACAAATGCGGTTATAAATAGCTTCTCTAAACCATCAAACTCAACGAATTCTTCATTCAATCGACCAATCCTAGGTAGTTTAGCCTCAGAATTTCGAAAATAAAGAAGACCCAATGAATTCGAACCCAGAAATTCGAAAAATTGAGATTTCAAGAAGTTAAATTCGTTGAAAGCTTACCAAGGGAGTCTAACAGCATTGAGTTTCTTCATATTGAAAACAACACAACAAGAAATCGATGGAGAGAAGTAGAGAAAGAGAGAGCAAACTCTGGTTTTGTTTTTGGTCGAGTGGAGTTGTGAGGAAGAGATAAGGCGTGTGAGGCTATAAATAGAGGAGCAAGGCTTGTTGACTTGAGTTGCCCTAGTCAAGTCAACGTTTGGTCAACATTTTTTTTTTCTCTGCATGGCATCGACCTGTTTGGTCGATGCACTACATCGATGCTGCTCCTTTTCGTCTCTACCACTTAATCTCTTGAGTATCTTGAGCTATTGGTGCTCTTGCTTTGCCTTGCCACCTGAAACACTAAATAAAACAGATCAAAAATACCAAAAACTAAAAGCAATATATACAAGGATAGACATGGGACTTCCTCCCAAGTGAGCTTGTTTAAAGTCACTGAGCTTGACTTTCAATGCCTTTTCAGGCTTCTGGAGGGTGATGGAGAGGCTTAGAGAACCTCTCCGGTGTCGCTTCATTAACCACTATCTTCTTAAGTTTGGGCTCGTTCACTGTAAATCCTGAACCATCTCTGAAGGTAGAACCACTTGTCTGACCATGCAGCTGCTCAATCTGTTATTTCATCCCTTTCACAAGGCATGTAAGTTCTCTTATTGAGCTTGTCAATTCTCTTATGGTCTCCTCCTGCCATTTAGATCTCTGCTTGAGAGCTTGAAGTTCTGAACAATCACCAGGTGCAGGCTCCAAATTCTTCACTGGGAGATCAAAGGAAGCATATGAGCTTGAACTGTAAGTTAAATCAGGAGCAGCAGCAAGTTTCTCTACAGCTAGTTGTTCACGCTTTCGAGCTCTAGACCTGGCCAAATTAGAGGTGCATATTCCATAGCTGTCACTGAAATCATCTTCAGAATGCTCATATTCATCACTCTCCTCTTCTTCCCACACTGCATCTCCATCACGGATCAGAATCGCATTGCAAGTGTGCCTGGAGCGATCTTTTGCAGAGGACTGCTCTAGTGATGCTTCAGCTATATGACTAGTCTCCTCAATGCAGAAAGTCTGGCCTCCTATTGTTGGCTTCTTCATTGCACTTCTAACATCAAAAGTCATCTTGAAACCTTTCCCGAGATTCAGATCAATCTTCCCATGCTTGACATCAATAACTGCCCCAGCTGTGGCCAAAAATGGCCTTCCCAAAAGTAAAGGGTCCTTGGGCTCCTCATCCATCTCCAAAACAATAAAGTCAGTAGGGATGTCCACATTTCCAACCTTCACAGGCAAGTCTTCAAGCAAACCATGGGGTTTCTTGACCGATCTATCAGCTAAAATTAGAGAAATGTTGGTGGGGCTGTACTTTCCGAATCCAAGTCTTTTAGCCACAGAAAGAGGCATAAGACTCACAGAGGATCCAAGGTCACAAAGACAATTGTCAAAAGTTTTTGGACCTAGTGAGCAGGGTAAAGTAAAAGAGCCAGGATCATTCAGCTTCTCTGGGGTAACATCTTCCTTTGGAACAACAGTATTACACTCTTGACTTTCTTGCTTCACTCCCTGGGTTGCCTTGATCCTTTCCATAATCAGGTCCTTCAAAAACTCATTAGATTTGGGTATGAGTTTCACAGCTTCAATTAGAGGCATCTTGGACTCAAGAATCTTTATCTGCTCATCGAGAAGAGCTTGATGCTGCTTCTTTTTTTGGCCTGGGAAGGGAAGTCGGGGCTTGTATGGAGGTGGATCGAAAGATGATCTCTTTTCCATAGAGATTTCAGGTTCTGTAGCGGAGAGTGTCTGGACCAATGCACTGCATCGATCAGAGTGATCGATGCAGAGCTCAAGTGTAGGTTTTTCAGCTTTTTCTTGACATGTGGAGAAATCCTCCCCATCTTGGCTGTCACTATCCTCAGAGACGTGAAGTGTAGCTTTCTCATCAATCTCAACTATTTTGTCAATACTGTCCTGAATGCCAACATCATTGTCAAAAACCAATTCCGCATCACTAGTGTCGAAAAGAAAGCCGCAAAACTCCACTTTGCTTTATATCTTCATCCTTATTCAATTGAATGGAGGAGATGGCATTACAAAATTCCTTGGGATTCTGAATAGCCTTTCCTGGAAGCTGTCCTGAAGTCTTGACAGTAGATGTAGAGGTCTGGTTACTCTCCAAGTGAGTCACCTTGGAAGCTAGTGAATCAACTTTAGTGTTCAGGTCATGGAATTGATGATGCAACGTGGCAAACTTCTTTGCATTGTCAAGATTACTAGCTGCCTGACCCTCTAGTAGCTACTGAAACATGCTGGTCACATCAGGAAGTGGTGCGAGAGGTGGGAAGCCTGGAGGTGCAGCCAGTTGCTCCTGAGGAATGAAAGGCTTGTTCTGCTGTTGCGGTTGTTGGTGCTGACCCTGTGGTGGCTGCGGAGGATAGACTTGGTCCTGTGGATTAGCAACATTAGTACTTCGATAGGAAAGGTTCGGATTAGGCCTGTAGTTGTTGTAGCCACGATTATAACCAGCTTGGTTCTGCATGTAGCACAACTCTTCAGTGTGTTCACCCTCCCCATCTTGGACCTGAACCTGCTCAGCTTCACAAACAAAGTTGAGCTGCTTTTGCTGTACCAACAACAACTTATCTAACTTCTCATTTAGAGCTTTCATCTCTTTCCTTGTCTTATCATCAGAATCAGTGGTGCTTCTAATAGTCCTGTCATAATCCTCACTGTAGTTTTCATCAGATTGTGCCAAGTTCTCCACAAGCTCCCAGCCATCTTCTACATCTTTATTCAAGAAATTCCCATTGCTGGCTGTATCAAGCATCATCCTAAACTTGGGTAAAATACCTCTGTATAATGTGCTGAGGAGAGACTCATTGGAGAATCCATGGTGAGGGCACTTGCTGGTGTAGCTCTTGAACCGTTCCCATGCCTCACAAAAGGTCTCACCAGTCTTGTGAGTAAAGCTGGATATCTCATTTCGAAGCTTAGCTGTTCTAGAATTGGAGAAGAACTTAGCAAGAAACACTTTCTTGCAATCGTCCCAGGAAGTAATAGAGCCTTGCGGTAGAGCTTTTTCCCACTGTCTTGCCTTATCACCGAGAGAGAACGGGAATAGTCGCAGCTTGAGAGCGTCATCACTCATGCCATTGATCTTTGTTAGGCCACAGAGCCTATCAAACTCGTCCAGATGATCGAGTGGATCCTCCATTGGCAATCCATGGAATTTGCTATTCTGGATCATGTTGATCATACTGCTTTTGATCTCAAAATTGTTGTTGGGAATTGCTGGAGGCACGATTCCCTGACGCTGTGCATGAGTGTTAGGTGCATCACCAGCACCAATGAGACGAGGCTGCCTTGGTGGATTGCCCTGAGGAGGTGGAGGTAAGTCTTGTTGGTTCTCCATATCAACCGGATCCTGATGATTAGCTTGTAGTCTTTCGCGTTGTTCTCGCAGTTCACGTGGCAGACGGTTAATGTTGTTGATGTAGCGAAGGAGATTCTGATTGCCTTTAGATCTGGTTTGCATTCAGGCTTTGAGCTGGATCGATGCACGAGATCGAGCAAGGTGGTCGATCCTGAGCCTAAGTACCTGCAATGGACAGAAACAGTAATCAAACAAGTCAGCAAACGAAAGAAAGTAAAGAAGAACTTGATCTTAAATGATCTGAAATCCTAAATGCAACAAAATCACCCAAATGGCAACGGCGCCAAATTGAAACAGAAGTTTTAATTAGTAAGATCAGGAGTGTCAAGAGTGTTTCAATTCCTTGAGCACTTAAACTGACGTTGCAGCACAAAGGGTGTCAATCCATAATGAGTGAGTTATTGACCAATCAGGATGCAATCAAATTCACTTAATTCAAGCCAAGCAGTAACAGTTTGGTATCTAGCAACCTAAATGAATCAAAAGAGAAAAGCAGAAATAAAAACTAACAAGAACTAGCAGAAGCTAAAGCAGATCGATCAAACAAGCAAATAACAATCATATAAAGAGATAGAGCTCCTAAGAATGGGAATAATGGGTCAGTGAATCCTCCTAAATCAACTAAGGTGTCTAACAAAAACTCATACAGAGCTAATCCCTAGACAATAGGTTCAACAACAGATCAATCCACTCTCATGACAGAGATCCTCAAGCAGAACTACCTCCAAACCTAGATCTCTCTAGAGAAGCATAGCAAAGCAGGCATTATGATTCAACCTATTAAAGCCAATAAACACTCTAAGCAACCAATCTCTTGGGTTAGACATGTAAATATCTGGAAAAAGTTGGTTCAAGCATTTCATCAAACACCTTTCGGGCAGGAAATACCTAGGGTCTAATTTCAATTGATCAGAGAGAAACTAGCATTAAGAACACTCACCCAGAAGGGATCTAAGCAGATCTAAGCTTAAACACCCTAGAAGATCAAGGATTCATCACTAACCTAACCTATCCTCAAGAACCCTAAGCAGACTACTCACAGATCATCATAAAATGCAAAAACCCAGAAATGAAAATAAATTGCATAATCATAAAGCTAAAGATCAGATTAAGAGAACTGTGAATGTAGAAAATGCAAAATCAAAATGGATTAAGAGAAATCTGGATTACAAAGTGTCTGATTTTGAGAGTTCTAGAGAGAAAAGAGAGAGATTAGGGATAAGAGAAAAGTTTAAGGATAAGATAATATATGATCATTGTCTCAGCACAACAGCTGTATTTATACTACTTTAGGCAAAGTCAAAACCCTAATTCACTAAAAAACAAAAGTCAAAGGCGGCTAGGCTTGGCATCGATCAGGTTGGTCGATCAGGGTGGTCGATGCCGCGTGATCTTCAAAGCTTGCACCTTTTTGCCTAGGCATCGATCAGTTTGCTCGATCAAGTTGGTCGATGCCGTGTGTTCTTCAAAGCTTGCTCCTTTTTGCCTTGGGATCGAGCTCAGGTCGATGCTGGTGATCGATGCAGGTCCCTTCTTCACCAAACAGCTACTTTTTGCACCTAAACAACTCCAAATGCAAGAATGTATGCAATGCTCATGCAATAACCTACTAATCATGCAAAATGACTATAAATCACTAAAAGTGGTATGAACAGGGGATGAAACAATGCTAAAGTGATGAGAAATCAATGCTTAAAACCTGTAAAATATAGACATATCACAGTCCTTTATCATTCGGAACACAAACTCTACCATTTACCACAATTGTCCCATTGTTGGACGTTTGGTACTCGGTCTGGTTGTGTTCTGCCGCCTTGTTCAGATCCTTGTCATTGACTTGTGCCAACCGAATCCTACTAAGTAGATCTGCTTGGTCGACTGCACCTAAGCCCAATGGCTCCACGTCCCAGGACAAAGCATTCAAACGCAAAGTCCCCATCATGTTGACCAAGACTTCTTGGTTCCTTTCGGCTTCCACCTCGAAACGCCTCCTACTCAAGGCATCCGCAACCTGGTTTGCCTTCCCGGGATGGTAAGCAATGTCTAAGTCATAATCCGCCACAAACTCCATCCACCTTTTTTGTCGTAGGTTTAACTCAGGTTGGGTGAATATGTACTTAAGGCTCTTATGGTCGGTAAAGATCTGCACCATAGCACCATAAAGGTAGGATCGCCAAATTTTTAAGGCAAACACCACCGCGGCCATCTCTAAGTCATGTGTAGGGTAGTTCCCTTCGTATTTACGCAACTGCCTTGAAGCATATGCGATCACGTTACCCTTTTGCATTAACACACATCCAAGTCACGTTATAGATGCGTCTGTGTACACCACGTAAGGCTCATCCCCTTCCGGTGAGGCCAAGACTAGTCCACTTGTTAACATCGCCTTTTAACTCCGAGAAACTCTTCTCACATTCATCCAACCATTGGAACTTGGTATCCTTGCCCGTGAGCCGTGTCATAGGTTGGGCCATACTTGTGAATCCTTTCACAAACTTCCTATAGCATCCAGCTAATCCGAGAAAACTCCTTATCTCGGTGGCATTTTTCGGCCCTGGCCATTCTTTGATGGATTTGATCTTCTCCGGGTCAACTGACACCCCTTGATTCGACACAATGTGTCCCAAGAAGCCAACGCTCCTTCGCCAAAAATTGCATTTACTTAGCTTCGCAAACAGCTTCTGCTTCCTTAGTTTCTCTAAGACCGTCCTTAGATGACCTTGATGCGTTTCCCAATATTTTGAATAGACAAGTATGTCATCAATGAAGATGATCACAAACTCGTCCAAACAATCCCGAAACACACCATTCATCATCTTCATAAACGCCGCTGGTGCGTTTGTTAACCCAAACAACATCACCATAAACTCATAGTGGTCGTACCTTGTACAAAAAGCCGTCTTCCGAACATCTAGCGGGTCTATTGGAATCTGATGGTATCCCGAAGCCAAGTCTATCTTTGAGAACCACTTTGCACCTCTTAATTGATCCAATAGTTCATCTATCCGGGGTAAGGGGTATTTGTTCTTTACTGTCACCCTATTCAATCCCCGATAGTCAATGCATAGCGTGAAGCTACCATCTTTCTTTTTGACAAACAAGACCGGTGCTCCCCATGGTGAACTACTCGGTCTTATAAATCCTTTTTCCAACAGTCCCTCCAAGTGTTTCTTTAACTCAGCCATCTCCGCCGGTGCCATCCGGTACGGAGCTTTAGAGACTGGAGTTGTTTCCGGTTCTAGTTTGATTGTGAATGGATTTGACCTATCCGGTGGTAAACCGTTCACGGCCCCAAAAAAATCGTTGAACTCATTTGCAACGGGAATATCTTTTAATTCCACATTTGCCTTGACTTCGTTTGTTGTTATAGTGGCTATGTATGCCTCATAACCCTTCTCTAGCATCCTTTCCGCTTGGATTACTGAGATTACCAAACTTCCTAAAGTCAACTTAATCCCTTGGAACTTTACCGTCCTATCATCCTTCTCAAATTGTATCCGGCCCCGGTGATAATCAATATGCGCCTTGTACTTGCCCAACCAGTCCATCTCCAAGATAACATTGTGTTTCTTGAGTGGAACTATGATCAGGTTAGTAGGCATATAGACACCATTGACCACAACTGAGATATTCCGAACAATTCCGGTCGGGTGCATTGCTTGCCCGCCGGCTGCTCTAACCATACCATACTCGGTATTTGGTTCTTTCCTGAACCTTCCCTTTTCGACCATCTCAGAGCTCACAAAACAATGTGTAGCCCCGGAATCAAACAAGGTGTGTGTTTCTACACCAGCAATAACCAAGGTCCCTACACATTCCTCTAGAATGCTAAGAACCCGACCCTTTTATGCATGATGCAATGCAAATGCAGAAAATTGAACTTAAGGGTTTTAGAAACGTACCAATGACTGAAGTTCCCATCACTTGCTGATTCCTCGGACAGTTCATAAACACGCGGTGCAATGGCCATCCGCTTCGGCGGTGGAGAAAAAATGCATTATCCCCACGGTTCACCCTCTGTCCGGCCTGCCTTTCGGCCTCAAGTCTCGGACAGTCCTTCTTGAAATGTCCAGGCTTGTCACAATAGAAACATGTTCTAGGCTCGCCCCCAACCACTTTGGACTGCAACTGATTTCCCTTGGGACAGTTTTGGGTCAAGTGGTCCTTACTTCCACAACGACCACATCCAGCCACGGCCTTCCAGCAAAGACCGCTACGATTCTTTCCACAAGTCTCACACGAAATGCGTTTTTCAGTGGACTTGCCATCTTCCCATTTTCTTTTCTTGTCAGCCGGCTTACTTTGTTTCTAAAACTTCTCAAGTTTCATCTGTTTTCCTCCTCAAGCCCATCTTCAATCATGGCCGCTCTCTCCACTAACTCAGAGACTGAGATGAAAGTGCTAACCAAGCAATGGTAGCGGATCTCCACCCGTAACCCACGTATGAACCGGCGAACCTGAGACTTGTCATCCTCAAGCTCTCGCCCAACATAACGCACGGTCTTGCTTCCTTGAACACAGTCCAAGTAAGCACACTCAAGTCTGTCCCAAGTTTCTGGTGGGAAGAACTTCTTATTGAACTCAAGTTCAAAATCTGCAAAGGTTTGGACTTCATTACCCTTGCGCTTTTCAATGGCTAGCCACCACTTGTGCGCATCACCTTCCAGGAAGTGGACAGCGATATCCTTACGGTAGTCTTTTGGGCAGCGAGTGGAGGTAAAGTTTCTCTTCAGCCGGGTCCTCCACTCATCAGCCACAATAGGATCCACACTTCCACTGAAATGTTTTGTGCCCAACTTCGACACATGTGCCAAAAGGCTCAGATAATCGCTCTTCCTTCTTGGTGTTTTCGGCGGTGGGTTCACTTCAACCGCTTCCGCTTCTTTCTCCATCCCTTGTACCACATGATCCAGTACAAGCGCCTTGGTCAATGCGGTCATTTGCGCCATCATTGCCTTCATAGCATTCCATTGTTCTTAGGCTAATGGAATCTCATCCAGATTTCCATTTCCATATTTTGCACCAAGACCTGGTGGACGAGAGGCCATCGAGGACTCGCCCCTCTCCTCATGGTTATCCCCAAAACGAACACTCTGTCGCCCATCCGGGATCTGCAAAACCGACGGTCTTATATCTCCAGCCACATGTCCGGCTGGATTGAGTTCCACGCGAGACTCCACAGCCCGCGTCTCTTCCACCACTTTCTTACTCTTCCCAGTTTTGTTGCTCTTAGCCATCTGCAAAACTGCAAGTTAGTCACGGTAACACACAGTAAACCGTTAGGGAGTAAGACAAAATTACCGCAAGATCCCTTAGGCCGATGAGTGGTGATTCCCAACCCGTTAACTTTCCTAGGATCAAGCATGCTCTGATATCAACTTGAAGGACCCCAGCCCCGGACTTTCTAAGTCCGTGGAGGTTCTCCCACGACCATTCAACACTTAACCATTCTATGTTCAGTTTTATGGCCCATTTCCTTAGACAAATCATGTTTATATCATTCTAAGATTCATTAGCTAGAGTCAAATGCGATCATTAGAGTAAACAAGCAAACGAGTACTTTATTAATATGATAAAGGATTCGATTCAACTTATGAGTTTGCATCTAAGCTATTACAAGTCTGTCATCGATCCTAACTACCCGCTTTCATCACCACCCATCTTCCCGGCCAAGGTCTCTCACGCCTATGCCATGTCCTTCCCACGATCACCATCTTTTCCTGAAACCACAAAGGCGTAAGTAAACGTATACTTACGGGGTGTTATTGGTTTGTGATTTAAATAGAGTTTTGATGACTTTAATAAAATCATAGAAAGTGAATAAGTGAATGATTTAGAAGAATTGTTAGAGAGTTTTCTATAGTCTTGTTGATTAGTTTTTCTATAATCTTGTAAAGTCTTTCAAACAACTGCAGTATTTCAGCAAACTTTCCATGACTTTATTTTGTAAAGAAAAGTGTTTAAAATCATAAACCAATAACACAATAATTGAATTCATTAACAATCATAGATTGTCATAGATTGTTTTGTTTTAGTTGAATAACACAAAACTTTTAATGACTTTATAAAACTCTTAATCCAATAACACAATATTCATTAAGATTTTAAATGACTTTTTACAAATCACAAACTAATAACACCAAACTTTAAGAGAGTTTAACAAAATCTTGATTGAATAACAACAGATTCTACACAACAATTAAAGTCACTAAAACTCTATTTAAATCACAAACCAATAACACCCCCTTAGAGTACGGCCAAACCATCTCTTTAAACCTTAGGACGAATGATGCAATGTCCCAGCCTTTATATCTAACCCGTCTACACCCTTAGTGAGTTTCTAATCCGGATCAAAGACCAAGTCTGGGCCATAGCCAAGTGCTGGTGGAATGCTTCCCAAACCACCAAGCCACCCGACTGTCCAGACCCTTCCCCGACCCTTCTGATCTGTTCCCGACACTTAAACTAAGTAGAATCACCGGCCAGTCTATGAATCCGAGTCAAGCCAGAGTCTTACTCACCTTTGCCTATGCGGTGGTTTGACTGAACCGCGTCGACCCTCTTCCTTGATCCGACCTTAGTCGAATCTCCTTATGATCGCCTTCATTCTTCTTCTTTCTTTCTAAGTTCTTATGTGGACTCTTCTCAGTGTTTTTCGCGCGTCCAAAATGATCCCCAAGGCCAAGTATTTATAGATTTAGGCCCGTAACTACCCATAAAAGTGTCATACAGAAGCGCCCTTCTGTTGGGGTCGTTTCGCTTAAAACCGCCCATTGGTGTTTATTCGGACACACGGTAACCGTCCTTCCGACACTTGCACCCGTTCGGCATGCGACAACCGTTCGACGGTAACCGTCTGTACCCGCCCAGCTACTACGACAGTCGACAAGCTCGCCCAGCTACCACTAGTCGACCCAGCTGGCCATCACTTCGTCCAGCTGTGGTGAGCTACCATGTAACCATCGAGCTAACCCAGCTCGACTGTCCAGCTCATTTCAGTTCCCATTACTTGTCGAAAGCGTTTCTTCACGCTCTTTCTAGACTTAGTCCGAGTTTTGCCTTTCCCACTCGAACCAAGTCCCACCCGACGATCCTATTGAGGATCGCGGATGTTACAAGTCTCCCCCCTTGAATGGGATTCGTCCTCGAATCCGACTCAAGTTGATCTTCGCCCATCTCTTCGAACCACTTAGGAAAATCGGCCTTCATCTTATTTTATGTTTTCCAAGTAGCTTCTTCATGATCACCGCAGTTCTAGACAATTTTCACCATCCGAACCTTCCTTCTACGAGTGCCTTTCTCTTGGCGATCAATGATTCGGTCTGGGATTGCTTCCACCGTCTAGTTTTCCTTATGTTCCCGAGGAACTTTAGTAATAACGTGATCTCTTTCACTTAGGCACTTTCGGAGTTGTGAAACGTGGAACACTTGGTGGAATGCCTCCAATCCCGGTGGCAATTCGAGTTTGTAAGCCACATGTCCTACCTTCTGAAGCACTTTGTACGGGCCAATGTACCTTGGACTTAGCTTTTTCTTCTTAGTAAGCCACATGCCTTCTTTGATGAGTCTCTACTTGGTTGGCTTTATGGAAATCTAAGTGATGATACGGCAATTTATGGGAGTACATGGTCCACGGTGTTTGCGATGGCCGTGTGGTGGGCTTGGGAGTGGAGGTGTGATAATGTTTTTGAGAACCATGGCAAATGTCGAGATCGAATACGATTTGTTAAAGATCTAGCCCATGAAGTAACAGCGGCAAACGTGCAGAGACGTCATCGAGTGGAATAGGGCCGAGGGTTGAAGTTATGATAGGATGGAAGCCACCTCCGAGTAGGTGGGTCAAGCTCAATACGGATGGAGCGTCCCATGGCAACCCAGGAATGGCAACGGCTGGGGGAGTTCTCCGTGATGAGTATGGAGACTGGAGAGGCGGATTTGGGCTGAATATTGGGCGGTGCTCAACACCTTTGGCGGAACTGTGGGGAGTGTACTACGGTTTGTATATCGCATGGGAGCAGCGAGTGACGCGTCTTGAGCTCGAGGTGGATTCTAAGTTGGTGGTGGGCTTTCTTACGACAGAGATTAGTGATACACACCACCTGTCCTTCCTGGTACGTCTATGCTATGGCTTTCTTTCAAGGGACTGGATAGTCCGGATATCACATGTGTATAGGGAGGCTAACTGTCTTACCGATGGGTTAGCTAACTATGCGTTTACTTTACCGCTTGGGTTTCATTCTTTTGTTGTTTCCCCTTCTGTAGTTGAGTCAGTGTTGAGAGATGATGTCATTGGGTCCTCGCGGCCAAGACAAATTCGCATGTAACTTTTTTTCTTTTCAGTAATAAATTGGGAGACTAGTCTCACGTCTTCTACAAAAAAAAAAAAACATTAATCATTTTTAGGCGGATTGTTTCAAAAACATTATTTGATACTACGTTTTTATTATAGCATGACAGTTTTATTGAAATATTAATGGTGTTTAGTTTTATGTCTCGCAGGTTGGGTTTGTAGAAATAATGACGTGAATCAATCAAATTTTTGGATATTGTTTCAATTGATCAACATGTCCTAATATATATTGTAAGTATAATTTTTTTTCGTTATAAATTATGAGTTTTTTAGTATTTCAATTTTTATGTCGATAATCTATAAGAAAATATTGAAAAGTTTAATTTGATATTTTAGTTTATAAATTCTCATCGAATCTTGGTATCAATTGTTACTCATAATCAACAGGTCCATCAATAATTACTAAAGGATATTTATATTATGATCGTTTGATGGTTAGTATTGATGCTTCTAAACCATGAATAAGGTACTATCGATGCCTTTTTTTTTGTTATTTATTATGTTTAAATTATTTTGGTGGTGTTTAGCTACCACCGACTAATAATTTCTCTTCCTATTCGATTATTTTTATGTGTTGAAACCATAGATTTGTTTTCTTCTATTTTTCTTTAATTTTTTAAAAACTAGTAATAATCATACAAAAATTTTAGACTAAAATTTTTTTAAAACATCCCGGGTTTAAAAACCTAGTACTATATATGAATTGACTTTATTGACTTTTTGAGGTTATAGAAAGATAGCTTGTTCGAGAATATATCAACGAGACGTGCATAACTCGTAGGGTGACTAAACAAACTTTCATGATTCACATCACTCACTCAATCAGCTTGGAAAAATTGGACACGGTATATATACAAAACGATTATACCTAAATACAAATATGGTATATTGCTGAATGATACATTAACAATAGACTAATTACATATGAGTTCACAAGTACCTCAACCTCAACAAACACCCACATTCTTTTTTTTGCATCCCCCTTCTTAGACCGTAGCCACTTTATAATCTGAAAAAAAAAAAAAAAAAAAAAAAAAAACTCCAAAACTCTAAGATTAAACATAATTAAACAAGTTATTGGCTACTTAGGACTGATCATTCCTAGTCTATACTAATAAAAGGGGGTTCTTTTGGCTTTTGAGAGTGTTCACATCAGCCAATTTTAAAACACCTTAGGAGATGCCACGTCAAAATAATTACTTATTAATAAAAAGATAATTAAAGACACACAACCGTAATGTTTTGTTTTGATGAACCCAATTAAATGGTTTTGATGAACCCAATTAAATGGGTCATCTTGGCAATATTATTGAAGCCCATTTATTAAACTAAGAGCTAATGAGGCCATTAATCTAAAACATTCGAGAAGAAAATAAACCTTCTTCATCGACATCTCTTCCACCGCTCTCCACCACCGTCATCGACTTATCTTCCAGAAACCTGAAATCTCAATCGATTCAACTTACCCAGAAATTAAAAAAAAAAAAACAACAGTTATCAAACCTCAGAGTTTCCCCACTCCCTCTTCTTCAAAGTCCAATTTAATGGCCATTATCTCCAAAGTCATCAACAGTTTCAGAAATCAAACCTATAAAATCGAATACCCTCGCCGATTATACAACCAACCCAAAAAATACAGACAACCACTACAATAAGATGTTAAAATCGAAACTACATGCCTCTCCCCCAGCCATTAACCTCTCAGATTTTTGATACCATTGATGAAGACTTTTGCTTCTCTGCTCACCAACGTCTCTCTCCTCCTCCTTCGCTCTCTCATCTTCTCTTTTCGTTCCTCTCTCCGTATGCAATTTTGGATTTTTTTTTTTTTTTGATGTGAACGCTCTTTCTTTCGTTTCTAATATGTTGCGGGAATATTTATGATCAAATTTTGGATTTTGTAGGTGTCAGGGACAAGGAGATTCATGGTTCTGTGTAGTTTCGATAATTCTCAGAAGGTATTTCATTCGAATTTTTCCACTTTTGGCTTAAACTCATTGCATTAGATTATACATTTGAACAAGAAAACCATAGAGATTGTTTGAATCAAAGAACCAAGTTCTGAAGTATCAAAATCCCGAGCTGTTTCCAAATGTGTGTTTCTTTGAAGAGTTTTCATCTTTATGTTCAATTTTTTTCTCTTAATGGCCCAGGAAAATCAGATGACAGTGTCAGTAACTGGAGCAACTAGATTTATAGGGAGACGATTGGTTCAGAGACTTCGTGCTGGTAAAGACTGACACTTTTCTATTGATGACATTCGATTTAGTTATGAGTTATAGCTTTAAACCCTTTGTTCAATCCAGTTAGATGTTTTTCAATTTCATGCAAATGATAGTTCTACTGGTACTCAAGTAATCTTAAATGGGTTTGTTCTATATTCATTCCGCAGATAATCACTCTATCCATGTCTTAAAACGCTCTAAATCCAAGGCTGAGCAAATATTTCCTGGTAAGAAGGTTTGCCTTATTGGGAAAGGTGGACAAGTTATCCAAAAACTGCGTAATGAAAATAATGCTCAGATTCATGTTATAAATGATAGTCTGCCCATTTGTGATTTGGCTTTGAGTCATGATGAGCTTCTTCAGGTAAGGCAACGAGTCGTTTATGAAAATATTGAAGCTTTGAGTTAGTGTGGAATTCTGATTTAACTTATGATGAATGTTGTTGGAAAATATTCAAGCTCTTAAGGTACACATTTCTGAATATGATATTCTTACAAGTAGGCTTGAATTCTCAACTGGAAAAAAAACATGAATCATTTTGCAGTAGATGGATCAATCTTGAAAGAAGCTGATAGAAGGGTAATTTGTATCAAGTCCTATATTCTTGTGTCAAAGAGGTTCATAGTTTTACTTTCATGATGCAAAGATTTTTCTGAAGAACGTGGGACTTAAAGACTTGAGTTTCATTGGCATATGAGTGAGATGGCTTCAATTCATGATCTGCATACATCGTAATCAAATCTAGCTATTATGTTCTTGAAGTATTTACGTTGGATTCTTTTTTTTTCAAATAAACCATTTTGCTAACACCTCTTCCGATAATTGCAAAACAACAGCTGATTCTAAAAAAAAAAAGGTTGAAAGCTTATGTGACATTAGAAGTAAACTCTTAGAGTATTTCGACGTTAAGGTTATAAGGCCTCTGAATCACTGATTGTGGGGGTGTTCGTTTACTTGACGCTGAGACAGCGACATCTAAGAAGGAATACAGTTTCAGCGGAGAGAAGAATACACAACAGTGAGAGGAGAACTGTCGCAGAAGATAAACGATGATGAAGATTGAGGTGTTGCTGTTAATTTCAGCGACTCATATGATGCCCTCGCGACTCATCGGCTGCCGTCTGCGACTCATCTAAAACTATTCTTTTCAGGCCTGCTGTCGTTTAACTTTGCTGCTACTCTTCATGACACGTCGTTTTACTACATCGCTGCCGTTGTCGCTGCGTCTTATAAAAGAACAGGGCCATAATTGTATGCACTCTTATTTTACTTGATCCATCCTTCTCTCAGGCTTTCCAGAAAGGTTCTCCTTTGGTCCAAAAGGTATCAAGAGAAATTGCAAAGCTAAGGAGAACAGAGACGCCAAAAGCCATAGGGGATTGGTGGTTCCAGAGACAAACAACGTCAGCCACAAGCGATGTACTTCGATATCATCTCACCGTTTATACGTTTTGTGGTTTGTTTATGATCACAGGAGTTTCTTTTGCGTCTGCTTTCACCGTCTATCTAATCCCCTGGAACCGAGACCAAAGGCAGGTTGTGCTTAAACATTTCACCGCTATGCTAATCATTTCGTCCTTCACCCACCATACCAAACAGTAAAAATGATTATGCAGCTTTCTGAAGCTTGAAATATTCGTATGACTAATGACTAAATGCAATTCTTATATTTGTTCAACTTATTTGACTGCAAAAAAATAATAATAAGTGTACAACTTCTTCTGTATTTGTCAAGTTTCAATCAAGAAATAATACATAATTGCTTAAGATCATGTTTCTTTGTATGTATCAAAACTATCCATTGCTTGAGTTGAGTAGTATAAGAGAATATGTTCAGTAAATTTGTCTTAAAAATGACCAATATCATGTAATTAATCATTTTTAAAGAAATTTTTTTAAAATATAGTGTTAATGCCTTAATGGTTATAAATTTCCATAAAGTACCGTTAAGGCATTAACACTATACAATTTGACACTATTTTCATTTTTTTTTTTTTGTCAACCTTTACTTTTAAAATGATATTTATCACTAAAAAGATATAGAAATATATATAAAGTCACCGCAAATCACTTCCAAAAATATTTAAGGAAAAAATTATTAACTTTTGAATAACACTGAATTTGGTATGATTTGTATAAAATGTTGATTGAATAACAAGTTATTCTAAATGATTTAGATTGATTTTTTACATAAATTTAAAGTTCAATAACATAAAATTTAAGAGGATATTTAAAACTTCTTAATTGAATAGCATGGGATTTTAGAAAAAAAAAACAAAATCCTTCCAAATCATAATCCAAAACACTCCCTAAGAATATAAAATTTGGGCTTCAATCTTCCTCTTCCATTCTCAGACCCAATAAAAGTCCACTTCGAAATCGTATGATCGCCAACAACAATTAACGTGAACAGAAATTGAGATAAAATAACAATTCAGAGTTACCAACCATACTTTTTCAATCTATTAGCGATTTGTGATAAACAGTTTTTTAAAAACAAACAAAACACAAAAAAAAAGTATATATCTATAAAACATATCCGCGCGTAGCGCGGAATTAACCCTAGTCAATTAATAAAAGCGCCAAAAAAATTGAACCCATAAAAAATCCGGGCGCCAAACAATTTATAAAATCCATTAACAATAAACAAATTAAGTGAAATTAATTAGGGCGCCAAAAAAATAAAACCCTAGCCTACAAAACTCTCGCCACAGAACAGAGAAAGTCCAAAGGGTCGGCGTTGAAGTCTTCTTGTCTCTCTCTTTCTACGATTTATCTTTCATTTTTTGACCAAATTCCATGGCTTTCTGGGGTTAGTGCACTGTTTCTTTTCATATGAACAATCACCGATTGAGGAAAAAAAAAAAACCTATTTTATATGTTTGCAGGAGTGGAAGTGAAGTCAGGAAGTCCTTTTACTCTTAAGGCTAATGAATCAACAGGAACAAGACTTCACCTTTCCCAGGTCCTTTATCTAATTATGTCTACCCTTAATTTTTTTTCGCTATTTTGTACTTTGGAACGTACATGTGATATAGGGTACGGAGACTTACGTAACTTACCGTGGATCGTGTAACTTAGTTACTTCTAGATTCAAACGTGGTTGGGTTTTGTAACGTGGCTGATCTTTTGGTTATCTTTGGTGTAGGCCACATTGGGGAATGGAAATGGAACAGAGAGAAGTATTTTGCAGTGTAACATTGGGAATAAAAGTCCCGTCCTGTTATGCGCCTTGTCTCCTGATAAGGTTGATTCTCATCAACTGAATCTCGAGTTTGACGAAGCTGATGAAGTCATCTTCTCTGTCCTCGGACCTAGGAGCCTTCACCTCAGTGGCTACTTCATCGATAGGAGTACCGGCTTCTTCGTCGATAGGACCTCGGAGCCAAATGATGATGATAAATCGTATCCACTTATCGAATTTAGATTAAACTTCTTATGAATTATTTGTTCATAGATTGTTATTTGTATCCTTGACTTAATCAAAGCGAGTCATATGGAGAAGACATTGGTTACTCTGACATGGAAAGATCTAGCAGTGATGATTATGACTATAGTGATAGTTTCATAAACGACGAGAATTCACAAGTTTCTAGTACTGATGATGATGAAAGTATGTCATTCCCTATCTTGCTTTTATGGTGTCTTCTTAGTTTATAGTTACATGTTATGCTTGCTTTTAGATTGGGGATTTGCACATTGTTATTTTTTGGTAAGGTACAACCATTTCTTGATAATTTTGTCTCCTTTCCAGTATCTATTAAGGAGATGGAAAATGGAAAAGGTGGAAGACTAAGGAAGAAGTTTGAGGTCTCTAATTCAGATTCTGCTGAAATTTTGGCTAGAGCTGATGAATATGGCGATGAGAATTCTGTAGAAGTACTTAACAACGGTGAGTACAAGATCCCAAAGGTCCGTTTTTCAAAGAGATCTCTGCTTTCAAGGGTAATGAGATCATGGAAGGCAAGACGTTCGACTTTGGAAAATGGTGAGCCTAATGCCAAGAGTGAGAAGACATCAGAAGCAAGAACTATGGATAAAAGGTTACTCTTATTCTTTGAACTTGACGTTTTTTATACAGTTGGTTTATCTCCATTTATTAGAAAGGTAATATTATTGTTAAATGCTCCCAGTTTTAAACTTCAAGTAACATTCAATGTCTCGCACATGACAGGTGGAACGAATCATCAAGTGATGTATTGCCCTCCCAAAATGGTGATGCAACTTTGTCGAATAAAAAGAGGACAAGGGATATGATAGAGGAAACTTCAGATGCCCTGAAAATTCAACTTGAATGTTCAGAGACTAAGAAACAAGCTACCGACAAGTGAGTCTTACCTTACTACTTAGTAGAACATATCGTAGAAATAAATATACATGTATACAAATACAAGTTGTCTCTTTTAGTGTTTCTTTTGCGGTTGAGTGGATACTCTCATGAGTTTTAATGGTATTTTCATAACGAATAGGAATATCGAGAAAGAAGCTGCTACTCAGAAACCTCTAGAGATTGAAAAAGCAAAGTTAGATGGAGAATCAACTGATAAAGGGAAAAAGGTGAGTATTTTTGAGTTTTGACATTTTATCTACTTCTTCGTCGTGTTCAATCTTGATGCTGTCTCAATTCTCAGCACCATTAAGTTGGAATTCTTTTAAACGATTAATGGTTGTTCCAGGTCAGTATACTATATACTGGGAAGTTGTTTGATTCAAACTTGGGAGAAGCTCCACTAACATTCCGCTTAGGTAAAGCTTCCATAGATATCGTAGAATCCTCAAACACAATCAGCTTTTCCTTTACTTCTCACCATTAATTATAATGCTGCTTGTAGGTGGAGAAGAGGTCATAGAAGGTCTTACCATTGGTGTTGAAGGTATAGTGGCTTAACACAGATAATTTAAACTAAAAATTCATAAATTTCAACACATAGATGATTCATCTCAGCATAATGTTGTTATAACTAACTGAGTTTATACAACTTATTTGTGTCTCTTGCTCTAGACGTGATAAACACAAACACAAATACAGAAGAGCGATTGAGGGAAGATGTGTCCAAGAATGCATGGCTTGGGAGGCAGTAGAAATCAGATTATGCCATTGGCTTTCGACCTTTTAATACATCTTACTTGTCTCTCAAGGAAAAATTCATTGGCTCATCCTGCTTCCTGTTATTTTTTGTTTTTTTTTTTTTTTTTTGTTTTGGGTTTCCTTGAATCTTACAAAACTCAAATTTTTCTGATAATTCACTTAAAGGCTCATCAATGATTATTGTTTGGAGTATTTTGCTGGTTATGGCTGAACCAAGTAAAAGCCGGTTAAAGAAAAGTGAATAATCAGGAAATTTATTATTATTATTATTTTTAGCTAGAAATCAAATTAATATTAGAATTACAATGAAAAGCAATTATGTAATAAAAAAGAAAAAACTATGGCTCGCCCGAGGGATTCTTCAGGAAGCTTTTGTAATCGCTTACTTCAGTTATTGGCAGACACAGCTCGACCATAACTCTCTACTTTTGTAATCCGCTACACGTTTCAGGCAACAATATATACACAGTCTATGGAGAGAACGGAATGGTCGGCGACACGGTGAACCTCCGACTTCTGCCCCACATCTAACCAAGTTCGTTGATAAACTCGTCCGTAACAAGCTCCTTCTTCTGCGATTACATAAGGCTACGAGAGAGGGCTTTAATACTGGTTTCAAATGCGCACATGATTTCTATTATCTTGTAATAGTCACTTTCAAAAACTTTAAGCTCACAAGGAAGCACTTGTTGTGTAATACAGTCTTTTGTTGGAATATAATTTTACATTCTTACACAAAAAAAAAAAAAAAAAAATTATATTGGAAGACGAAGTTGGTAATTTTACATTCATGGGTTTGCATAGTGATATTTTTGAGAAGTGTGTACAAAATTAAATTGCTATTGCTGCACCATTCTGGGGTGTTCCTGGATATATCACATCTAGGGATGTTAAAATGAGTTTTTTTTTTTTTTTTTTTTTTTTTTTTTTTTTTTTTTTCAAAAAAAAAAAAAAAAATGAGTTTTTTTACCCGATCCGACTCGAACCCGTTTAAAACCCAAATTTTAAAACCCATTTGAAACTCGCGAGCTATTAGGGTAAGTCGAATAAAACCCGCAAACTTTCGGGGTACCCACGGGTACTCGTTTTGGTCGACTCTGGTACACTACCCCAACTATACCGTTTCTTCGGTATACACCCTAAACTTTTTTCCTCCATTTTAAACATCCTAAACAATTTTTTTCTCTATAAAATATCATAAATTTCACAATCTCTTCTAACTGCAACATAGCGATTATAATTTTAAATTTTTTTATTTGATATATATTTAAAATTCATCTAATTCAAAAATGAAAGTCACAACCAACTAACTTCGAACGTTTCTCAAGAAAAAGTTTCGACACAGCTATTTTGCAAACCTTCACTTCCAGTTAAGAACTGTTAGAAAATTACAATTGAACCACAACAATATTGTAAAAATTGGTTTAATGTTTTATTGCATCGCAATATCAAAACCTATTCAAATGATTGATACGACTGACCCCAACTAAATAAAAAAAATGTATATTATGTTTTTAAAGAAAAATTATAAAGATTTCATGAAAATAAAAAATTGATCCCACTAACAAATTAATCTAGAAAAATGAAAATAAAACTTTTAAATATTGTGTTTTAGTTTGACCCATTTTATTTTGTTGGGCTCACATTTAAATTTTAACCTAATATAAATACAATTATGGATTTTCATCCATGTAAATATGAAATGGTGATATAAAAAGTTTAGTTATGAGTAAATACAATATATAGTATATAGATAATTATTTTGTTTTAATAATTTATAAATTATAGTTTTTAGTAAAAAGTTTTTTGACCCCATAAAAAAGTTTCTAACTTCACCATTGATTAAAACGATTGTGAAATGGTAGTTTTGCTTATACTATTCGGCATTATCGATCGGAACTCGGAACTGTTTCACCATGATTTGCATCTACATTCCTTATATTGGACCTCGGAAAGGTCGAACGATGTCTGTCACTCTGGCTTGTGACACAAAAAACGAAGTGATGATCATTTTCTGTCACTACGTCAAGATCTTTGTGAGACCAAGACATCTCTCAGTGTATGGTCATTATAGTACTTGCTAATAACACTGTTCGGTAAAAAAAAAATTTTGATACAACTATATAGTATAATTTTGATATGTTTATAAAAATATGAATGAATATAAGTATAAACTGAAAGTAATGTTTACGTGATTTCTCACTACAAATATATTTTAAACAAAAATTAGTAAACAAAAATTAACACCGTAAATAGTGTCGTTATATCCAGTTAACGAAAACTTGTAATCTGGGTGCGCGGCAAAATGTTTGAGTATAAAAACAGGTCAGAAAAATACTTCATCTATATTCTTGGAAGCACAAAAAATCCGTGTATTAAAAGGGTAATAAAAAAATAGTTTGTGTATTTTTATGGAATTTTCCCTTATTTTTTTCATGTATGAGCTAAACGTAATGAGTAAGTATAAATCTCTGATATGTAGATGATTAGATTCAACTTCACATTATGTATTTATCATTCTCATAGTTAATTGTATGGAAACTAAATCTGGTATTTCCGCAAGTAAAATCTTCTCTCTTTTTTTTTTCTGTTCAGAATTAAACCTTCTCTCCTTATTTCTTTTGCTTATTGTATGTGTTCTCCATGAAAATTTCACAATGTCGAGCAACGACTCTTTCCTTTTGTCAACATATACCATAAGATATGATTACTTTATTATTGTTATAATTATAATAGTCCTTTTGGAAATATGAGTCTAGGTGGGAGCTTCTGCTCTCACATTTTACGTGTTGTGTTTTTATTGGTGGGACCACACTCATCAAGAAAGAGAAATAATAATGACTTGACACTTAACCTATGGGAAGACACTCTTAAACTATGTGTCAAATTTTGATTGATTCTATTATTTTTTAATTTAATATTTAATAAATAAAATTAATTAAAAATATTCTTAATAGAATTGTGTGATGAGGATAGTCTAAGACCATTTTTTGTGCTAATGTTAGAAATGAAAAAAACGTATTACATTTTTTACTTTCAATGTAAAAACAATTGAACATTCGACTAATTAGGGCTTATATATTTTAAAAGACACTCTTCATGTTAGAAATGAAAAAGGTAGTACATTTTCTACAACTCCATTTTTTGTAGAAGAGTTTCTCTCAATGTAAAAACAATAGAACATTTTGATTAATTAGGGCTTATATATTTTAAAATATTTAACATAACGTAGAAAACAAAAGAAGAAAATATATAAGAGAAAAAAATAAGAACGAAAAAAAGCTAAAGGTTATAAATTAGATGAAGAAAGCTAGAAAAAATAAGAAAGATAAAAACTAAAAGTAATTAGATAAAAAAGACTCACAATTCTAATTCTTTAGACTTCACTTAATATACTTTTTTTTTTAATAATTCTTCTTCAATCTTGTTTCAAGTAATATACTTACTTTTGACAACAGCACCATTTATTACAGTACCAAAAATGGAAGTAAAATTTCCTAGTAATGAAATACTCAAATCAATAGCAACTAGATTAGATAGTATAGACAAAGGAAAATTTATTAATACTATAAAAGAAGAAGAAGAAAGTAGTCAAGATTCAAATACTGATACTCAAGAAATTAATAAAATAAGAAATAATAGAAATAATTTTAGATCTAAAAAACCTTATTATAAGAGACATTCTCCACCAGATTTATTATATGAAGAAAATAATTCTTAGGATAATATTTATACTGGTGATGGTATAAATACATGGGATATAGATGGATTATCAGAATATGAAATACTAAAACTATTGCTACAAATGGCAATGGCTGTCACAGCATATAAAACAAAAGACATGACAGATAAACAAGCATGTATATTATTAATAACCGGCTTTAACGGAGCTTTAAGATATTGGTGGGATAACTCCCTCGATGAATATACTAGACAAAAAATAATAAATCACACTGAAGAAATTAAAACAGAACAAGATGATGAAGGTTTCTATGAAGTACATAGAAAAGAAGGTTTCTATGAAATACATAGAAAAGAAAATGCCACTAAAGCGGAAATAAAAGAAGTATATCAACAAAATAATTTTCAAACTCAAATGTTGTATACAATAGCAAAGCAGATAGATCATATTCAATTTTTATAAGAAATTTTTTCTTATAAAAATTGAATATGATCTATCTGCTTTGCTATTGTATACAACATTTGAGTTTGAAAATTATTTTGTTGATATACTTCTTTTATTTCCGCCTTAGTGGCATTTTCTTTCATTAAGATTAGCTCCAGTTATAAACGGAATTGCAATAATTTTTTTCTGAGGGGTTTCTATTTTTATATCTGTTAGAGGTGGATGAATAGATCTTATTTTGGTTCCATCAGTTTTTTTCCATATTTGGCTTAAACTAATGTTGGCATTAATTTCTTTAAAGGGGTAACTAATTTTTTTTATTGGTAAAATATAATTCTAGCCAGGTAAAGAATGGAATATTAATTTCCTTTTCTTCAATAAATTTATACCACATCGTTCTAAATTCTATTGTTTGTTCTTTACTATATTTATTGAAATACCATTCTCGTTTTTCTTTATTTTTATTTGAATAGAAATCTCTTCTCAAAAGATTTTTATCTATTTGGAATTTTTTTGAAATAACATTTATTGTTTGAAAATCTGATAAAGTTGGGGAAGTTGGATAAGTTTTTTCCCTTGGCTCAGCGATGGGGTTTTCAAATTTTACTAAATTTTCAAGATTGTCTCTAGAACTTTCTACCTCTGATTCATTGCTGGTTTGACCAGGCCGAATTTCAGAGTAAGAGGCTCTAGGAGATTGCCTATATTCAGAGAACGAACTTCTTGAATAATAAGAACTAATTCTTGGTGGAATTGGATCTTTATAAGATCCGAATTGTAATAGGATTTTTCCATCTTGCTGCTCAATTATCCTTGAAATATTTCTTTGCTCAAAATTTCTAGGTGGTTGAGTATCACTTAATTTCCATTGGTCTTGAATAGTGATCTCATTCCATTTTAATTGTTTAGGAGTATATGTGGTTACAGGAGTATCTTTGCTATGTACTGCTAATATAGTTGTTTCTCCTATATCGTCTTGTAATAAACATCTTGGGTTAAATTCAGAATTTGTTTTCTTAAAATATATTCGATACATTAGTAAGTATCCATGCCTTTCATTTTGAAATTTTAATTCTCGCAAATGAATATTTAGTACTAAAGTATTGAGTATTGTTTGATCATGCAAACTAACTTGAAAATTAGGTGCACAATTGAAATATACCGCTCCATTGCATAAATTGGTTTGGACTGCTCCAAGGAGCGAGTCTTCAAATTTTAATAAAGTTTTATCTCTTAAAAGCATTAATACAGGTGAATCTATGCCTGTCCTTGATAATGGTTTAAGAGCTATTTGAATAAGTCCGAAGTGGATATAATTAAAACCCTTTTGTTTATATTTGTCTAAGGCAATTGAGGATAATAGTTTTATTTCTTCAAATTCATTTTGAAGAGACAAAGTTTGTTCATGTTCTTTTATTGCATAAGCCGATTTAAAATCAAACGTTCCGATTTGATATATTTGTTCGGGATTAACATGGGGTAAATGATTTTTTGATAATCATTATTTAGAGATGAAATTTTTGTAACAATTTCTCTTGAATTTATTGTAGATGCAGAAGTGGATGCTTGCTTTGATTTAAAAAACTTTCTAATAGACAATGCCATTTTAAACCTAGTTTGTGCACATGCTAAACCAAATCTTACCGGTATGCGGGGGTTGACACGTCTAGAGCTTACCAACGGATTCACTGCCTCTCCTAGGTCTTACTACCGGGAACACAATAGTAACCGCGTCGGACTCGTAACGGATTAGATCGGGTATAGAGGTGAAAACTGGGTTTTTAAGAAAAAACTCGGGTTTTTAGAAAACTTTGAAAATCCTTTTGAAAACGGATCGTTTTTGGTCTGATACCAGAATTTTATCTAATGTTCTTATAAAATTAGTTTTATAAATACTATTTTCTCGTTAATTTTTTGATGAACAATAACTTGCTACAGTGACTTTTATTAAAAGCTTTTGATTACAATTTAAAACTTACAAGATTGCGAGGTAGGATTAGAGAGTGAATAAACAGAAAATTTTAAAGAGTATTTTTAGAGAGAAGGCAGAGCGTTTTTAGAGTGAGAAGTGAAATCAGAAAAATTGCTTGTGTCCTTCTGGTGGAGAGGCTTTGTGTATTTATAGGCGGAGTTGCGTAGGGTTTAGTTGATACGTGTCTTCCATCGGACGGTGCCGACATTCTTGTGATACGTGTCTTCCATCGGACGGTGCCGACACTCTTGAATACGCCGTCTTCTGTTTTAATTTACAAATTTATACAGAGATATATAGACGTTTATATTATTCAAAGAAATATAAATAGTAGTAATAATAATTAAGTAATAATATAAGAGTCTACTAGAATGTACATTGATATCTAAGATCTTTACTTTGTTCTAACGATCTTTCTTTGACACAATAGAAGCTTACCATCGGTCTTACTGCCTATGCATAGGGCTTAATGCCGGGAACACAACTATATTAGTGTCTTAGTTGGATCATTAGGGCGAAGCTGAATCTAGCTAAATCTATACGATACTATTAGATTTTTATTTTTATTTTTATTTTATTAATTTTTTTTTTTTCGAGTAGGGATATTACTCGTTTGGATCTTGTGCTAATGGTCCTCCAAATGGGTCGTCTTCAAAAGGGTCGACTCCAAATGGTGGATGTTGGTCTTCTTGCATACCGTCGGTATCATCTTCATCGTCTTCACATAGTTGTTGTTGTAGTATTTTTAACATCTCGTGAAGTTGAGCTTTTTTGGTCTTGGCTTTGAGTGTTGATGTTGATTTTTGAGATGAATCAGAACCGATAGATGAAGCGGGACTACTTGATCGCCTTGGTATTTTTGGTTGTGAGCCATAGAGTTGAATAAGTTGGCGAGCATGTTGTTGCTGGTCGTGAGTTGGTATTGATCGAGATACTTGTCGTACCGTTTTCTCGATATTTTTGTTGATGGTGAAGAATTTTTGAATATTGTTGGCGGAGCAACGTTCTTGGTCAAACTTGTCCCACCATTTGACACGGTATTGTCTTACGAGAGACATTGGCATATTTTCTTGAAGTTGTATAAGATGGAAATGCCAACTGCATATCCTTGGAATACCCATGTCGATATGGAAGGCGATTTTTGACAAGATTGGTATTTGAGGTTTGGGTATGTGTTTTTGGTAAAGAGGAAAAGATGTTTGGAGTATAGATTGGGGATATATTTGGTCGGTTGGTCCAAACCACTACCACCATTCGTAGAACCAGCTTGGGATAAGTTTTGGACAGTTGAATTGGAATTGTATGAACCAGGAGTGGGTAAAAGGTCTATATAAAAAGGTTCGGAAGAAAGCATTGATATAGTCGGTATAGGTGTAGCCGGAAATATGAAATCCGGGGTTTGTAAAAGGTTGTTGAGTATGAAGGGTTCAGAATCCTAAGTCTTGGTAGGAGGCTACTCGGATAATTTGGCAGGTGGAGTAGGCGACTTGGTTAGGGTTCTCCTTGTTTTCATGATGAGTAATTTTTTCAGACATAGAGTCTACTAGAATGTACTCATAAAAAGTTTGGTTTTTGGAGATGTTGTCGGTTGGCCAGGGTGCTGTTTGATAAAAAACACAGTTGATATATGCTTAGAGGTCTTTTAAAGTGACTGGTTTTGGGAAATGAGTAGTTTGGAGGTGTTGGTTATAGGGTTTTGTGTAGTAATCAGATTTTTCAGTAGAGGGTGGTTTGGCTTTAGATGATGAAGTCTGGCCTTGGTCAGGATTGATTGTTTTTGCATAGGTTAACGGAGGAAATTCCGCAAGAGCTGAAAAAGGATTTTGATTAGGAGTAGGGTGTTTGCCCTGTAAATGTGGTTGATTTTTGATATAGTCTGCTGCCGTCATAGGCTTCTTTTTCTTGTTATCTGACATGCTGAGGATTTATTGATTACGTTTTCCCTGTAAATATTCACGTGTTAAAAAATCAGGTAAAGAATTATTTTCTCCTTTAATATATTGAATATCAAAATCAAAAACTGATAAAATTGCTTGCCATCTGGCAAAAATTTGTTTAGAAACCAGATTTTTAACATATTTTTGTAAAATTTCTTTGGCAGATTTACAATCTACACGGAGTAACTTTTTGTTTATCAAATCATCTTGAAATTTCGAAATACAGTTTACAATCGATAAAACTTCTTTTTTAACTGTAGAATAGTTGGTTTGGGGTCTTATCCATACTCTAGAATGGAACCTGACTATTGACTCATTGTTTGAGCTAGGTAATTTTTGCTTAAGGATGCCACCATAGCCTATTTCTGAAGCATCTGTTTCTACAATCATGTCTGCTTCAGGATGTGGGATAGAAAGACAGGGTAAGGTTTTAACCTTTTGTTTAACCTGTTGGACTAAGCTAGTATGTTTATTGGTCCATGGCTTAGGGTTTTTTTGCAACCTTTGGTACAGTGGTTGAATAGTTTTTCTGAGGTTGGGAAGGAAATCTGAAACGTAATTTAGACAACCTAAAAATCTTTGTAATTGGGTTTTTTCTCTAAGTTCGTCGGGGAATTTATCGGCGAATTCTATTGATCTAGCTATTGGGACTATAGTCCCTTGATAAATATTATGCCCTAAGAATCGTACCTTAGTCTGGAATAAAGACATTTTCTTAGCTGATACAACTAGACCATGTTTTTTAACTATATGCAAGGATATTTTTAAATGCTTGATATGTTGTTCGATAGAATTTGAGTAAACTAATACATCATCAATATATACGATTGTAAATTTAGTATATTTGTTGAATATATCATTCATTATATGTTGAAATTCACTTGGTGCATTTTTTAGCCCAAAGGGCATTACATTCCATTTGTAATGTCCAAATGGTACAGTAAATGCAGTTTTATATTTATCTTTCTCGGTTATTTGGATTTGCCAAAAGCCACTTTTCATATCAAATTTTGAGAATATTTTTGCATCATATAGTTGTTTTAGTAAGTCTCTTTTATTTGGTATTGGGTATCTTATCCATTGTAATACATCGTTTAATGGTTTATAATTGATTACCAGTCGTGGTACTCCACGTTCTTTTTCAGCTTGATTATTTACATAGAAAGCGGCACAACTTCAAGGTGACTTGGATGGCCTTATCAACTTCATTTTAAGTAAATCGTTTATTTCTTGTTTACAAGTTTCTAGTAGTTCTTTATTCATTTGAATAGGTCTAGCTTTTGTTGGAATATTTTTTTCGTTAAAATCCTTTATATAAGGAAGCTCTACAGTATGTTGCTTTCTTTCCCAAAAGGCGTTGGGAAGTTCGGAGCATACTTGTTTTATTAAATTATTTTCAATTTCTTTGATTTTATTTTGAATTTTTTGTGTTTGAAGTTGTTCTTCAATCTTTTTATAAGAAATTTCTTCTTGTAAAAATTGAATATGATCTTTTTTGTTTTTAATTAGATTTATTGTTTTTTGAATAGTATGTTGTTGAAGACTTAAGACTTCTTTTTGTTTCATAGGCGCTAGGAATTCAAAAGTTAATTTGGTTCCTACGACTTTCGTTGTTACACCTATTTCATTTACTTTGAATGGGTAGATTTGTGTAAAAAATGGAGTTCCTAAAATTACTTCTTGTGATAATTTTTTTATTAATATAAATTGATTTTTAAAGCAATAGCCATTGTTACATATCTTCGCACAGGGTAATTTATATTGTACCTTTAAATTACTACCATTAGCTCCACTTAATCTTTCACTAGTCTTTTCATAGTATTTTGAAGGTATTATGCCTTCTCGAATACAATTTTGATCTGCTCTCGTGTCCATAAGAGCGATCGTGTTTATTTTAAAATCATGTCCTATGTGTAATGTTATTTTTGTATACCATTTTTGATAATTTATTTTTTCAATTATTTGAATATAATCTTCTTGAGGAAGGTTTGTAGGTTCATGAATTTGTAATGGTACTTCTTCAGGTTTGAAACTGCTTGTAGGAGGTATATTGTTTTGCATAAGTAGTAGTTTTGTATCGAATTCTAATTGCTTTAATGATTGCTGATTTACAGTTATTTGTAATTCTTTAATTTGTTTTTTTAATTCTTTGATCTCGGATTGTAATTCTCTAGTTGTTACTTGTTTAAATAAACTTGGTGTTGGATATTTTTCAAATATTTTGTTTAAATTATAAGTTTCTGGATTAGAGAATTTTTCTTCTTTTGTCACTATATCTTTTAGTTTTAACAAATATTCTTTTTTAATTTTAGGATCATCTATTTTGTCTATAATTTCTAATAAAAGCTGTTTATTATCTTTAGTTATAAATAGTTTATCATATTTGGTTATAACGTTTATTTGTTTACAATAACATAGATTATCTGAAGATTCTTGTGATTCTGAAGAGTAATCGCTAGAATCTTCAATTTCGTTAACTGAGTATATACTTTCATTATCTGAAGATACCTCTGTTTCAGATATTAATAATTTAGTAAATCTTTCTTGCATATCAGGTTGATCTTGAAAGATTTCATTTATTTTTTTCTTCATTTTACACTCTGTAGACCTGTGACCAGGTCTTTTGCAATTCCAATAAACTATTTTTTCTTTATTTGTATTTTTATCTTTTTTATTGAAGTTTTTTTTTTTGTATAATATTGTTTGGTTGGTTTTTTATAAAATTGTTTATCTCGTTTGTAGGTTTTATCTCGAGTATAATGTTTACTTGTTTTGTTTTGCATACGTTTTTGTCTAGAGGGTGGATTTAATTTTTCACAGCCATATTGTTTACAAAATTCGCCCATATTGATTTTTATTTTAAATTTTTCATTTCTTTTTTTATCTTTTTGTTCTTCACATATTATTAGGCCTTCTTTTTTGATAAATGCAAATAATTGACCATATGTTATGGTATTCCAATCAAATGGATTACCTCCTGAATATTCTTTTAATTTGTTAAGTATTCGTTCAGCAAAGAATGAAGGTAGTCCCATAACAAACCTTTCTTTCCAGAATGGTTGATTACAGTCTTTTCTTAAATATATATTTGCTGTAAAAACATCTTTATACCGTTTAAAATCTCCTAAAGTTGGACATCTTAAATTGGTTAAAATTATCTTTTTGCTTCTAATTCTTCGGAAGGATTTCCAATAAAATGCATAGTAATGGTGTGGAGTAGTACTTCTACAGCATTTTCTTTTCTATGTACTTCATAGAAACCTTCATCATCTTGTTCTGTTTTAATTTCTTCAGTGTGATTTATTATTTTTTGTCTAGTATATTCATCGAGGGAGTTATCCCACCAATATCTTAAAGCTCAGTTAAAGCCGGTTATTAATAATATACATGCTTGTTTATCTGTCATGTCTTTTGTTTTATATGCTGTGGCAGCCATTGCCATTTGTTGCAATAGTTTTAGTATTTCATATTCTGATAATTCATCTATATCCCATGTATTTATACCATCACCAATATAAATATTATCATAAGATTTATTTTCTTCATATAATAAATCTGGTGGAGAATGTCTCTTATAATAAGGGTTTTTAGATCTAAAATTATTTCTATTATTTCTTATTTTATTAATTTCTTGAGTATCAGTATTTGAATCTTGACTACTTTCTTCTTCTTCTTTTATAGTATTAATACCTTTTCCTTTGTCTATACTATCTAATCTAGTTGCTATTGATTTGAGTATTTCATTACTAGGAAATTTTACTTCCATTTTTGGTACTGTAATAAATGGTGCTGTTGTTGAAGAAAAAGGGTGTTGTATATCTTTCTTCTCTTCTTTTTCTATTTTATTATCTATATGATCTATCTGCTTTGTGATGCAGCGAGATATTTGGAATATTTCCATATATCTATTGTTATTATCTTTTATTTAATTATTATTATTATTTGAGAATATTATAGGTTTTAGGGTTTTGAGCTTTTATTATAAATAGCCATCTAGGCTTATTGTATTATTCAGTTGTTATTGATATTGATTAATCGAAAGATTTAAAGAGGTTTTTATAAACCACTGTGAAGAGTATTCACAAACCTAAGAGCTTTTGCGAAAGCCCTGAGAGGAGGACTCTCAAACCCTAGTTATCCGGGTATTCTCAGAATCAACGGATCTCTAGTTCTATCCCTAGAAGCTTCCGCTCCATCAATTGGTATCAGAGCTGGTGCTTTGGTTTCTTAATCAGAGCTCGATTCTGTTGTCATGGTGTTTGGTAGCATCTACCCTATCGCAGGCGAAAGTCTATTTTCTGAAGAAGAAGAAAACCATGAGATCTACAGAGAGATCTATGGTGATCCAATCTATGACACATATGAAGATGATGTCATACATATTGACTACGTTTTCGCAGAAGATGCTTTCGAGAATCTGACTCGTGCAAAATCCGGGCGAAATCGTATCAGTGCAAAATTAGGGTTTTCTGCAGAAGGTTTGATCTGTTTAAAATTCGTGCAGAATCCGGTTCGTGCAAATTTCGGGTCAGATCTGGTTCGTGCGAAATTCGGGAAAAATCAAAAGATGGAGATGAAGATGGATATCCGAAGATCTCCTTTGCTGAAAACTTTGTTGAAGATTCGAGGGCGAATCTTTCTTGGCCGGCGGGAGCTGATGCAGCGAAGATACAAGATTCGAGGACGAATCTTTCTTGGCCGGCGAGACCTGATGCAGCGAGATATTTGGAATATTTCCATATATCTATTGTTATTATCTTTTATTTAATTATTATTATTATTTGAGAATATTCTAGGTTTTAGGGTTTTGAGCTTTTATTATAAATAGCCATCTAGGCTTATTGTATTATTCAGTTGTTATTGATATTGATTAATCGAAAGATTTAAAGAGGTTTTTATAAACCACAGTGAAGAGTATTCACAAACCTAAGAGCTTTTGCGAAAGCCCTGAGAGAAGGACTCTCAAACCCTAGTTATCCGGGTATTCTCAGAATCAACGGATCTCTAGTTCTATCCCTAGAAGCTTCCGCTCCATCACTTTGCTATTGTATACAACATTTGAGTTTGAAAATTATTTTGTTGATATACTTCTTTTATTTCCGCCTTAGTGGCATTTTTTTTTTCATTTAGATTAGCTCCAGTTTTAAAAGGAATTGCAATAATTTTTCTCTGAGGGGTTTCTATTTTTATATCCGTTAGAGGTGGATGAATAGATCTTATTTTGGTTCCATCAGTTTTTTCCCATATTTGGCTTAAACTAATGTTGGCATTAATTTCTTTAAATGGGTAACTAATTTTTTTATTGGTAAAATATAACTCTAGCCAGGTAAAGAATGGAATATTAATTTCCTTTTCTTCAATAAATTTATACCACATCGTTCTAAATTCTATTGTTTGTTCTTTACTATATTTATTGAAATACCATTCTCGTTTTTCTTTATTTTTATTTGAATAGAAATCTCTTCTCAAAAGATTTTTATCTATTTGGAATTTTTTTAAAATAACATTTATTGTTTGAAAATCTAATAAAGTTGGGGAAGTTGGATAAGTTTTTTCCCTTGGCTCAGCGATGGGGTTTTCAAATTTTACTAAATTTTCAAGATTGTCTCTAGAACTTTCTACCTCTGATTCATTGCTGGTTTGACCAGACCGAATTTCAGAGTAAGAGGCTCTAGGAGATTGCCTATATTCAGAGAACGAACTTCTTGAATAATAAGAACTAATTCTTGGTGGAATTGGATCTTTATAAGATCCGAATTGTAATAGGATTTTTCCATCTTGCTGCTCAATTATCCTTGAAATATTTCTTTGCTCAAAATTTCTAGGTGGTTGAGTATCACTTAATTTCCATTGGTCTGGAATAGTGATCTCATTCCATTTTAATTGTTTAGGAGTATATGTGGTTACAGGAGTATCTTTGCTATGTACTGCTAATATAGTTGTTTCTCCTTTATCGTTTTGTAATAAACATCTTGGGTTAAATTCAGAATTTGTTTGCTTAAAATATATTCGATACATTAGTAAGTATCCATGCCTTTCATTTTGAAATTTTAATTCTCGCAAATGAATATTTAGTACTAAAGTATTGAGTATTGTTTGATCATGCAAACTAACTTGAAAATTAGGTGCACAATTGAAATATACCGCTCCATTGCATAAATTGGTTTGGACTGCTCCAAGGAGCGAGTCTTCAAATTTTAATAAAGTTTTATCTCTTAAAAGCATTAATACATGTGAATCTATGCTTGTCCTTGATAATGGTTTAAGAGCTATTTGAATAAGTCCGAAGTGGATATAATTAAAACCCTTTTGTTAATATTTGTCTAAGGCAATTGAGGATAATAGTTTTATTTCTTCAAATTCATTTTGAAGAGACAAAGTTTGTTCATGTTCTTTTATTGCATAAGCCGATTTAAAATCAAACGTTCGGATTTGATATATTTGTTCGGGATTAACATGGGGTAAATGATTTTTTGATAATTCATTATTTAGAGATGAAATTTTTGTAACAATTTCTCTTGAATTAATTGTAGATGCAGAAGTGGATGCTTGCTTTGATTTAAAAAACTTTCTAATAGACAATGCCATTTTAAACCTAGTTTGTGCACATGCTAAACCAAATCTTACCGGTATGCGGGGGTTGACACGTCTAGAGCTTACCAACGGATTCACTGCCTCTCCTAGGTCTTACTACCGGGAACACAATAGTAACCGCGTCGGACTCGTAACGGATAAAAGCTAAAAGTAATTAGATAAAAAAGACTCACAATTCTAATTCTTTAGACTTCACTTAATATACTTTTTTTTTAATAATTCTTCTTCAATCTTGTTTCAAGTAATATACTTAGGGGGTGTTATTGGTTTGTGATTTAAATAGAGTTTTAGTGACTTTAATTGTTGTGTAGAATCTGTTGTTATTCAATCAAGATTTTGTTAAACTCTCTTAAAGTTTGGTGTTATTAGTTTGTGATTTGTAAAAAATCATTTAAAATCTTAATGAATATTGTGTTATTGGATTAAGAGTTTTATAAAGTCATTAAAAGTTTTGTGTTATTCAACTAAAACAAAACAATCTATGACAATCTATGATTGTTAGTGAATTCAATTATTGTGTTATTGATTTATGATTTTAAACACTTTTCTTTACAAAATAAAGTCATGGAAAGTATGCTGAAATACTGCAGTTGTTTGAAAGACTTTACAAGATTATAGAAAAACTAATCAACAAGACTATAGAAAACTCTCTAACAATTCTTCTAAATCATTCACTTATTCACTTTCTATGATTTTATTAAAGTCATCAAAACTCTATTTAAATCACAAACCAATAACACCTCCTTACTTTTGATACAGATATAATAAATGTTTAACAAGGAATGTATTTGAATGTACAAGCCTGATCAGGAATCATTTTCCATTCTTTTTGTCCTTGGCCGCATTAGCAAAACATTCTTATCTGACTTTGGATCCAGACCATGAGGCTCCAAACATTTTCTAAAAACAAGCACACACACTGCACATCTACTGGTTACACCCCATTAATGAATCTGAGAAAGCTTCTATACTTGTCCATGCTAACATTTATATATGTGTCGGTTCCAAGGACCACAGACGAGCCATCTATCAACACTAATAAGGACATTAACTCATGCATGGGAGATATATGAGAACCATCTCTTGGTCTCAACTCTGCTAAAACCATCATCAGCATCACTATGGTTAATATTGTTACGCTAGATCCGGTTGAGTGAAGAGTGAGTGTTTCAATTGATATGGAAATAGTTTACGCATGCATGATTACTTATATAGCATTTTCATATGGTAGCATTATCTTGTACGATCAGATTGATATATGAGATCATAAAGGTACTTTAGTTTACGATAAACTCACGTTATTCTACATGTATTGATCGTGATCAAAATATGTTGGTCATGTTATCCTGACAAGAAAAAATTTACCTATTGGTTGATTTCCTAATCAAAAAGTCTGCAATTAGTGGAGCTTGTGGATGTCACCAAAGTGTAAGTTTAATAGGTACTTTCATAGTTCTTTTGTTATCTTAGGACATATTCCTAGAACCTGATGAGGACATATGACCATAACAAAAGTTCAACCAATACACCTTGTGAAAGACACTCGGGACTAATTAAGCTTTTAGTTTATATAGCTTGTCACCTACTAATGGGAAAACCAAATTAGTGAATATATAGAACACTATCCTTTAAATTCATGGAAGTTTGGTGCAAAGCGTTAGCTTAACGTTGGAGAAAGAATGAAAGGTATGAATACTTCATGTTTAATTTGGTGCAAGTCTAGTTTTAACATGTAAATATGGGTGATCGTCGTCTCATTAAATTGTTGATTGCTGAATGTATATAAATCATAATTTTCAAGTCTGGTTTTAAAATGTTGGTTTTATAGGAAAAAAAGGGAATCAAGAAGAAGACAAGTACTATTTGAAGCATTGAATGAAGAAGTCAATACTATAATAAGGCAAGTGACTCTCCTGGTGCTGACACATCAGCTTTTTAAGCTGTTTTGTGAATGACACCTAATTAAAATCAACATCCAATAAGAACATTTCAATTAATACAGCTCACCATTTATCTACCAATAATAATTCTTCTTTGTGCCACGTCATCTTGTCTCTCTCCTCCTCTAACTTGGGTATTCAGATATTTGGGTCGGGTTCAAGTCAGGGTTTTCGGGTCCGGCTATTTCGGAACTATAGATCGAGTACCTGTTCGGAGATTTTAGAACTTTGGATCAAATTTGGCTAGCTACTTTTCGGGTTCACATCGGTTCTGGTATCCGAAATATATAAAAAATATATATATTTAGGGTTTTTGGTTTCTGATATTTTGAGACTAGAGATCCAAAAGGTGTTCGGAGATTTTAAAACTTCGGATCAAATTTGGCTTGGTACTTTTCGGGTTCGGATCGGTTCCGGATATCCGAAATATAAAAAAAATAAAAATTAGGGTTTTTGGTTTCAGATATTACGAGACTAAAAATCGAGAACCTGTTCAGAGATTTTGAAACTTCCAATCGTTTTCCGTTAGGTACTTTTTGGATTCGGATCGGTTTCGAGTACCCGAAATATCGAAAAAATATAAAAATGTAATTTAATTAGAAAATATTTTGGTTAAGGGTTCAGTTCGGTATTTTTTGGGTTCAGATCGGTTTCGCGTATCCGAAATATCGAAAATAAATAAATTAAATTTAAAAATAATTTAGTTAGAATTTAACATATATTATTACAAATTTACGAATATTTTGATTATTTTTTCTATTTTACTTAGTTTGGTGTAAAACTAATAGATATGCTTATATTTATAATTATAATTTGATAGATAAAATTAATTACTATTTTGATAAATAACTATATTTCATGTTTCGTTTTGGTTTTCGATTTAGTTCGGGTTCGGTTCCGGTTCTTCGGGTATAGAAATCTAGGATCCGTTCAAATATCTCTTATCTCACCTATTAAATCACTGTGAAAATTCATGAAATAAGAAGAGTAGTTATAAACCTAAACTAACATATAAAAATTCTAACCAAAATAACGTATATATATATATATATCTCTTTTTAAAACTTATATATTTATATTACAAATTGAAAAAGATATTATATTTTTCAAAAAAACTTATCTTTAATTTTAATTTTTTGTAAATTCTATTTAATTTAAAATTTTTTAGAAAAAGACCCGCGACATAGTGTGGGTTTTGATCTAGTTGTTTTTAAAAATGCTTATCTTTTGGAAATTTGAATGTCTTGTGATTTTAGGAGGTTTGGAACTTTGAATGTTTTGTAATTTGTATGAGATTGTTTTTATATTTTAAGTACTTTTAGTTCATGTAGCAAGTATCTAATTTTGCCAAGTAACAAGCTAGTCAGGTCAAGTTATTTGCAAATAATCATATTTTGGACGAGAGATTGAGAATGTGGAGTTTGTCCGAAGACGATATATTGGTCTTCAGTCTCTTAAATCCTCTTATTTTTGTAGCTATGTCGTTCATTCAATATGTACAAATAGAAAGGGAGCATTGGATAGAATTAAACTCGAAGATGTACCCAAGAAGAAGAAGACGAAATGAAATATTCATTTTAAGGTAACTAATGAAAAAGATGTTATTTATTTTAGTCATATGAAACATGTTCTCAGATTGAATAACAATTGTGTTACGGAAATTAATGCTATACTAGGTCTTAACCCGCGGTACACCACGGAACAAACGTTAAATTTATAAATTTTAAAATTCATGATTTGAAAGTTTGCTTGTAACGTAAATATAAAACTCTAATTGATCTATAAAAGATAACGAATCAAAGACATAGTGACACGTTGATCTTTATGATACAAAAGTTTGTTTATATATTCCGATTTGAAATTTCAGTAACCCTCTTATCTTTATGATACAATGCAATTTTTTCACATTTTTAAGTGATTATTTATTGTTTTTGATTGAATAGTTTTGTTCTTTATTTTTATTTTTGTCAAAGTTTTTTTTAATTTTTATTCAAAATATTAAATATATTTTAAATGTGTGTTAAATCAAATATTAAAATATTAAAATAGCAAAATTCACTCTTTTTTTTACTAATTAAGTAAATTATATCTGTTTTTAAAAATTCAAATCACAACATATATGAAAATAAAATCTAGATTTTATTTATTATATAGACTATGTATTGATTCAATTTTTTAAAAAAATTATGATCATAAAAAGATGAGAGATAAGTTTTTAATAAAATTTTTGAAATATTTATAAATTAAAGGGAAATAACTTTGTTAACAAAATTAGAGGAAATAGAAAATTCAATATTTTCTTAAATAAATTCAATAGGTGAGAGGAGAGTGTGAGCATCCTAGGGTTTTATTTTTATAATTAATGTCGAGCTCTCTAGCGACGACACATCAGCATTTTTGGCAAAAATGCTTCTCTATTAATATATAAGGGATATGCGAGCTGCCAATGAAATTAAGAAATTAGGTATGACATTTGGTTAACCATTCGGTTCAGTTTAGGTTCAGTTTGGATATAGTAATATAATAACCATTTGGATATTTTAGAAATTTCGGTTCGGTTCGATTCGGTTCGGATAGTTGAATAGGTAACCATAACTAACCGAAATTATATCGAGATTAACCAAATTAATCCAATATAACCAAAATTTACCGAATATAACCGAAATTAACCAAAAATACGATGTCAAAAATAGAGACAAGTGGATATTAAGGACGTTTGATTAGGTCTTTGTCCATCTATAACTTTAAATGTGATACTTGGTGATATAGGATTAATAATAATCAAAACCCTTTTATGCCCTTAATTCAATAATCACTATATAATTTCTAAAATTTTGTATATATCCTTTCCTTTTATTAATTCATAATATCTAAAACATATATTCTCTTAAACATATCTTAAAAGGAATTTTTTTTTTTAATATTTCTTGTTTCTATTCGATCGATACATGAAATCGCTTTCTTCTCTCTTGTTCTTATTACCTTCATCTTTGATGCAATCCTATATCTTTTGATTAATTGTTTTTCCTATTAGTGTTGATCTTCTTCTCGACGTTAAAGAGGTATGCTTCTAATTATGATGTTCAAACTTGTTTTTTTCCAGAATTAATTACTTGTAGAAATCAAACTTAAATTTTTCTGTCTACTTTTCTCATTGTGTTTATTGTGGTTTATGAAGCAACAACGTATTCAACGATTACTTTTACATGTTGCCTTGGAGAGCAAGTTTTATTTAATATTCTACCACTCATGTTCTATAGGTCTGTTCGTGAAGTGTCAAATTGTTAGCAACAAAATTCTTAAGGGTTTAAGGAGTTTTGTTCACGCATTAATATAGATATCTAGTATAATCATGTCATGACTTTTTGAAAGAAATTATTAAGGGTTTGGTTATATGAGATACAAGTAGAATAATTACTATAGCTCATCTGTTTTTTGTGTAGGCATGGAAAAGAAGTATCCAAAACTCCTTTTCAGAGATGGAAATGAACATCAAGTGACTAAAATTAACAAAAATTGCAAAATGACTCTATTGACGAGAATAAAGGATGCAATGCCAATAGAGTACAATATAGTAAATAATGATCCAGTTTTTGCTCATGTATTTGCTATACATGAAAACGGTCTAGGGTATTCAGCTCGGTTGATACACAGCATCATGTGCAGGCAGTTGGTAACAAAGAAAAAACATGAGCTATGGTTTGTGTTTGGAAGGAAGCCACTCAGGTTTTCCATGCAAGAATTTTATGCAGTTACTGGACTCAAGTACGAGGATGATTTCAGTTGTGATTTAGAGAACTGGACCGCTGATAAAGGATTTTGGAGTAAATTGCTGAAAAAGAGAGGATAAGATTCACATTAAAAAACTGATGGATGTGCATCTAGTAGAAGTTCCCAACTGGAGTGATGAAAATGATAGGATCCGATTTGTCTATGTTTGTGTGATAGCTGGGTTGATAATGGCTACAGATGAGAAGAAAATTATCCCACTCTCTTACATCCGGATGGTGATGGATCTTGATAAAGTTCGCAATTATCCTTGGGGACTTGTATCTTTTGACCACCTAGTTAATTCTATCATCAAAACAAGAAAATCTTTAAAGAATGTCCAAAGCTACGCTCTTGATGGTTTCTCATATGCACTTCAAATATGGGCTATGGAGGCAATTCCAGTCATTGGAGAATTGTTGGGAGCGAAGATTAACAAGGAATTAACAGGATCTCCACGATGTTCTAATTGGAGAGGCGCTGCAAAAGTATCTTACGACGACATTATCATTCTAGAGAAGTCAATTGGACCAAAGGTTAGTAGAACATTCATGTTTCTTTAGAAGTCTATCTCCTTAAGTTTAATAATCGTTCTTTTTTACTAGTTAAAAAATCGTGTAATGCATATTTATCTGTTTTCCTAATAGTTTACAGTATCTAGGTTTGTAATTGGTGGTTTAAGCATCAAAATAAGTATTGCCATCGAAATAGAGTACGTTTGTGATTCTACTTCTTCTCTGTTTGTTATTATTTTATTTAGCGTCTTGTTTTTTGTGCTCTTGTTGTTGTTATTTGTGCTTGATTTTGTGATTGAATACGAATCATGAGCTTCAATATTTTTTTTGCCTGACTTAGCTAATTATTATGGGTTTTGCATACCATCTAATTATTTTCTTATATTCTATGTAGGATGTCGTTTTTATAGAATTGGAGTCTTAATCTTATTGAGAGTATACTTACAAGTATATATAGGGATACATAAGTGAGACTAGGGATTACATAATTACATAAAGACCCTTATAACTAAATGTTATATACATTCTCTACAGTTTTTCCATACATTTCTTTTAACGGAAATTGTGATATATTTGATTCTATGGATTTTTTGAGGCCTGATGAACTCATAGATTGTGAAGTACATAATTTGAAAGAATTAATCAGCTCTGGTTGCGATTTTGGAGACCATGTTTGGGAAAATGTTGTTGATGTTGTGGACGGTGATGAGAATCAAAATGTAGAAGAACATGATGGTGTTGACGCTGACAATGATGTTCCTAAAAATGGAAATGAGATCCAACATCTTACTGACGACGAAAATCAAGTTTGTGGTAATAGTCAGAAGAATCAAGTTGATAATGAGCCAATGTCTAGTTTGATGAGGATTAAGAAGAAGCAAGTTGATCGTGGTGCAGAGACACGAAAAAAAAAATTGCTATGTCAGCGAGCATCAATAACTCATGGATCTTTTGATGAAGAAATCAAGTCATTCATTACAGGATTATTTGAAGCTTCTTTCAAGCGTTTGGAGGACAATTTTGGCATGCGTATGGGGAAATTAGAGGAGAAAGTCTCACAAATCAATGAATCGTTATCCATATCGGGAGTTGCAAGAAACACAAGAGAAACAATTTTGCGACCGTCTAATCAAAATCCACCAACAGTGCATCCTAAATCTCTGGTATGTAAGAAATTGATTTTTGTATTTCGTTTTATGTGTTTACTATTCGATCATATCTTTGTGTGTGTGTGTGTTTTTTGTCTTATTGTTTTTGCTGATATTTTTTCTATTAAACAGGATGAAAAGTATTTACTTGATGATCTTTTCAGTGAGTCGTGTGACATAGACCTTAATATGGGTACACAAGACTTCTTACAGAAGGAAGTGGGACACTTAGCGCAAAAAAAACTAGTACCAAATTTTGATCCTACACAGAACTTGTGTGCCGAAGGGGCTGCTACAATAGAAGCTGAGCCAACAAGTCTGAGTGTGTTAAAATCGGCCGAAATTGCCAAAGATTCTGTATTGGTGTTCGTTTCTGACGATAAATGGGATGTTTTTCAACAGTGGAGTATGAAAAAACAGTAAGGCATACAATAATTTTGATTTAAATATTAATATATTATGCTTCACAAATCGATGAAATTATTACATTTTCAGAAGCTTAACATTGGGTCCAGCTACTATTGATAATACGTTACTAAGCCGAGTCATGGGACCTACTGTGTGGCTTCGTAACCCTGTAAGTTTTTTTTCTTTTTTTTTTGGAGATGCATTGATGTTTTTTTTATGATGAGCTAAACCGAATCACAACATGTTTTACAGGAAATGGATGCTATAATGTATTTATTCCGAGAGAATACATCTTTAGGCCGATTGAAGTCAGATCGTGTTGGTTTCATGAACTGTATATTTAGTATGAAACTACAGAAGGAACACACGAAGTATTTGAGTTCGACTAATAAACGAATCCACAAGTGGGATAGTTTGCCTCTCTCTTACGCTACCGGTGAATTGCCTTCTCATGGAAAGACGGGAAAAAAATGGGGTACTGATTTGGATAGAATTTATGCTCCGATCTTCGTCAATGGTAATCATTGGATTTCGGTGTGCATGAACTTTGTTTTAAGAACAGTGGAAGTGTTTGACTGTTCTAATCACAACCAAAGAAGAAACGTGGAGTCATTCGCTTCCACCATACCTCGACTTCTGAAGGAAATTCACTCAATGGATGCCTTTGGGAAAAAGTTATTACTGTCACCGTATACTATCACACATGTTCACATGCAACCTGGACTCAATACTTCATGTTGTGATTGTGGAGTGTATGCCTTGAAATACATCGAATGCCATTTGCTTCAGGTAAACATGGATTTGATAAACGATGATAATATTAGAGAAGCGCGTTTTAGAATTGTAGTGGATCTTTGGGAAGCAGCAAATGATCCAGTGTTGATTGAACGAATGAAAGAAGTATGTACCTCCACAATGTTCTTCTGATATTGTAAACTTTGAGTAAGGTAGTCTACTGTCCTGTTTAACACGTTTAAAAAAATGATGTAATGGTACTTTGCTTTTGTTTTCTATCATTATGTTGATTTTTGACGATATGAAGTTTGTTTTTGAAATAAACTCATTTACAACAATCATTATGATCGGTATGAATATGTTCGAGGAAACCAAAATTATATAACAAACCAAAACCAACAATCATTACGCCCCATCCCCTTCTTCTTCTTCACCTATTTTTTTTCTTTTTTCTTGTTCTCTAAAGAGTTATGAACAAGAATTCAGTGATGCCTGTTCTTCTTTGTAACGCCCGTGAACCGGCTTTTGGTTAAGGCGTGTCGATCGACACCACTAAGGGTGTGTCGATCGACACTAAGCGATTTCGGTAATTGGGCTTTGGGCTTTTAATTGCGCGATTTCGTTCGGTTTAGGGAAGGGAACCCTAATGGGCTCGTATTTAAGGATCAGAGGACGCGACCTAGGGTTTCATTAAGCCTCCTTTGTCATTTTCTGAGAGAGAAATCAGAGAGAAAGTTTCAGAGAGCTTTTCTGATAGTTTCTGAGCCTGTTCTTGAGAGATTTCTTGGTGAGAAGGGAGATCTAAGTCCGGTGGTGCGTTGAGAAGCTTGTAGGGGTCATTCTCCTTCCTGTTCTTGTCTGTTCGTTCAGATCCTTTCCTGAGAAAGAGGTGAGTGCATGACTGAGGGCTTATCTGAGCATTAGATCCTTTGTTTGATCCGTTTATGTGTTGATTTGATGAGTTATTGACTGTTTATGTGTTTGCTTGGTTGTGATTGCCTTGCTGGGTCCTTGTGTGGCCTGTGTGTGAGTCGCTGGTCGAATTAGGGCATTGGAGAAGGAGAATTCGCGATGTGGAGATCGCTGGAAAAGTGTCTGCGCGATTGGTGTTGATCGACACCAATGGAAGGTGTCGTTCGACACAGATCGGGCAAGGTGTCGATCGACACGGAGTGTGTCTGTCGATCGACACCAGTCGGGCCGAGTGTCGATCGACACGGAGGTCGTGTGTCGATCGACACACGTTCGTCAGACAGCCTGTTTGTCTGGTTTGTTGTGGTTTGATGTTTGTGTATTGTTCTATTGCTTGTGTGTATAGCCTGTTGCTTGGGAGGATTGCCTCACTAAGTATTTATGATAATACTTACGCATCTCATTTGTGTTGTTGATGCAGGTAAAGGCAAAGTGTGACCGTGGGATCATGGCGAGGAAGAGGGGATGATCTAGATGCTCGTGTGTTGTGATCATCGATATTGTTCTGCTGTTTTGTTATTGTTAGGTTGTTAGTTCAGAGTAATAGAACTTTCACCTAGGTTGCTGATTTCGTGAACCGTGAATGATGTTTTGTTCTGGAGATTTATTTAGTTATTTATTGGAGTTGTTTTTAAGACTTAAATGCTCTTTTCCGTTGATTGTGCTGAGTTATTTAGTAAGTATGGGATCACTAGATATGAGTTAATTAAAATTAATTAAAAAAAAAATGGGTTGGGGTGTTTCATTCTTAGTTAAGCCATTTATGTATGTGCGTATTTATTATGTTTATTAAATAATATGGAGTTCTTCGAGCCCATTACCGAAGACAAATTGTATTTTATAGAACAGATGTTTGTTTCATGACATGGCATTGTTATAACACGTCTTTATGTGATTTTTACAAAGGGATAAGGATCGATCGGTCCAAATCAAGACCGATCGGTCTGTTATAAGACTTATAAAATTGATGTTTCCAGAGAGTTCAAGATCGATCCTTCACTTAAACGAAGATTTTTTCTGGTTTTAAAAACCTTAACTAGATGTTTTTATTTAAGTAATGGTAATTCTCTCAAAACAAAAGGAGTTACAAACCCAGTTCCACTACAGGAAATTTGACTATTGATAGCAGCCGAAAAATGCTATATATCGTATCGATAGCGGTTTGGTAAATGCTCTCTCATCCCCCGCGATAAAAAGTCAGACACTTTAGATAACGTTTTTAGCATGCTATTGAATGTTGATAAACAATAACGTTTTTAGCGTGCTATTGAATGTTGATAAACAATAACATTTTTATACCCGTGATATTTACATTGTTGTATTACTTTCTGTAGCATTCGTTTTATGCTATTTGTTTGTATTCCTGATCAAAATATTTTTGGTAACGAAAACGACAAAATGAAGTGAAGAAGAAAACTTTTATAATCCAACAAACCAACATAATCCAACAACCCACACAATAGTTCAAAAAACTTATAAGCTAGTTAGCCAACATAAACACCACACAATTGTTCAAGTTCCAAGCTAAGACCCTAATTTGTTTCTAACACAAGCGTGCTGAACTCAAGACCCTACAATCTTATCAGTAGGCCATGCCACTGTTGTATCTTTGGCTGTTCCAATCTTTATAATTCTAACCCATACCTTGCTAGCATTAGGTCCTAATGCCACTGTTATCATTAGGCAAGCCTTGCTTCATGGGCTCTTCCTTCCGTTTCTGCTATAGCTTTGACCCTGATAGTCTCACGTTCAACCTCAGCCTTCTCTCTCTCAGTTTGTCGTCTTTGTGCCTGGATCTGTTCCTCAGTAGCTCATCGAGCTTGTTCCTGCCTAATAGCAGAATCTTCTTGCATTTTCACAAGTTCTTGATTTCTTGCTTTATGGAATTCATTCTCGGCCTGTAAAACGATATACACAACAAATGGTGTTAGAAAGAAGAAAAGAAGCTAGTGTTGTAAAATTGTTTTGAAGAATTACATGCCTACATCCTCTTTCTTTCCAACTCAGCTTCATAACGGGCCATCTGCGATTTTGTCTGCGCTTGGTGCTGAGCAAGTTTTTTCTGTTCATCATATAGTACCTTATGCCTTTCCTGTAGAATGGAAACTGTCAGGCACACAACTTCGCTGCCAATGAAATGATGCAAACAATATGTCTCATAGTGATCAATGGAAGTAGGTTTTATCACAAGACACTATCTTTAACTTTACTAAGATATCATTGTGCCGCAATTGCTAACTCATTTCTTAATAGGTAGCCATAGTTGTAACACCATAATCCAAGAATATATATAAACAGATCAAAAATTGGATAGTGAACTTAAAGTAGGTAGATCTCACAGTTTCAGCTTGGGCTTACATAGCTTTAAACTCTTGCGCCTTTGCTGCAAACTCGGTTTGCTTTGTCTCCTCTTGCTGCTTGATACTTTCAAAAACCTACCAGAACCAAAACACACAACAATTATGAGCCAAACCAAAACTGAAACACAGAGAAAGAGAAGACTTCTGAAAAGACACTGAGTGCTATCAATTTTAAGCTCAAACCTGTCTCTTTTAGCTTCGTCGTACAAATTATAACCTAATGGAATCCATTTCTCAGCTTTCACTTCACTAAACGAAGATTCAGTAAATATAAATCTTATCAGGCCGAAACCTTCCCTATGTAGCCTCTCCAAAATCTAAGCATGATTTGATCAAACCAAAAAATTCTTAACTAAACAAAGAGAAAAGTAAAAAGAAGGTTCAAGACCTTTTTCGCGTAAGAGGAGTTGTTAATCTCCTTCAAGGCTTTAGCTCCTCGCTCCAGTGCCTCTGGATCGAAACCACCGGAACTAGTCCTCGGATTATCATTTCGAGCTCGCGGAGGAACAGAAGATTCTTCATCAGCACTCGACGGAAATCGACTGAGATTGATTGAGAAATCGAGTTGCTGTGAGCTCCAAATCGAGTGAGAGAGAGTATGAAATCGAGTGAACTCCTAGATTAGGGTTTAAATCGAGTTGAGAGAGAGAGAGATGGAGTTGCGAGAGAGAGAAATTGAGTTGCGAGAGAAGAAACCGATTAGAGATTGAGAAATTGATTTGAGAAAGGGAGAAATCAGTGTCTGAGCCAGAGAAATCAGTGTTTGAGCCAGAGAAATCGAGAGAGAGTTTGAGTGTCTCAGATCTAATTTTGCCTTTTAGAAAAATTGAGAAAGAGAAGTGCCTTAGGGTAAAACGAAATTTTCTTCCCCTTCTTAATTTCAATAGCGGTTTACTAATTTTTAGAACCAATTTGGCCGGCGTCCTCACACGCTCCAGCAACCCCAACTCGCCTCAGATCTCCTTCTCCACAGAAAGATCACTCCAGAACTGCCACAGAAACTCGCAGGAAAGCTCACAGGGACTCTCCAGAGACTCTTCTCTCTCTTTTCCCTTCTCAGAAAATGACCAAAGGCTAAACAAAACCATAAAGTCGAGTTCTCCTCTTTTATAAGCGATCCCTAGGGTTTCCCTAACCCTAACCGAGCAAACCGAACGATTTTTGAAAACAAACCGCCTTGTGAACCAATTACTAGTGTCGATCGACACACCAAAATGGTGTCGGTCGACACCAACTCAGAAAACTAGTTCACGGGCGTTACACCATGAATCGTGCTGCTACTGTATGTCGCATCGCCAAAGTTGGGGAAACCAATAACTAGTTTGCCAGAGAAACTCAAATTGATGATCTGAAAGTTCTTTGTTGAGGAAACTATAGCCTCCAAACACTGGAGTAGAGGTGCATCAATCACAACTTCAGTACACTCATTTATATCGACTCTCTTTAGCGTATGAGAGCGCACTAGTAAAACATTTTCCTCATCATCATCCGAAGATGTGAGGATGGTTAAATCTTCCAGAACTGGAGAGCCTACGATAAGTTTCTGCAACGTGGTCTCGTTGGGATATCTATTATATTGTAAATCCATGATCTTCAGGCAAGGTAAGGAAACCAACTCAGCATTACACAAGGAGACCTGATAGAGTTGTAGGTGTACCAGTGTCTTACATGTATATATACTCAGGGGTATCTCTCTCACATCAGTGCTAATACAATTAACATCAAGATGCTGAATCCGTCGCGTAGTCACATCAACAATCCATGAAGTGAGATCACATATACCATCACCATAATTAAAATCTAACCGGAGTTTGCGTATCCATGATGACTCCCTGTGGGAATAAAAAAACCTTTCAACAAAAGTCACAAAGGCATCGAAATTCGAGAATTTGTAGGAGTATGTCCAATCCAGGAACCCATTGCCAAATATTTCTCCATCTTGTGGACAAAACACTTGTTCTCACAACATCCTCTGTAGAAAGATGACAAAGTATGTCACATATCAAAGGTTCAGGTAACTCGCTTATCCTATCTTCCTCATGTGACAATATTTTGGTTTTCTTCTTTCTACCCACCATTTGTCTATCAAATCTGCATCATCAAATTTCAGAAAAAAAACTAAATAAAAAAATTGAAAGTTACAGAAACAACAAACATCGACTAGTGTTGTGTTTACAAAATAAACCAACCAATTTCGAATTATATACAAGAAGAAGTGGAAGAAGAACGAACGAATAGTAGAAGAATGGAGATTAACTAGTCTTCCTTGTAAACCTATTCGTCTTCCTTGTCGAAGATGATTTCGTTGCCCTAATGTTTAATTGCGTTCCAATGGCTCTTTTTCTTACCGCTCCTTTTAACACAAACGCCTTACCGTTTTATCTCTTACTACAAAACGCCTTGCCGTTTTATTTCTCCGTTTGAACCAAGACACAACCAAAAATCCGAGTGGACCAAACCGGAAATACCTGATATACCTCATATTTTACCCTCCTCCATCTATACGATTTAGGACCCGTTTTTAGAGTCTTTCTAGTGTTTTTGTAGTGTTTTAGTGTGTTTACAGGTTAATTGACGTTTGGAGCTTACTTGGAGCAAAAGGATCAAAAAGGGATCAATTTGGAGCTTTTATGAAGAAATGAAGATCAATGCGGATTTGCAGCCTTCTCTGTCCAGAAATACGATGCGTGTCGATCGACAGGCATTAGTTGTGTCGATCGACAGGAGACCCGAAAACAGAAGCTGCTCGAGTTTGAAGCCCAATTCGATTCCTACTCAAGTTTGGATTCCTAAGACCGACTTAATCAAGCCCTAGACGTCCAGAGACTTGTATATATAGTGTTTTTCGTCCTTGTAATTAGACATCCAAGTTTTCTTACCCTAAGTTTACTTGAGACTTTTAGAGAGAGAGATATTGAGAGTTGTGTTTTAGGTTTTGAGAAGAGAGCTTTGGGGAGATCTTTCTGTTCTTCATCAGTCCTGATTGTGAACCCCTGTTATTTCTATCCTCTAATCTTATTATGATTTCTCTTATCTTTTGTGTTTTTACTTTGATTATGTCTGAGTAATTCACTTGTTAGATTTAGGGTTTCTCACAAGGGTTTGATGGTTTGATTGAATGGATTGATTAGTTAAGGATGGTTTACTTTGCTGTTCTTCATCTTAAGATTGTGCTTAATGCTTATTCTAGATTCGCGACCTGGAATTTGAACTTAGGTTGTTAGTCACTGCGGGAGTGGGATTGATAACTTGAACCTATCTTAGATGAGCAACACTCCTATTCACAAAGGAATTTGGTTTAGGGTCTTGTGAACATATCAAACCTGATTTTAATGCAAACGTAGATTCTTTAGAATTCACAAAGGGATTTGGGATTCTGTTTCTAGGTTTAGAAGCTTTCACAACGGGAGTTGGTTAGCTTTACATTCATGTTTGAGTTCTAGAACATTGTTTGCTTTATCCTGACTAATCATACATTTATCATTCCTGATTTCCTGAGAATACCTTAGATCTAACGCTTTCTCTGATTGTTTACAACTTCTCTGATTTTATTTCTGCTAATTGCTCTCCTGTTTCTTTTACTTTACATCTTTTTGGTTTAGCATAATCTGATAACCAAAAGCCTATTGTGTAACTAAGTCCCTGTGGAAACGATCCCTAAGTACTACATTGATCTCTTAATTTGAGAGAGTAGCTCAAGGTAAATTTGAGCATATCAAATTTTGGCGCCGATGCCGGGGACTTTTTGTCTACCATTAGGTTCCAGTTTAGGATTTTGTCTAAACTTTTTCTTTTTACTTTACTCACTTTCTCTTTTTCTTTCTTTTTCTTGTGTGTTTCAGGTGCATGTCCAGTCGCATAACCAGAAGTACACATAATCCTGAGTTACTGAGCTATTCAACCGAAGAACTTGGGAGAATCGAAAGAGAAGGAAGAAAGAACAAAAAATCAGCTGAGATGGAAAGACAAGACGCTCCGATTCTCCACGCTGATGGGACCTATTTGAATGCAGCAGGCCAAGTTTGTGATGAACACGGCCAGATCATACCACCAGTTGATGCGAGAGCATTGGCCGCAGCAGGAGGCAATCAGCCTTCAAACCCGCAGCGTGTCGATCGACAGGCACCTGGCCGTGTCGATCGACAGAATGGACGAGAACAGCCTGTAGGTGCTGATGATCCTAAAAATGCTCGGACTCTTGCCGAGTACAATCGTCCAGACCTCTTCTATGCCAACCGGTCCGCCATTCGTCTTCCTACCATCCAGAGGAATGACTTTGAGCTTAAATCGGCGTTTTACACTCTTGTTGGTCAACGTCCTTTCCATGGTTTACCGAACGAGCATCCGATGGATCACATAGAGAACTTTGAGGACATTGCAAGTAGCATCAAGGCTAATGGAGTCTCTATGTACTACCTGCACTGCAAGCTTTTCCCACATTCACTTAGTGGAGAAGCCTCTGCATGGTTGAAGAATCTAGAACCTGGTTCTTTAACTACCTGGGAAGAGACCAAGAACGCATTTTTGTGCAACTTTTATGATGATGCGCGTTCTGAAGAGCTGAGGAAGAAGATTTCTACGTTCTCCCAGGGACCGGCTGAAGCTTTCAAAGCTGCTTGGGTGCGCTTTAGATCTTATCAAAAGGATTGTCCGCACCATGGCTTTAGCACTGTCCAACTCTTGGGCATCTTCTATCAAGGAGTTGATTGGAAACACCAAATGACTCTTGACGCAGCAAGTAATGGCAACTTCAACACTCGATACCCCGATGAAGCTTTGCAATTGATCGAGAACTTGTCGCAAGCCAACAACACCAAGAATGCTGACCTTGAGCGAAAGAAGCTAGCAGGGGATGACAATGGAAAGGAAATTGCTGCAGTGAATGCAAAGATTGACACTATTACCAACTTTCTAATGGGCAAGAAGTCGGTCAACTTTGCTGATCAAGTGGAGACCATTGGGCTGGAGCAACAAGTCAGTGAGGAACACGTTAACTATGTTAATGGTGCAGGTTTTCAGGGTCAACGATTCAGAAATCAGCAGGGAGACAGAGGATACAACAACACTAGCTATACAAGGAACTATGGTAACTCTTCTTACCAAGCTCCTCCGCCTCAAAATGACGAGAGCACCAAAGCCATGTTTGAGCAGTTGCTAAACGGTCAACAAACTCTCACCGTCACTCTCAATGGCAAGATTGATAACATCTACACCAACTTGAACGATAAGATCGAGACTCTCACCATTCATGTCAAAAAGCTCGATGTTCAAGCTGCTCAGACTGCTGAGACTATAAAACGCCAAGAGAGTTCCCTTCCAGGAAGAACCGCTCCAAATCAGCAACATTGCAATGCCATTTCGTCTCCTGACAAGGACAACGCACGGATAGAAGCCATGTTTACAAAGCTTTTGGATGGTCAACAACAACTCACGAAGAACATCAATCGCAAGATTGATGAGGTATATTCTACTCTGAATGAGAAGATTGAAGGAGTACACAGCCGTGTCCAAGAACTTGATGCTCAGGTTTCTCGAAATGCTAAATTTGTGCAAATCCTGACTGAATCTGTGACCTACAAATCGCAGTGTCGATCGACACCACCTATATGTGTCGATCGACAGGCCTCGGGAAACAAGTCTGAGCACAGAAGCCAACCTTCTGTTGATCTATCGTCCACCACGACGAGTGTCGATCGACACACTCCTGCCCTTGTCGATCGACACGATCCGAGAGCACAGCTGCCTTACGTTGTGATTCCACCATCCGTGAAATCCAACGATTACGCCCCGAAGGTACCTTATCCTAAACCCCACAGATCAAAGCAAGAGATTGAAGATCATAAGTGTAAACCTATGCTTGATAAGATCAAGACCGAGATTCCACATGATGGCACTGATGACACTTCATCTACAATGAAGCGTTTGGTTAAGCGAATGGTCTTAAATGGTCTAACTCCTGAGGAAGGAGCTTTGCTTACACGCGACACTAGTGCGGTTTTCTCAGCTAAGCCACCTAAGAAGACAAAGGGGAAGAAAGCGAAGGGGATTGTGTCTGGACAGTCTAGCGCGGTAATTCAGAGAAGTCTTCCAAAGAAGTTACCTGATCCAGGACGTTTTGTACTCGATTGCTTTATCTCTGCAGAGAGGTTTTAACATTCTCTTTGTGATCTTGGTTCGAGTATTAATCTGATGCCTCTCTTCGTTGCTTTAAGACTCGGGATGACTGCTTTCACGCCATGCACTACTTCCATTCTCTTCGCCGATCGATCCCAACGATTTCCCGAAGGGGTTTTAGAGGATGTTCCTGTGAGAGTTGGTGGATATGTAATTCCTACAGACTTTGTGGTGTTGACATATGCTATAGAGCCTAAGGATCCTCTAATCCTTGGAAGACCCTTCTTAGCTACAGCTGGTGCTAAGGTAGATGTGAAGAAAGGGACAATGCAGCTTGATTTGGGTGATGTGGTCATGGATTTTGACATGGACAAGCTTAGGAAGGCACCCACCATTGATGGTATGGCTTTCTCTGTAGTGACCGCCGACGACATTACTGCTGCGTATGTCGACAAGTTGAGTTCTAGTGAGCAAGCTTCTATGCCGGAGGATTTGAATGAGATACATTGCCGAAAATGTTCCGATGTTGAGATTGCAGAAATAGTTTGTCGATCGACACACGTACCTCGTGTCGATCGACACACCCGACGAGTTGAACCAAATTTACCTGAAAAGGCTGTTTCACAGGATGTTCTCAAAGATGCAAGTCTGAGGTCTGTTTCACAACAAAGAGCTCCTCATCTTCTACTCCCCACACCTCAAGAAAAGCTAAGGTACGCACATTCTAATCCTTCACCTCCTAGAAACATCAGTAAGAATTTTAAAGGTTCAAAAACTGTTTCGCACTTATCCAAGCCACGAGATTCTCGTAGAGGGCTTCTTTCTTCTTTTGATGATGTTTCAGGAAAACGAAGTATCCCACCCTTAGCTATGTCCCACCCTGCTGCTATTCCTCCATTCCTTGGTAGATCTCCTGCACTTAATGCTTATAAACCACCATGGATGAGGAGACATCTTTCTCAGAGGCATTCATTGCCACCATCTGATCCACCAGATCTCTGAGCCCTGACACAGTCAAGCTAATGACTGAAAAGAAGCGCTTAGTGGGAGGCAACCCACCGGTTTGGTTTTCTTATTATCTACTTATTTTAATCTTTGGTTTTGATTTTTTTTTTACTAACTTGGTTTGGATTATTGATGGAACTAATGCTTATCTATTCAGGATTATGTTTTGCTTTGAATGTTTGATTGTCTTTCCACAGCTTACAGCAGGAAATTCATGTGTGAAAACTTCAACAAAACACCAACAATCTTGCAGAAATTTTGCCTCAGCTCTGTCTATCTTCGGACAGTGTGTCGATCGACACACCTCATCCGTGTCGATCGACAGCCCACGGTGTACCTGGTTCTAACTTAGCAAAAATTCCTCAATTTTCAATTCAAGTTATTTTTGGTTTTTATCTCCGATCCTAAGACTTTTTACCACTGGGGACAGTGTTACTTAAGTCTGGGGGAGGAAATTACTGACGTATTTTTCTTTATTTTGGTTTTTGATTTCTTACTAACCATCTATTTATCCCATTTGAGTCTTTCTCTTTTGTTTTATTGAGTCAAAATTTTATTGAAAACTATGATCCTTTTTCTTTTGTGTTTTGCCTGGTTGACTAATGCTACAGATAAAGTCTGATTCCGACTAATGAAAAATCCAATGATTGAGCGGTGAAACAGAGACAAACAATTTCCCATCAAGATTCATTAAAGCCGGAGCCAATTTCTGAGCTCTTCCTTTTACCTCATCAATGTGGTTAGTGTTTCTAAGAACTTGACTCTTTGTTCATACCTGATAGCTTACATTGAAAACAATGGTACCCCTTTCCCCTAGTCTAGAAAAATAAAATATTGTTATTGCTTATAAAAGACGAGATGATTTCCTGCGAGCTAGAGGGTAGATGCGAATCGATGATCCCATTACTCTGCTCTTGTCTGGAATGATCGCGCAGGGTTGTTAGAAGAGTAGGTAAATTATTATCGATGATCTCATTATTTCACCCTGAGGTTTCTAAAAAAAAAAAAAAGAATACATGAGTGTGCAAAAGAATAAGTCTGGGGGAGAGTAACGTTATTCAGCGTTGGATATGTTAAGTTTTTCATGGTAGAGTACAGTGAATGAGTCTAGAAGGTTCTGGTACACTGGTTACATTGACTGAGACCCGGTGATGAAGGCTTTCTTGATGAATGTGTGGAGATGTTTTGGGCGTTTCTTGGTTTCATTGTGATTTCAGCGGAGAAGTACATGGTGGTTCGTTTTTGGCTTGTCTGTTAGGCATATGGATTTGGTTCGAATGACTAAGGCAAGACATTAAAGGCAAAGGTGAGTTTTCATGTTTTCAAACCTCTTTCCACAGGTTTAGTTTCTGTTTTGCTTGAGGGCAAGCAAAAACTAAGTCTGGGGGAGTTGATATACCTCATATTTTACCCTCCATCTATACGATTTAGGACCCGTTTTTAGAGTCTTTCTAGTGTTTTTGTAGTGTTTTAGTGTGTTTATAGGTTAATTGACGTTTGGAGCTTACTTGGAGCAAAAGGATCAAAAAGGGATCAATTTGGAGCTTTTATGAAGAAATGAAGATCAATGCGGATTTGCAGCCTTCTCTGTCCAGAAATACGATGCGTGTCGATCGACAGGCATTAGTTGTGTCGATCGATAGGAGACCCGAAAACAGAAGCTGCTCGAGTTTGAAGCCCAATTCGATTCCTACTCAAGTTTGGATTCCTAAGACCGACTTAATCAAGCCCTAGACGTCCAGAGACTTGTATATATAGTGTTTTTCGTCCTTGTAATTAGACATCCAAGTTTTCTTACCCTAAGTTTACTTGAGACTTTTAGAGATAGAGATATTGAGAGTTGTGTTTTAGGTTTTGAGAAGAGAGCTTTGGGGAGATCTTTCTGTTCTTCATCAGTCCTGATTGTGAACCCCTGTTATTTCTATCCTCTAATCTTATTATGATTTCTCTTATCTTTTGTGTTTTTACTTTGATTATGTCTGAGTAATTAACTTGTTAGATTTAGGGTTTCTCACAAGGGTTTGATGGTTTGATTGAATGGATTGATTAGTTAAGGATTGTGTACTTTGATGTTCTTCATCTTAAGATTGTGCTTAATGCTTATTCTAGATTCGCGACCTGGAATTTGAACTTAGGTTGTTAGTCACTGCGGGAGTGGGATTGATAACTTGAACCTATCTTAGATGAGCAACACTCCTATTCACAAAGGAATTTGGTTTAGGGTCTTGTGAACATATCAAACCTGATTTTAATGCAAACTTAGATTCTTTAGAATTCACAAAGGGATTTGGGATTCTGTTTCTAGGTTTAGAAGCTTTCACAGCGGGAGTTGGTTAGCTTTACATTCATGTTTGAGTTCTAGAACATTGTTTGCTTTATCCTGACTAATCATACATTTATCATTCCTGATTTCCTGAGAATACCCTAGATCTAACGCTTTCTTTGATTGTTTACAACTTCTCTGATTTTATTTCTGCTAATTGCTTTCCTGTTTCCTTTACTTTACATCTTTTTGGTTTAGCATAATCTGATAACTAAAAGCCTATTGTGTAACTAAGTCCCTGTGGAAACGATCCCTAAGTATTACAGTGATCTCTTAATTTGAGAGAGTAGCTCAGGGTAAATTTGAGCATATCAATACCCACTTTTGTGCAGATACTAAAAACTGGTTTAATCCTGGTTGAAGAAAAAGCACTTGACGAGAGATATTAAAAACAGATTTTATTTTTTTGGTTCGGGATTTGTCCCTTTTTCAAATAACGAGTTAACTTTTGATCTCTTCTTCGGTAATGATTTATTTTGGTGATCTCTTCCTAAACGGATAAACAAATAAAAACCTTTCATACACTATACCGGATCAAAACGGTTATCATAGTAGTACTTCAGGGTCGAATCCACAGAGACCAGAGATACACTTTAAATAATAGATTAAATTAAGCTAAGACAAAATAAAATAGGAGTTTGATTCTATCAACCTAAGCAATAATAAAAGAATATTAGGCATAGGGAAACCATCTAGGATGTGACAAAACAATTAAAGCAATTAAATTGGTAACAGCTTGTCCTGTGGGAAGGTTGTTAAAGGGTGGGGACCTGGGTTCGAGTAACGCCAGGCGCATCAATAACCTACTTGTGGGCCAAGAGGGCCCGTGGGCCAGGAAGGTGCCACAAGAGAGGGGTTAGGGTCGATGCGCTGCAGCGCTGTAATGTTGCCACGGGGCGGGTCAATTGGTAACAGCTTGTCCTGTGGGAAGGTTGTTAAAGGGTGGGGACCTGGGTTTGAGTAACGCCAGGCGCATCAATAACCTACTTGTGGGCCAAGAGGGCTCGTGGGCCAGGAGGGTGCCACAAGAGAGGGGTTAGGGTCGATGCGCTGCAGCGCTGTAATGTTGCCACGGGGCGGGTTGTTACATAAAAGTCGACTTATTGATGCGCCTGGCGTTACTCGAACCCATGTATCACTCTATTTTTTTATCGATCTCTTCTCTTTAGCCCGGGGTTGGTTTTCATGAATCCGAAGTATGCAAGGGGGTAACCATGCATCCCTCAGTCCAATTCTTTGTTTACCACATCCCTTTTCTTTTCTTTTTCTCTTTTTCTTCTTTTTCTTTTTTCAGGAGAAGAGAGGGGAATCCATACTTCTTTTCTTTATTAATGCGTGTCTCGGGAAGCATTGAGTTAGAGGTCGCGTTCGATGTATACCAAGCCCCAAGTTGAGAAGATTAAGTCCAGATTAACGTACGTCTTGTCATGGGTGGAGTCAATGCCAAGTCAATCGGATTTCCAAGAGATAGGGACTTCTGGTGAGTTGTTCGGCTATGGCGTTCCAATCTTCAGCTCTTCAAAAGGATAGTCATGACGGATAGCAGAAGATATTAGTACGAACACACGATTCACAAAAGAAGTTTCAAGTTCTAAACCATTTTGACTCAATAAAACGACTCAAATAAAAATAAAAATGTTAGCATAATGATCACACATCCCCCCAGACTTACTTCACACCGTCCCAGTGTGTAAGAAAAATCAAAGAAAGGAAATACAAATCATAAGAAAAACACAATGTCAGAAAACATAGCAGGGATCGATCGATCCTGGTTAGGGATCGGTCGGTCCTACCGTTAGTAACACAAAACTGAAAAGAAAAATGCATAAGTTCAAAAATAAACTAAAATAATATTATACAGAGGATAAAACCAGTGGGGAGGTGTCTAATGAGACGGCGGAGTCTTCCTATCTCCAGTCTTCCTCCTGGTGCGGATGCGGAAATCGTCCTGTACGCTAGTCTCAGAATCATCATGGCTAGACGAAGAGTACCATGTATGGGATCGGCCATGAGGATCTGAAGAGTACTCCTCATCATCATCAGCGGAGCGAACATCAGAGATAGCGGCGAAGGCATCATCCTCAGGGTAAGACACAGGCGCAGGAGTAGGCTCACGTGGAGATGGCGGTGGTGGTGGTGCTGGTGCAACGCAGCAAAGCCAAGTGGCAATCTTGGTCAGCAGGGTGTTGTTCTTCTTGGTCGTCTCGCAGACCCAATGCTCAAACTCCGTAGTCGGTTCCGGTGGATCGGTAGCGGTGTAAGCGCTCACGTCAAGCTCAAATGGAGGCACCTGTCCGGAGAATGGCTGAAATGGCGGCTGAGAAGGATCAGAAGGGCCAGCCTCATCAGTGCGTCTGGTGCGTGCCGCTCTCCTGACGCCACTAGTCTTCGGCGGGATAGGCCTCTCGCAAAGCGCCCCAACAGGCGGATGAAAGGCAATGTTGCCTGGAATGGCGAGAGACGTCAGATCAACGCGGGGCAGGCGAATCTACCTGTATGTCCCGTCTGCGTCCTGAAAACGGTAGGCTAGCGAGTGGCGGATGAGAATCTCACTGGCGTAGAGGTGCTCACTGTCAATCAATCGCGCCTTATGCTCAGGAACGTGCGGTGCGATGCGATACCGACAATGGGTGATAATGGGAGTCACCAAGCTCCCGATCATGATTACCTTTTTCCTGGACCGAAGTGCCTGTTTCGCCACCTGGATGAACTCACGGACTAGCAATGCGGCAAAGTTGACGCGATGCGTCTTGTTGTAGTTGGCCGCGGTGGGGCTGGTGATGAAGCAGTGGAGCCCATAGAAGCACATAGAGAGCTCCGGTGACTGCAAAGTACCCATCTCTGCACGGGCAAAGATGGTGCTGCTCATGAAGCGGACCGCCAAGCGAATCACTGGATTGCGGATAAGTGCCTGCTTGGCACCTCGAGAAACGTACTCGCCGGAACCAAAGGTCTGCCAGAATGCAGATGGGTCAGTGATGCCATCGAATTGGGTCTTCTCCCGAGGTGGGAACCCATAGATCTCACACAGCTGGAGGAGTGTGATAGTGAAGTGTCTCCTAGACAGAAAGAAGGAGATGAAGGCATCAGTAGCATCAAGCGGGTCCGTAGGGTAATGGACCTGCAATGTGGCGAGGAACTCGGCTGCGGCATTGGGATAGAGATCCCATCGCTTCTCCGAGAAAGAACTGAAGCTGGCATTGCGCAGAAAGGTCAAGACATCGTCTAGGATGCCCATAGTGCACAGAATATCGGTCTCTAGAAACCGTGTGGGCTCAAACTTGCAAGCGCGGAGTGCAATGGTGTCATCCTGGTTCTTTTGGGTCCAGTCTCTTTCTCCGGTGGCTGGTTCTTTGCCGCTGCGTCGTCCTGGAGCCATTTCCTGAAAATGGAAAATACTCAAATACAAATTAGGACATTTCGCAAAACTTATCAAAAACTAAATGATTTCAAAAGCTTATAGAAATCAAGCAGTGCGACGCAAGTAAAAACATCCAATTCAACATGAAACCGAAGTTCCTATCGCACTCGCGAAATGCAAAACAGAAAAATCGAAGCTTGTAATGGCATTAAACACATGCAATCAGCGATTAACACTCTCTCGAACTTAATCGTCTCTCTCAATCCATCAAATTGCATTTTTAAACTCATAAAAATCGAAATTCTATGGCCTATCACACGAAATCTCCATGTTTCTCAAAAGCAAATCAATGGCATTTCAAATCAGAGAAACTATTAACCCTATATCATTCCCAACAACCTAATTCAACCTAATTCCAAAAGATTACAAAGTTCTAACACCCTAAAGTGTAAAAACCCGAAATCCCTAAGCAAAAATTCGAACATGATACCTTGGTTGAATCGAGCTGGGTATAGGGGGATCAGTTAGAGCTCGAAAAATAGTGTGATTTAGCACCAAGAATCAACAAAAACAATGGAGAATTGAGAGAGATTTGGAGGATTGAAATTTTAGAGAGAGAGCAATCGAGGAGAGGGATCGATGGAGGAGAGAGAGGGCTCGATCTCCATCGATTTTATTGGCCCAAAACCGGTTTAAACCGGTTTGAATCGAGTGGATAAACCGATTCAAACCGGAAATCCATTTTTTTCGAAATACCTGAGTCGGGATCGATCGATCCCTGGTGCAGATCGGTCGATCCCGAGGCTTCTGTTCCTCGGTTCGTTTTCCAGGCGAGATTGATCGATCTGGGATATAGATCGATCGATCCTAAGTGTCTGATCGCCAAAAATTTGCATCTCTATGCGATTAAAACCTATTCCTGAAACACTTAGGAATTCTCATTGATCCACTGATTAAAAATCCTCAAATATAAATAGTCTTAAACTTAAAAGTAAAAGAAACAAAAACCAAAAGCTCAACACATAATAGTTAATTAGTACAAAAACATCGGGTTGCCTCCCGGAAGCGCTTGTTTTAAGTCTATAGCTTGACTTTCTTTCTCTAGGCTCGTGTTTGGGAACGAGTGATTGGGCCTCCAACTCGTTCTCCTGAGATGCTCACGTTGCGTCCTCCTTCTTCGATGCGAATGGGTCGAAGTGCGTTCTTCCTTGGCATGAGATGATAGAACACTTCCTTATCAACATTAGTGAAGCATACACGGCGATTGGGAGTATCTATGACAGCCCCAACCGTGTTCAAGAAGGCTCTCCCGAAGATGACTTGTTGACGCTTTCCGGGCACATCTACGACTTTAAAGTCCGTTGGAACATCCACATTGCCGATTCGTACTATCTCATCGCGAAGCTCTCCTCTCGGTACTACCATGGACTCGTCGGCCATGTAGAGGTTTGAAGTGGATGGATAGCAATTGGTGATTCCACATCTAGAAGCAATAGCGGTTGGAAGAACACTTGTCCCGGCTCCGGAGTCACAAAGGCAATTGTACACCGAAGTACCATTGATAGCACATGGTATAACGAAGCAACCGGGATCTTCCATCTTAGGAAGGCATCTCCTCTCCTTGTTTCTCTCACGTGCCCTATAGAAGTGTGCTTCGATGGCATAAAATGGTTCCTTACTTCTCCAGAAACACTTGTGCAAACATGGGTAGTATAACCAAGCCTCCTCGAAACTATAATCATCCGGCACCATCCTCACTCGCATCTCGAACATGTTGAGATCATGCGGATGAATCTCGTCTTCCATCTCTTCTTGGTTCTCGGTTGGATCAAAGCATGGAGGATTACAATTGCAATTTCTCTTGGCAACTCGAGCATTATGCGGAGGGAAAGGCCATTGTCGATTCACGCGAATACGAGGCGTTCTCTTCATCACCACGAACACATAAGCGAAATTGGATCCTAGACGATTTGCTTCAAGCACCGGATGGTAAGTCACGTCTTTGTCAATCTTAGTGAAGGTCATCTTGGGTTCTTCAAAGTCAAACACGGCTCCAACCGTGGTTAAGAACGCATGTCCCAAGATCAAGGGAGTTTTGGATCCTCCACTCATTTCCACTACATGGAAATCGGTGGGCACTATGTGGTTGCCGATACGCACTTCCACATCTCCCAAAAAGCCTTGAGGAGTTGTTGTAGATGCATTAGCGAACTTCAATGAGCATTGAGAAGTCTCCATCCCTTGGAGGTCAAGCCTACGAACGGTTGCCATTGACATAACGTTCACGCTCGATCCCGAATCACACAAGGAATTAGCAAAAACTTCTCCATCAATCGAACAAGGGACCACAAACTTGCCCGGATCTTCAAGTTTCTCCACTTTGACAAGCTTTGGAATTCTAGCCTCCCTTCGTTTTGCTAGGTAAGCATCAACCTCTGCAGCATCTTCAATACCATCGATGACATCTTTGCAGATCTTCTTTAGGAACGAGAGATCTCCTAAAGCTTCGGAAAGCGTAGCTTCTTTCATCAATTCACCAATGATCTCCTTAAATCGGGTGTACTTCGTCTCATCGATCTTGGTGTTAGGCATTGATGGGTAGGGACTCTGAGGCTTGTAGAGAAGTACATCAGCCTTAGCTACGAAGTGTGCATCACTCTCATTCGGAAACGAGCTGGAAACGCTTGAAACAGCAGCACGGATCGATCGATCCAAGGGAGGATCGGTCGATCTGACCTCTCGGGTCAGCAGAGTGAAACCAGCAAGAGGATCGACCGATCTGGGCAGGAGATCGGTCGGTCCTGGCTTCTGAAAACTCGAGTTACCACCAAATGCACCGGTCTTGAAACTCGCATTGACTCCAGAATGAGTCATGACAGCATTGCAAGCTTCTTTTCCTTTGGAGTTGGAAGCCATAGACGACACCCTTTTATCCAACAAGTCAACTCTTGTTGCCAAAGTAGTGAATTTCCCATTTAGGTCGCCATACATCCCGTCAATCTTAGCATTGATCTCAGATGCACTCTTTTGGTGACTCTCAATTAGAGAGTGCATTATTGTCTCCAGATTGTTCTCTTGAGGAGCAGCCGGTTTTGGCGGGTAGTTGGTGAATGGCTTCGCTTGTTGGCGTGGAGGGTAGACCATGTCTTGAGGATTCTCCACGTTGTTGCTGCGATAGGACAGATTGGGATGGTTCCGGTAGTTGGGATTGAAACCTCGGTAACCTCCAACGTAGTTAAGTTCCTCTGTATCCTCATCTTCTTCCAACTCACATGTCTTCATCGGTTGTTGCTCACGCGCAAGAAGAAGGTTAACCTTCTGCGTGAGGTCCTTAAATGCATCCGTCTCCACAGCTTTCACCTTGACTGATCTATCATATTCCGGAGCATGATCACTATTACTTCTTGCCAAGTTCTCGATGAGTGCCGTCGCTTGTGCCACGGTGTTGGTCGAGAAATCTCCCTTGCTTGCAGTGTCAAGGGCCATCTGATATTGTGTATCAATCCCGCCATAGAAAGTGGTCATGAGGCTTTCTTGAGTGTAGCCATGATAGGGGCAGTCCTTCACGTACTACTTGAATCGTTCCCAAGCTTCATTGAACGTCTCAGTACTCTTCTGTTTAAAGGCAACGATTTGGTTTCTCATACGTGCTGATCGAGCCTTCGTGTAGAAGTGATTGAGAAACTTAGCACGACACTCTTTCCAAGTGGTTATGGAACCGGGCTCCAACATCTTGAGCCATCGATATGCCTTGTCTCCAAGCGAGAATTTGAACAAAGTCAGCCTCAGGTAATCATAGGGTACACCATTAGCCTTCGTGGTATTGCACAGCGCTTCAAAAGCCTCGATGTGATCCATCGGGTTCTCCGTAGGCAAGCCGTTAAAGCAACGGTTTTGGACGAGGTTGATCAAGCTGTACTTGATCTCATAGTCCTGTCGAGTGGGATTCGGAGGACGAAGCGCATACCTATTCGCATAGAATCGGTCCGGTGTGTCTTGCTCGCCAAGGGTGCGAGCAGGACGTGCAGCAGCGAGAGGATCGATCGGTCCAGGGGGTGGATCGATCGGTCCGGGAGCACGAGGATCGATCGGTCCGAGGATTTGACCGATCGGTCCGACAGCAACAGGTGGGACATTCGGAGGATTGTTCCCTCCTTCAGCAGCTGGAAAAGCAGGTGGGTTAGCAGCAGCAGGTTACACATCTTGGGGGTTCATCTCAGCAGACTTGGTAGCTTTCTTTTTGCTTCGTTCCAAACGTCCAAGTTCTTCGTTAGAGAGTGCAACTAAGTTGGTAGCCTTGTGGCTTCTCAATTGCATGCACCTGAAAAGCAAAAATAGAATAATTAGTATAATATGAAAATAAAAATCTTAGACTAAATTCAATTCTAAATCTCTAAAGGTATCTATTGGTCCCCGGCAACGGCGCCAATTTGATCTCTTCCTAAACGGATAAACAAATAAAAACCTTTCATACACTATACCGGATCAAAACGGTAATCATAGTAGTACTTCAGGGTCGAATCCACAGAGACCAGATATACACTTTAAATTAATAGATTAAATTAAGCTAAGACAAAATAAAATAGGAGTTTGATTCTATCAACCTAAGCAATAATAAAAGAATATTAGGCATAGGGAAACCATCCAGAATGTGACAAAACAATTAAAGCAATTAAATTGGGAATAATAAGATATGTTCATGAACTCAATTCACGATAATAAAGGCAAGTCGCGCGTCACTACCAATGCCTAACTTAGCAATACTAGATTAGAAAACAGCTTTTGGCGTGATTCTAACAAAGTAAGGTTAGCATTAACAACAAGATTGATATGTTCACAAAGTGCCACGACTACAATGGGTGTTTTGGCCATGGATCACTTTGCTCGATTATACTAGTTACAGCAACTAAACAGCACTTCTGATGCCACGATTAATCACCTATGATCTAGAACAAGTTAGCTACTCAATCCCTAGCATTAAGAACAAGTATAAAAGAAAAACTATAAAATACATTCCCAAACTAACAACCTAACAATCGGGTCACATCCCTTCAGAGTAACCCTAGCCTAATAAGGAAACTACTCGAATATAAAAATAAAAACAAAGATGAAACTAAAAAGAAGCAACTTTATAAAATAAAACTAAGAGTGTATTGAGATGGGAATCTCTTACAAACTCTAAAAAGGAGAGAATGAATTGTGTGTAAAATACAAGGGACGAGCCTCTCTTTATATAGCAAAGGGAGAGAGGCCGCAAAAGGAAAAGAGAAGAGAAAATGGAAAGAAGAAAAATGGAAAAACTTGGAGAAGAGGCAAGCAGGGATCGATCGATACTCGGGTAGGATCGGTCGATCCCACCGCCTTTTCGTCTTGGGCCAAGGCCTTTGATCGGATCGCTCGGTTCATGGGCCTAGTTGGTCGGTCCAGCCGCCTCTTTGACCGTGGGTCGCAATTCTTCAGGGATCGATCGATCCGTGGTGTGGATCGGTCGATCCTCCTTCATTTCTTCACGATTGGCCCCTTTCTTTATGCTTAGCCCATTTGCACTCTTATTTGATCCAAAATCCTTTCTTTTCCAATATTCCTTCTTTGATCCTGAAAAACACTAAGTAAAGCAAATAGTCCTAATATCTATCTAATATAGGTTAGTTGACTCAAAATACAATCCTAAAACATAGATTAAAAACGATAAAAACGAGACTCATCATTTGGCAAAACTAAAAATTTTTGAGTAGCAAAATTCTTTTCCTCAAGTTAGGTTTTTAGTATAGCTCGATTAGTCTTTTGAGGCCCTGATCTAAGAATCGATGAGCTTTCATAAACCAATTAGCAGAAGAACAAGTTAGAAGGATCGGAAGCCAAACCAACCATTAAATCGGACCAACTCGATTTTGGCCGGTCTGAACCGATATAAAGCCCGAAAATAAATGGTCCAATGCAAAAAATTTCGGATAGTTCGTGTAATTGGCTACGCAAGAACAAATGAGCTTTCATTGAAAATCATAAACCAATTAGCAAAAGAACAAGTTAGAAGGAACTGAAGCTAAACCAAATCACATATTCAATTTGTCTCTACTGATCATTACCAAATCAAAGGAAGACGACTTTACATTCAATAGAGCATCTTGGATTTTCAGGACTTTCTTGACGAAGTTATCTTGAATCTGAACTGAATCATAATCCAAAGGTAGAGTGAGTTTCTTTACGATTGCCGAATTTTCTAGGAAGTACCTTACTAGCTTTGTTTCTGCATCATATCCCGAGATTCGCACTTTGAAATCAACAAACTCGAGAGATGATAACAAACACTCAGGCACATGTGAAAAATTGAATTGATTCATCTCCTTGAAGCACTTTTCCTCAGAATCATCGTAGCATACGTGAGGATAGAAGAGAGGATTAAAACACAATGACAAGGTACACATAATCTTCATAGAGATGAAAAAACTTAATTGGGTTCAGAAGATCATCACCAAGATGAGAGATTTCAAGTTTGGGAAGCTCTCAAGAAAGGTCGGTAACCATTTCGACTGGGAAGAACAGAGAGCTACTTGCAGGCGGGACATGTAACCAAATTGCGGCAGTGGTTCTAGTTTCATGTAATCATAGATGAGCTAAAACAAGAAATAAAGTGGGTCAGAATTAAACTTTCATGATGGACAATGTATATGTCCAATACTTGAATTGACATATATACCTTGAAAGTGCCTAGATGTATGATCATATCCGTGACCGTTGAAATCTGGGAGAGAAAACCACGCAACCTTTTTATCTTTGATATAACAATTGATTTATCAAAAAGCATACCACAGCGGAGATAAATATCTGGCAAGTGTTCACAAATGCTGAAAAAGCGTAGTCGAGGAGCATCAATCACAATTCCTGATTCACAGTCACGCAGAGAATAGCGTATACGTATAGTGAGCCTCTTCAATGACCTAGAGAAGACCCGAAGGAATCTTGCCTTAAACCTATCACATCCCTCAACCTCTAACTCCTCCAGGATAGTGGCCTCATTGGTAAAAGAAACAGTCTTTAAGCGCATAGTCCTCAGACAAGGTAAGGAAACAAACTCGGCATTAGCAAGGGACACCAGATCAAGTTTTAAGCATACCAATGTCTCACATACATAAAAGCTTAGGGGCATCAAATCAAGATAATTATTTGGAGGAAAACGAAACACAACATCTACGCTTAACCGCAGCATCAATGCACGACTTGAGATAAGAGGAATCGATATGTACACGACCATCAGTTAACTCCAACTTCTGTATGCATGAAACCCTTTCGGAATGGAAAAATATGTCAGCAAAACTCTCAAAGGAACTAAAATTTGGGAATTTTCCGGAATTTAGTTCCAATCGAGTAACCCAAAGCCAGAGACTCCTCCATCTAGCGGACAAAACACTTGTCTTAACAGCTTCCTCTGTCGGAAGATGAGAAAGAATCTGACAAATCAAAGGATCAGGTAATTGACTTATCCTATCTTCCTTCAATCTACCTTTGGAACGAGCCTGTTTCGTTTTTCCTCTACCACCCACTGTTTTTTTCTTATCAACAAACTAAACCTTCACAACAAAAGTCTAACCAAAAAAAATCCTAGCTCAAACAAAGAATATGAAGGAAGATTCAAGGAACGAAAATGGTGGATTTGCTCGCGGAGAGAGACGAATCCGTAAGGTGAGTGAAGAGGGTACTTACGAGACAAAGTCTGAAACCACCCTTTTGGCAAAACCCCAATCAACTTTGCCCTCTCTTAATCTCAATGCCACTTTTGAATTGTGCTCCAAGTGAAGAGACCATTCTACCCTCATCGAATTTTCTCTAAAATCTGTTAAAATTAAAAAAAAAATTAATAATTACGAAGAAAAAAACAAAAAAAACGAAAAAGAAGAAATTGAATCTCGCTTCCGCCGCTCATCGCCTCCGCCGTCGAGCTCGATTTCTTGATCTCCGGCGTGCTGGCGAGCTCTGCATTGTTGTTTCGTGACTCGCGCCGCCGTTTCTTCAGCTTGGGTGAGCTTCTTTCAACTTTAAATCCATGTTTCTCGGTCTACTATTCAATTCCTATTCGATTTGGTCATTTGGAATATACATTGGGTGTTTAAGCAAGGTTTGTGGGTGAAATAGGACTTAAAAGTGATAATAAATCGATTGCAGTGGTTGAATCGTAGTGAATTGAAGAGTAGAACCCGAGACGAGCGAATTTGTGGTATTGCGATATGAGAGATAAATAGGTCGAATTGGTATAACTGATTACGGCAGTAAAACTAGTACAACTAGAAACACTGAAATAGTTTTTTGTATTGTTTTGGCAGGCTACTAGGATGACGAAGAATGTGAGCATACATTTTAAATGTGAAGGTTGTATGTATAGTATGGTGATGAAGAAATCAACAGAAGAGATAACTTTAGCCATGGTAGAAGAAAGGATATACAAGAAGCTTGCGTTAGATGAAAGTAAGGTGAAATTGCAATTAACTTACAATCCACTGGTGGTTGGATGTGACGATATATCGATTATTAAAGATGATGAGGAGTTGTATGTTTTTCTTACTTCCATTGATCATCAGAACCGTAGCTGCATTTTATTTGTGGAGGTGATAACTAATTCGGGACTGCCCGAACAACACTCAAAAGCGGTAAAGAGTTCCTTTGGTAAGAACTATGACAAGTCAAGCGGGGAAGTCGGACCAAATGCCATTACTCTATATGTAGGAAAAGAACAACAAAAAGAACTAATATAGTGGATAGAGGAGGATGATGGTGATGAGAATGAGAAATCTAAAGAGGGTGGAATTGTATCAAGTGATGAAGCTACTAAAGAGGTTGGAATTGTAGCAAGTGATGAAGGTATGGATAGATCAGATATGGGTGATGAATATGTTGAGCCTCCACCTATAGTACAACCTGTTCAGGCTAAGGATCCATGGGAAGACGGTTTGGGTTTAAGTCTACTTCAAGAATTTCCAAATAAGAAGAAATTGGTAGACGTGGTGGGTAAAGGTGCTTTTGTTAACAGTTTTGGTTTTGTTAATAAGAAGTCTGATCCGGGACGTGTAGTGCTAACATGTACTAAAGCAGGCTGTAAATGGCGTATACGAGGTTCAAGGGTTGCAAAGACAGAGATTTTCGCGATTAAAAGGTACAAAAAAATGTACACTTGCTCTCGGGCTAGTCAGAGTACAAGCGACAGCAACATAAGAAGGCACGGCACACCAGAGTTAGTTGCAGGTCTGTTGCAAGAATTATTTCCAGGACAAATGGAAACTCCTTGTCCTAAAGTAATCATAGATCTTGTTAAGACAAAACTAGGTGTCAGTGTATCATACTCCACAGCTTTGAGAGGAAAATATAAAGCTGTTGAGAATTTGCGTGGTAACCCTGTAGATAGCTACAAGATGTTATATTGCTATTTGCACATGCTAGAGAAGGTGAATCTTGGTACGGTAACACGTGTGAAATTGGATGAGAATGAAAAATTCAAGTACCTATTCATAGCTTTGGGAGCTACTGTAGAAGGGTTTCAAGAAATGAGGAAAGTGATAATCATGGATGCAACTTTTATAAAGAATGGATATGGTGGTGTACTTGTTTTTGCATCAGCTCAAGATCCTAATCGTCACGTTTATCCTATAGCTTTTGGTGTTCTTGATGGTGAGAACGATGCAAGCTGGATTTGGTTTCTTGAGATGTTGAAAACCGTTGTTAGAGACTCTTCTGCAATAGTATTTATGACTGACAAGAATTAAAGTATCATCAAAGCAGTAGGTATGGTGTATCCTCGGGCTCATCATGGGTATTGTGTTTGGCATTTGTCTCAAAATGTAAAAGGTCATGCTTCTAACGTGAATAGAGACGTAGTTGCTTTCAGATTCATACAATGCAGTAAGCATTACACAGAGGTTGATTTCAAAGCATATTATGAGACTTTTGAGATAAGATATCCATCCGTGGCCGAGTATGTTAAACGCACATGTCCGAAAGAAAAATGGGCAAGGTATTGCTTTCCGGGAGAAAGATACAACTTAGACACAAGCAACTGTGTGGAATCTTTGAACAGAGTTTTTAAGGAGGAAAGTAATTACTCATTGATACCCTTGCTTGATGCGGTCATTAAAAAATTGGCTGCTTGGTTTAATGAGCGTCGGCAGGAAGCAGCTGTTGGATCGATACATAATAAAATGGTGCCTCTTGTTGAGAACTAGTGCCACGATAAATGGGGTGTTGCTGAGAAATTGAATGTTACGGCGCTAAACACTTTCGACCTTGAGTACAATGTCATAGATAGTGATGGAATACATTTTTTGGTGAAGTTGCGCAAGAGAAGTTGCAGTTGCAGGGTGTTTGATATTGAAAAGTATCCTTGTTTACACGGACTAGCTGCTTACATTCAATTCCATCTGCATGATGATAGATTCGAGTTGCATCAGTTGTGTTCACGATATTATTGGACCGAAACATGGACAAAGGCGTATTACTGGACAATATATCTAGTTCCTCATAAGGATCACTGGGATGTTCCAGAAGACATTAAGAGCAAGCAAATCATACCTCCAGATCCGAAAAAGAAGAAATGAAGAAGAAGAGTTACAAGGTTTCCATCAGCAGGAGAAAAGGGTAAGCGTCCAAGAACGCAAAATAAAAGGCGGAAGCGACAACGACTTCAATGGATATTATTTGGAGAGCCTTCTAATGTTTGATTTGTATTATCACACTTTGATGTTGTATTACTATGTTAAACTTTGTGAAATTAGGTTTTTTATTTTTTTTTGGAAACTGGTTTTTCCCTTCTGTTGTGGCAACTCTATTTCAGTTTTTGTATTACTAGTGTAACTATCATAAAACTGTAATATCGTATTACTAGTGTAACTATCATTAAACTGTACGATCTTATTAATAGTATTTTAATACGAATAATACGAATAATTAGTAACTACCATTGATATTAATTCACATTGATAATACGAATAATTAGTAAGACTACACTTTAAATTGATAATAAGAAATTAGTTTTATCAGCTTTACCTAGTTTACATAGTATTATCAGTTTTACCAATTTTACACAGTTTTCTCCGTTTTACCTAGTTTACATAGTTTTCTCAGTTTTACCTAGTTTACATAGTATTATCAGTTTTACCTAGTTTACATAGTTTTCTCAGTTTTACTCGGAATTACTAAGTTTTACTGATTAAAATAACTTCTCAAAATACCAAAAGACAACTACTTTCCTATTCTGTTTTGGAGATACTCCTAATTCAAAAGCATAAGGAAACATAAAGGTAACTTAAACATAAATTCAGTCTTCATTTCTACTAAGACTGACGACTCTTCTTAGTACTTCCATCCTTTCCATCCCTCTTCCTCTCCCTCTTCCTCTTCTTCTTCTTGATTCCACCACCTGCCGCCTCAGAAGTACTCGCTGTGGCCTGCCAGGATGCGAAATTTTTTTAAAAAAAAATTCACTAATATTTCAACATCTCTTCATATCGCAAACTATTACCTTTGAAGGATCTTTTTGGTTATCCAACTGTATTTGCAAGATATCCACCTGTGTTTGCAAGACATCCACCTGTGATTGCATCTCCTCTTTCATGGTATCCATTTGTGTTTTGATGAGTCTAGTTTTTATCGTTTTTAATCTTTGTTTTAGGATTGTATTTTGAGTCAACTAACTTATATTAGATAGAATTTAGGACTATTTGCTTTACTTAGGGATTTTCAGGTCTACAAGGAGAATATTGGAAAAAGAAGGATTTTGGATCAAATAAGAGTACAAATGGGCCAATCGTGAAGAAATGAAGAAGGATCGACTGATCCAACCGAGGGATCGATCGATCCCTGAAGAATTGCGGCTCACGTTCGAAGAGGCGGTGGAACCGACTGACCAGGCCCATGGACCGCTCGATCTGATCAAAGGCTTTGGCCCAAGACGAGAAGACGGTGGGATCGATCGATCCTAACCGAGGATCGATCGATCCCTGCTTGCCTCTTCTCCAAGTTTTTCCATTTTTCGTTTTTCCATTTTCTCTCTTGTTTTCCTTTTGCGGCCTCTCTCCCTTTACTATATAAAGAGGGGCTCGTCTCTTGTAAAAAAACACAAAATTCATTCTCTCCTCTTTAGAGTTTGTAAGAGATTCACCTCTCAATACACTCTTAAGTTTTATTTTAAAGATGTCTCTTTATAGTTTCATCTTTGTTCTTGTTTTTATGTTTGAGTAGTTTCTTTATTAGGCTAGGGTTTCTCTGAAGGGATGTGACCGATTATTAGGTTGTTAGATTTGGGAATTTACTTTATTGTTCTTCTTCTATTGTTATACTTAATGCTTAGGGCTTGAGTAGCTAACTTGTTCTAAGATCTTGTGTGATTAAACTAGGTACGAAAGTAGTGTTTAGTCGCTGGAATCAACACTAGTCGAGCAAGGTTTTATGGCTTGAGGCGAAAGCCCGGGCCATGACATCTTGTGAACATATCAATCCTATTCTTAATGCTAGTATTACTCTAGGGAACGCGCGAGAGCGGTTTTCTAATATAGTATTACTAAGTAGGTGTTTGCGCGAAAGCGAGATGTCTTATTAATTGTGAATTGAGTTCTAGAACGTATTTTAATATTCTCTACTAATTGATTTAATTGTTTTGTCACATCCTGGATGGTTTCCCTATGCCTAATATTCTTTTATTATTATTGCTTATTTATTTTATCGCTAGGTGGTTAGAAAATCAAATCCTTATTTTATCTTAGCTTAATTTAATCTATTGATTTAAAGTGTACCTCTGGTCTCTGTGGATTCGACCCTAAAGTACTACTATGATTACCGTTTTAATCCGGTATAGTGTATGATATGTTTTTATTTGTTTATCCGTTTAGGACGAGATCAAATTGGCGCCGTTGCCGGGGAACAATAGGCACCTTTAGAGATTTAGAATTGAATTTAGTCTAAGATTTTTATTTTCTGCATTATACTAATTATTCTATTACTATTTTTGATTTCAGGTGCATGCAATTGAGAAGCCACAAGGCTACCGACTTAGTTGCACTCTCTAACGAAGAACTTGGGCGTTTGGAACGAAGTAAAAGGAAAGCTACTAAGTCTGCTGAGATGAATCCCCAAGATGTGCAACCTGCTGCTGCCGGTAACCCACTTGCCTTTCCAGCTGCCGAAGGAGGAAACAATCCTCCACCCGTCCTGCCAGCTGCTGCCGGACCGATCGGTCCACAACTCGGACTGGTCGATCCTCGTGATGACAGACCGATCGATCTACCACTTGGACCGATTCTATGCTAATAGGTCTGCGCTTCGTCCTCCGAATCCCACTCGTCAGGATTATGAGATCAAGTATAGCTTGATCAACCTCGTCCAAAACCTTTGCTTTAACGGCTTGCCCACGGAGAACCCGATGGACCACATCGAGGCTTTTGAAGCATTGTGCAATACCACGAAAGCCAATGGAGTACCCTACGATTATTTGAGGCTGACGTTGTTCAAATTCTCACTTGCGGATAAGGCGTTGCGATGGCTTAAGATGTTGGAGCCCGGTTCCATAACCACTTGGGAAGAGTGTCGAGCTAAGTTCCTCAACCACTTCTACACGAAGGCCCGATCAGCACGTATGAGGAACCAAATTGTTGCCTTTAAGCAAAGGGCTACTGAGACTTTCAATGAAGCTTGGGAACGATTCAAAGAATACGTGAAGGACTGCCCCCATCACGGTTACACGCAAGAAAGCCTCATGACCACTTTCTATGGCGGTATTGACACCCAATACCAAATGGCTCTTGACACGGCAAGCAAGGGAGACTTTTCAACCAACACGATGGCACAAGCGACGACACTTATCGAGAATTTGGCACGGAGCAATAGTGATCATGCTCCTGAGTATGATCGATCAGTGAAGGTAAAGGCTATGGAGACGGATGCACTTAAGGACCTCACGCAGAAGGTGAACCTTCTTCTTGCGCGTGAGCAACAACCGGTGCAAGCTTGTGGAGAAGAAGATGATGACTTGGAAGATCTTAACTACGTGGGAGGTTACCGTGGTGGTTTCAACCCCAACTATCGAAACCATCCAAATCTCTCCTATCGAAGCAACAACGTGGAGAACCCCCAAGATGTGGTGTATCCACCACGCCAACAAGGAGCTTACAACAAACCAGCTGCTCCTCAAGAGAACAAGCTCGAGGGGATGATGCAATCACTGATTGAGAGTCATAAGAAGAGTGCATCCGAGATCAATGCTAAGATCGATGGGATGTATGGCGATCTCAATGGGAAATTCACTACTTTGGCGATTAGGGTTGATTCTCTAGACAAGAGAGTTTCATCTATGGCCTCCAGCTCCAAAGGGAAAGAAGCTTGCAATGCTGTTATGGCTCATTCTGGAGTCAATGCAAGCTTCAAAGCGGATGAAATTGGAGGAGTATCGAGTTTTCAGAAGCCAGGATCGACCGGTCTCCTTCACAGATCGATCGATCCGCCTGCTGGTTTCACTTTGCTGACCCGAGAAGCCAGATCGACCGATCCCCAACCAGATCGATCGATCCGTGCCACTGCTCAGGAAGTTTCTGATTCGTTTTCAAAAGAGAGTGATGCAAACTTTGTTGCTAAGGCTGATGTACTTCTCTACAAACCTCAGAGCCCTTATCCGGTGGTGCCTAAGACCAAGATCGATGAGACAAGGTACATACGGTTCAAGAGCATCATTGGCGAGTTGATTAAAGAAGCGACGTTCTCCGAAGCTTTGGGAGACCTCCCGTTCTTGAAAAAGATCTGCAAGGATGTCATTGATGGCACTGAAGATGCTGCAGAAATTGACGCTTACCTAGCAAAGAGGAAGGAGGCTAGAAATCCAATGCTTGTCAAAGTGAAGAAACTTGAAGATCCGGGCAAGTTTGTGGTGCCATGTTCGATTGATGGAGAAGTCTTTACTAATTCCCTGTGTGATTCGGGATCAAGCGTGAATGTCATGTCAATGGCAACCGTCCGTAGGCTTGATCTCCAAGGGATGGAGACCTCTAAGTGCTCATTAAAGTTTGCGAATGCGTCCACAACAACCCCTCAAGGCTTCATAGGAGACGTGGAAGTGCGCATTGGCAACCACATAGTGCCCACCGATTTCCATGTCGTGGAAATGAGTGGAGGATTCGAAACTCCTCTAATATTGGGACGCGCTTTCTTGACCACAGTTGGAGCCGTGTTTGACCTCGAAGAACCCAAGATGACCTTCACTAAGATCGACAAGGATGTGGCCAATTATCCGGTGCTTGAAGCAAATCGTTTGGGATCTAACTTTTCCGATGTGTTCGTTGTGATGAAGAGGACGCCTCGCAAGCAAGTAAATCGCCAATGGCCTTATCCAAAAGTCAAGAGGAATTGTACTTGCAATCCTCCATGTTTTCCCGCCGACGAGAATCAAGAAGAGATGAGAGATGAGATTCATCCACATGATCTCAACATGTTCGAGATGCGAGTAAAGATGGTGCCGGATGATTATAGTTTTGACGAAGCTTGGTTCAAGTATCCTTGTTTGCAAAAGTGCTTTTGGAGAAGTAGAGAACCATTCTATTCCATCGAAGCACACTTCTATAGGGCACGAGAAAGAAACGCGGAGAGGAGATGCCTTCCTAAGATGGAAGATCCCGGATGCTTCGTAATCCCATGTGCTATCAATGGTACTTCGGTTTACAATTGCCTTTGCGACTCCGGAGCCGGAACAAGTGTGATCCCCACCGCCATCGCTTCTCGATGTGGAATCACCAATTGCTATCCATCCACATCAAATCTTTACATGGCCGACGAGTCTATGGTGGTATCAAGAGGAGAGCTACGCAATGAAATGGTGCGAATTGGGGAAGTGTATGTTCCCACGGAACATACTTATCTTTACTCACCCAAACTTACTTAACTTTTTTAGTGTGACACATTTCAGAAAAAGGGAAACTATGATATGCATATGCTAGTATTAATAAAACTGACCAGCTTCTTTTTTATAAAGATAGAAATAACACATTTAGTGCAACCCTTTGCAGGAAGTAATTGACATGTCATATTCTCCTAAATTAGTTAGTTATATCTTAGTCTTATCTCTCCTTAAAAACACTTGGATTTGGAGATGCTTATTTTCTTTTGGTTCATATCTTATAGATACATGTATACTCATATCATTTTTTTTTCTGTTGCAGGCCCTAACCACATGATGTTGGAGGTGAATTGCAAGTTTGTTTCATCTAGATACACTTCTTCGGACATGATTAATAACATTTGCTTGGATATTGTACTGCAGATGTGGAATCCTCTAGGCATAGTTGGCGTTATCACAGCATTTAACTTTCCATGTGCAGTTCTTGGTAAGTTTTGTCCCTATTTGAAATTATGACGAGTGCGTCTCGCAGACACAGGAACAATATGAGTGTGTTGTCTTGCTTCTTTTTTAACTTTCATTTTTGTTTTTCTTTTTTTTTTTTTTTTTGACACCGTTGTCTTACTATCTAGTGTCTCTCATGAGATTGGTCGTGAAATTCTGCCATATTTCTTACACTGCTCTGCAAATTTATTATCTGATTCGCTCATGAAAGTGGACACAATAGATCTACTTGAACTTACTCTTATGGTGGAATCTAGATTTGCCACACTATTATTTAGCCATGTTGAGTATTTTATAACTCATAGTGCAAAAGTTTCTTCTTCTGCTTTCCTTTCCCGACGTTTACAGACAATTTTGTGGTATTGCAGGTTGGAATGCTTGTATTGCACTGGTCTGTGGAAACTGTGTAGTCTGGTAAATAACGAATTTGACTCTTAATTAAGCTTTGAGAACCTAGTATTAGTTCCTGTAAGAGGTTAAAAACTTAAAATTACTACAAGAAACTGAATTAACGATATATAATACTGTTTACAATTACTCTCTACTAACCAGATAAAATAAAAAAATGACATATTGTGGAGACTGCATAACATTAGTCTTGAGTCTTGACAATGAAAATTTCTTTTGGTTTGATTAGTGTAGTTGATACTTAATACATGTGATTCCACAGGAAAGGTGTTCCAACTACACCGTTGATAACTATCGCAATGACCAAGCTAGTAGCTAAAGTTTTAGAGAAGAATAATTTACCCGGTGCCATTTTTACGGCCGTGTGTGGTGGTGCTGAAATTGGTGAAGCAATAGCCAAAGACACACGCATTCCCTTAGTATCATTTGGCTTGGTTAGAAGTTAGAACTATTTGACGGGTGGTCAAATCTCGATTTTCACCTAGTCTAATCAAATCAATCGATAGTGTCAAACACTGACGACCCGATCCAGAAAGAAAGAGAGGGTAAATTTTGACGCCACTCATTAGTTGTCAAATGTCTATTTACATAGGTGCATTGCATGCTTCTAACAAAAGTTTTATGGATTGGAATATAACTTTGATTTTTATGATATAATATTTTCTTGGTGAAAGTAAGTCTTTCGAAAACTTTTCTATGAACCATAAACTTGTGAATTACAAAATCATTTATTCTACAAAACATAAACTAATTAATAGAATTTAAAGCTAGCTAATACTACCTATTATACTTTCAAAATGTGCTTTAATTATACGAAAGTCGAATGGTATGATAGCGGAAGAAGCACTAGAGCAGAATTAAAAAATCAGCAATACAAAACATAATCGTCAAACAACAACAGCAACAACAAAATCAAAGCAGAAGACCATTTACGATACTAGCTCATAAGTCATAACATATCATTATCAAATGATGACAACAACATGAAGATCACTAATATAATGGTTCCCTTTTGTAACATGAAAACTTTGGTTCAGACACAAATCTTATATTATACTATCAATAAAGTCTTGCAAATCGAAACACAACCCAAAATCAAGATAAATCAAGCACCAAGCGAAAGCTTTGGTCTCACCAGCAACACACCAGAGATGATAAATACTCAAAATAAGTTTCCTCGTAGCCTCTCCCCGCCATTGCCCGGTTCAAAAGAATAACAGATCACACCGGATCAAGACTAGAAAGCAACATACTGTATAAAGGAAAGAAGAAACATAATGTATCATACATATATATAGCTAGAGCTTACAAGGAAGAAGGCTTTCGGTGAATGGGAACATAGTGGGATACTCAAATTCAGTAGGAGGCTCACTCCTTCGTTCCCAGTTTCCAGTAACCAGATCATACGTCCATAAGTGTGTCCCAGTCGCAAACAAAACCTCTTTCTCTGATGATGTTATGAACAGAACGACTTCATCGTCCTCAAAAGGGATATCGTCTTTGGATACCAAATCCCAATCCTTGCAGTCTTCTTCCCACACCCAAATGTCCAGGTAATCTCCATGTAGAATCACTACTGCCAGAGATCCTCCCAGAAGATTAACAAGATATGTCGCGTCTGTTATCCTGTCTTCTTCACGTAGATTTTTACCATATGTAGGCAAATTCATAATGCCAAACCTCTCTTCCATATCCACAAAGAGGATTTTACCAGGATCGTCCAAAGAAACCAGCCAGTAGATCTTTCCTCTTGCAAAGACATGATTGGAGTTGTGTGGTCTAAAACAAACAGGCATTGGAAGATGAGGCACATGGCCAATGTTTCTCCACACACCAGTGCTAGGCGAATACACCTCACATTCAAGGAGGGAAGCATCATCACAGAATATGCGGAAAACTTTGCACTCGCTAATGTCCGGACCATATGCAACTCCGATGCATGGTTCAGTCCTAAACGATGGTGTGCCTTGCGGAACAAGTAGAGTCTCTTCAGTACAAGGGTTACAGATCCAGATTTGAAGGTCCCGGGAATGGTCTTCATCCTCGGCAGAAAGTTGGTTGATGCAGCATACAAGTCCGTTGAAAGATGAGATAATATACATGGAGTGCTCATCGCTTCTTTGAGAGGGATCTACTATAGCGTGGTGTTGAAACTCGAAAATCCCTGGCTTCAACAAGTACAACTCCATACTTGTATCCATCCTAGGACAAGCTATGTATGAGGGTTTCTTTCTGGATTGAGATAAGTGCATCTTAGCAAAGTATTTATTGCTAATTGAGCGATGCCAGTATTTGCTCACCCTTTTAAATGAACGGATTGACCTCACGGAACTCCGCGACAGGATGTTAATAAAGAGACCCTCGGCAGATTCTACCGCATCCCATGTCACTCTCATGCGACGTTGAGAACGCGTTTCTACCATTTTTTTGCTGCTACGACTCTGCATTAACAAAAACATCGGTTAGACCATAAAACTGATTCAAAAACAGATATTTCAGCTGCACCATGAATATTTATGTGACAATAAAAAGGAGCACACAACTGCTATATAGTTAATCGTACAATATCATAGCACCCGACAAATTAATGAGACAACTAACCAAAAAAACCAAAAATGAAATGAAAATGTTGTTGGAACTCATTTTTGACTAGTTGACTTTTGGTCAACTTTCCGGCAACTTTCCGGTGAACTCCGTTACCGGAATGACCGGATCTTGGAGTCATTAGATTCCTTGTAATGAGCACTATAAGATAGTGTACTTACATGTCAAAATTGAAGTTATATTGAATGAGAAATTGAACTCCAAAGTGGGTTGCTTAAAGAGCATAAAAAGACAAATGTGCATTTGTCTCACATTGGAAGTTTGGAAATTCTTCCTCTTGTATATATAGTGCTACACTTAATACAAGGTTCACTAGCAATTGGAAGAGGAGACCATGGAGATGGAGATGGATGGCCATTATGCAAAAACAAACACGCGCGCGCGCGCCGCCGCCGCCGCCGCCGCCGCCGTGCCGTGCCGTGCCGAGCCGGGCCGGGCTCGGGCTTGGGTCTTGGTGAATGTGGGCCTTTAGGCCCACAAATATTGTTCTTTTTGGGCCAAGTTGTTATGGACTATGGACTTGAAGTTACATTTTTTGGTCCAAAAACATTTGCATAATAAAAAGAAATTCGAAAATTAAAATTCGAAATGCCAAACGGATGAGGATATCTCGGCCATGACCGAGTCTTCCGCCACGCATCCACTCGCTCCAACCTCCCTCGATTTGCGTGCACGTGCAGGATATTGCGGACGCGCATATCTTCTCGTGTCACCATAAATTCGAGTCTTCCGTCTCTCTCATTCTTCACGCGATATTCAACGAAAATTCGCAGCTCTCTCTCTCCCATTTTTCTTCTCAGTTCAAAGTAAGTCTCAAGAGTATATCGTAGTTACCAACGTTCGTTGGACTCCGTATTCGAGTGTAACGATACGGTTTAGTTATCCGTCTTATCCTGGGATTCATCAATCTCATACACCGTTTCACTGCGGGAGATTGTTTGGATTAAGGAAAGAGATCATATCTCGGTTCGGATTGTTTTACTCACTGCTTTCCTTAATCGGTTTTGATAAAGTATTGCTTCTGTTTCTATCTCGGTTTTTCGCGGTCTTACAAATGTACTAAATGTCTCTTTCATACATATGCATGAGAACAAGTGAACAACAATGAACAGAACCTGACTTCAAATTCCAAACAGTCGGGAGATAGTGATCAGCATATTAATCAAATAAATAGTTATGAGAACAGATAAAAAAAAGGAGAAACATTATGCAGCTACACGAAATCAAGACTTTGTTACGGACGCAAAATCCATCCATTAGCACGAAACCAAAAAAAGTAGTTTTCGATCAGTGTGTTACGTACGTAGCTACACAACAATGGAACCACAACAAATGATCATGCCAGAAATCCTAATAAAAAAAGTTACAAGTCCAAAAATCTCATGATGCAAAACTCAGATCTGATAGTATTTATCACAGCCGAAAAAGGAACAGTAGAAGAAGTGGAAGAAGAAGAACGAACAGTAGAAGAATGGAGATTAACTAGTCTTCCTTGTCAAACCTATTCGTCTTCCTTGTCGAAGATGATTTCTTTGCCTTAATGTTGTTAATGGCGTCGTTCCAGTGGCTCTTTCTTACCGCTCCTTTTAACACAAACGCCTTACCGTTTTATCTCTTACTACAAAACGCCCTGCCGTTTTATTTCTCCGCTTGAACCAAGACACAACCAAAAGTCCGAGTGGGACCAAACCAGAAATACCCACTTTCGTTCAGATACTAAAAACTGGTTTAATCCTGGTTGAAGAAAAAACACTCGACGAGAGATATTAAAAACATATTTTATTTTTTGGTTTGGGATTTGTCCCTTTTTCAAGAGATCAATCAACCATAAATGACAGAATATTGGGGGGTGTTATTGGTTTGTGATTTAAATAGAGTTTTAGTGACTTTAATTGTTGTGTAGAATCTGTTGTTATTCAATCAAGATTTTGTTAAACTCTCTTAAAGTTTGGTGTTATTAGTTTGTGATTTGTAAAAAGTCATTTAAAATCTTAATGAATATTGTGTTATTGGATTAAGAGTTTTATAAAGTCATTAAAAGTTTTGAATATTGTTAATGAATTCAATTATTGTGTTATTGGTTTATGATTTTAAACACTTTTCTTTACAAAATAAAGTCATGGAAAGTATGCTGAAATACTGCAGTTGTTTGAAAGACTTTACAAGATTATAGAAAAACTAATCAACAAGACTATAGAAAACTCTCTAACAATTCTTCTAAATCATTCACTTATTCACTTTCTATGATTTTATTAAAGTCATCAAAACTCTATTTAAATCACAAACCAATAACACCCCCTTGATCTATATGCTAAACATTAATTGTATGTGCAACCGTATCAACTCAAGTAATGTGTAATTAATTGCCGTGATATATTGAAGATTGACGACGGGATTGAGGAAAGATTCCCAATTCTATATGGCTTGTTGAAGACGGCAAGTTTGTGCAATGGGCCATTGGGCTTAACACGAACGATGATTATGTGTTCCTATTTCCTTAAACAGACTTTTTTGTTTCTTTTTCTTTTTCTGATGGATAGATAATTATGCGTTCCTTTAAGTTTATGTGTTTGATTTAACATTTCTAATTTACTGATTTTCTTTTTTTTTTTACAGGAGAACATGGAGGATTCTTTTTCTACAAGTGTGAGTGTGGATTAAAGGAGCCAAATCGGTAGATTTGCTCGAATAACCTAAGTGCGAGCGGAGAGACACGAATCCGTAAGGTTTCGAAATTGCAGACTGATTTTGCTAAATCAGTAAATCTTATTGCACTTGTGTGAGTGTGGAGTGTGCTTCCCCGTCATTTTGGGCCTATTGGACTGAATTGTCAGCCCATTAGTCAATAAAATAGGATCCTGTCGATCCGAATGGAGTATTGGATTTGGTAGAGAGTAGCTTTCGAGAAAAATATCATTCAAAGAATTTGTTGCAACATATGAAATTATTTTGGGATAAAACAGGGAGCCTACCTTGGAGATAATTCTTAATTCTTATGAATCTTTATATTTTGATACCTGCTTGTAATTGTCAATGGTTGGGAACAGAACGTTTTCGTCTCGATGTGGAGCATGCATCAGTTGCTTATTGAGTGTCCATCAATATATGAGCTGATATGTTGTCCGTATTTCAAATGGGAACTCCCTCCCATTTTAGAGCTATTGAAAGAGAAATATCAACGATGGAGTTGGAACCTCTGATGTTGTATATTTAATTATTTAAGGGCAATTCTCTAAAACATCATCATTTTAGTTTTTAGGACAAAAATACCACAAAACTAAACTTAAATTTTAAATTTTCAAACTCTAAACTCTAAATTCTAAACACTAAACCCTACCCCCTTAATACTATTCCCTAAATGTACAATAATCAACCCAAATCAAGGATTTAAAATTCCACACCATTGAACAATAATTTGGTATTAGTGGTATTTTTGTCATAAAAACTAAAATGATAGTATCTTGAGGAATTTCTCGTTATTTAATTATATAGTCTAGTTTATGTAAATTATTTGTTACTTTACATTTTTTGTAAATTTCTTTGAATTTTGGGTTTGGTATAAACTAATAAATTTGAAAGGATAGTTAAAAACTTAATTTATGAAATCAAATACTCAAAAATTAAGCGATAATGTAAATAACAATAACAATAAAACAAAATTACCATTGAAATTTTTAAAAACTTATGAAACTTGATTCTAATCGGAAAAACAAACAGAAAAAATATAAAAAATAAATAAATAAACCAGCCCCGCGGTGTAACGCGGGTTCAAACCTAGTTTTTTTTTTTTTGTCAACTGCATATATATAATGAGAGAGTTCAAACCTAGTGTAAACTAAAAATACTATTAATTTAAATCTGTAAACTAAAAATACTATTAATTTAAATCTGTATATATAATGAGAGAGTTTTCTCTCAATCTAGAGTGTCCTTATAGACGACACATCAGCATACACGTCATGATACATTTTTAATAGGTATAAAATGTTACCAAAAAGATTCGAACCCTTTACCTAATATATTTAATAGGTGCATTTCAAACCAAATTGTCATTTAAATCATTTTGATTGATATAAAAATTTAAACTATATATATTGTGTTATACAAGTGCCATAAAATTTATTTATTAAAACAAGAAACATTTAAAACAAAATTAATTCACATACTTTTATATCATCATCTTTTAATAAAAGAATTTGGTCACAAACAATAACATGGTTTAATATAAATAAACAGTAATATAATACAACACGCAAAAATACGTGATAAAAAATAGGATAAAAATACAAGTAGATAGTTCAATTTTACGCAAAATAAAAAATGATTTACTTTTAAAAACCACACCCAGTTTTTAAGTAATTTTTTAAAATAGTGTTAAAGTACAAATTTCTGTTACCAGTAAAAATCTTAAAAATATGAAAAAATATTGGTTAAATTTAAAGTAATATATTTTTATTTTACTTAGAATAAGAAGTAGGGTGATTTCTAACTATATTTTTTAGTAGTAAAGTACAAAATTTCTGTTATCGATATTAACAAAAGTGAAAGAAGAAATAGTCAATGTGGTTGAAAAATAATTTAAGATGCCACAAAAACACATAATGAAAATAATTAAGAAGATAAAGTATCTAATATAAGAGAATAAATCACAAGAAATTTCAATTTTATAATTAACTAAAAAAGTCGAGATAATATAGAGATTTTGAAAAAAATATCAAATCATTGATATTAATCACGATGAAAGCAAAAAAAAAAACAACAATAATATCTAATAATATGAATCTAAGCACACCTACAATTTAGAAACAGTTAAAAAAATACATGTATCATCAACTACATAAGTAAACATATTCAAAAACAGAGCACTAAGAGTTCAAAAACATACCCGTCTAATACGATATTAATGGAGAGTTAACGTCATGTTCAAATCGGCAAAGTCAACAAAAGTTTGAGATTTTAGTGAAAAGTCAACTAAAATTTGATGATTAAAATGACATTTCGAAAGTTGGGGATTAAATCGTCCCAAATTTGAAAGTTGGCGATTTTTTTGACATTTTTCCCTATTCAAAAATTTCTTAAAATGATCATTATTTTTTTAAAGCATATACTATTTTTTGACACACAAATTCGCACATCGTGCGGGCCTCTTTCTAGTATAAAAAAATATTCACCCTTAATGGATCTTGGGTTTAAAGTTTAATCCTAGTAAATAAATTAATAAGGCCGCCAAAAAAATAAATCCCATAAAAAATTCATTAGGCATTACGATAAATAAATTAATAATTGCGCCAAAAAACAAAACCCTCGCCAACAAAACCCTCGACACAGAACAGAGAAAGTTCAAAGCGTCGGCGTTGGAGTCTTCTTGTCTCTTTCTTTCTACGATTTCTCTTTCTTTCTTTGACCAAATTCCATGGCTTTCTGGGGTTAGTGCATCGTTTCTTCTTTTGAACAATCATCGATTGAGAAAAAAAAAAAAAAACCTATTTTGTTTTCCAACGAGTTGTGCTTTAATGAAAGATTTATATGTTTGCAGGAGTTGAAGTGAAGCCACGAAATCCTTTTACTCTTAAGGCTACTGAATCAAAAAGACTTCACCTTTCCCAGGTCCTTTATCTATATGTATTCTGGGACGTTTTTTTAATTAATTTCTTATGTCTGCTCTTGATTTGGGTACATACGTGGTTGTATAACTTAGTTACTTCTAGATTCAAACGTGGTTGGGTTTTGTAACTTGGCTGATCTTTGGTTATCTTTGGTATAGGCGACATTGGGGCATGGGAATGGAACGGAGAGAATCATTCTGCAGTGTAACGTTGGGAATAAAAGTCCCGTCCTGTTATGCGCCTTGTCTCCTGATAAGGTTGATTCTTGTCAACTCAATCTCGAGTTTGACGAAGCTGATGATGTCATCTTCTCTGTCCTCGGATCTAGGAGCCTTCACCTCACTGGCTACTTCCTCGGCAGGAGTACCGGTTTTAGGCCAAATGATGATGATGAATCGTATCCACTTATCGAATTTAGATTAAACTGCTTATGAATTATTTGTTCATAGATTGTTATTTGAATCCTTGACTTAATCAAAGCGAGTCATATGGAGAAGACGTTGATTACTCTGACAAGGAAAACGCTAGCAGTGATGATTATGACTACAGTGATAGTTTCATAAACGACGAGGATCCATATGTCCGCGGTTCACATGTTTCTAGCACTGATGATGATGAAAGTATGTCGTTCCCTATCTTGCTTTTGTGGTGTCTTCTTAGTTTATAGTTATTTGCACTTACGTACATACATACATTTTCAGTTTCAATATGGATATTGTTCTTGTTTAGTTTGATTCTCTGTACTAGTTGATGTAATACTTGTATTTATCTGCATGTCACGATTTTCTTACATGAAATTAGATTGGGGGTTGCACATTGTTATTTTCTGGTACTGTACGACCATTTCTTGATAATCTTGTCTCCTTTTCAGTGTCTATTAAGGAGATGGCAGCTAAAACAAAACACAAGAAAAAAAATGGAAAAGGTGGAAGACTAAGGAAGAAGTTTCAGGTCTCTGATTCAGATTCTGATGAAATTTTGGCTGATGAATCTAGCAATGAGGATTCTGTAGAAGTACTTAACAATGGTGAGCACAAGATCCCAAAGGTCCATTCTTCAGAGAGTCCTCTGCCTTCAAGGGTAACGAGATCATCAAAGGCAAGACGTTCCACTTTGGTAAAGGGTGAGCCTAATGCCAAGAGTGAGAACACATCAGAAGCAAGAACTCATACTCATAAGACTCTGGATAAAAGGTAAGTAAGTTTCATCCACTACAGACCAAATTTTAACCTTTTGATATACTAATATGTTTAATATGTTAGGGAGGATAAACCATTGGGTGATGTTAAACTTTCTCCCATTCAGAAAGACTCTGACGATCTTTCGAAGAAAAAAGAATACAAGGAAAGTTTTAAAAGTTCGGCTATAATTAACTTAGATGATGGAGAGGGGAAAAGTCTCGAGAATGAGAAGCCAGCTACAGAAAAGTGGTAAGATACTACTGAATAGATAATCTTGCCTTCTAGCTTTCCAAATTTTAGGATGCTCCTAGTTTTAAACCTCGATTAACATATCACGTCTCGCACATGACAGGGGGGACCAATCAGCAAGTGATGTATTACCCTCCCAAAATGGTGATGCAACTCCGTCGAAGAAAAAGAGGAAAAGGGATAAGAGAGAGGAAACTTCAGATGTCCAGAAAAATCAACTTGAATGTTCAGAGACGAAGAAACAAGCTATCGACATGTGAGTCTTACCATACTATTTAGGTAGAAACTTAAGTTGAAGATATGGTAAAAATAAATACATGTCTACAAATACAAGGTATTGTAGACAAGGTATTGTAGACAAGGTAAATAGTATGATCAACTAGTGGTTCTTTTGGGGTTAAGTGGATACTCTCAGTAGTTTTAATGGTATATATTTTCATAACGAATAGGAATATCGAGAAAGAAGCTAGTACTCAGAAACCACTAGAATCGGAGACTTCATCAAATGGAGTGATAATTGAAGAGATTGAAAAAACAAAGTTTGATGGAAAATCAGCTGTTAAAGGGAAAAAGGTGAGTATTTTTTACATCTTATCTACTTCTTCGTCGTGTTCAATCTTGATGAATTCTTTTAAATGATTAATGGTTGTTTCAGGTCAGTATACTCTATACTGGGAAGTTGAAAGACACCGGGAAGTTGTTTGAATCAAACTTGGGAGAAGCTCCACTAAGATTCCGCTTAGGTAAAGATTTCATAGATATCGTAGAATTCTCAATATATTTGTTGTTTCTCCCATCCTTAAACACAATTAGCTTTTCCTTTACTTCTCACCATTAAATATTATGCCTGCTTGCAGGTGGAGAAAAGGTCATAGAAGGTCTCAGCATTGGTGTTGAAGGTATAGTGGCTTAACACATAGATAATCTCAATTGAAAATTCATAAATTTTGCTATCTTTTAAAGAAAGTGGCTGCATCTTTAATTGTCAGGGATGCGAGTTGGTGATAAGAGGAGAATCATAATCCCGCCATCCCTCGGGTATGTTGTAATTGTTTCACTTGACCTCGGATTTATCTCAGCATAATGTTGCTATAAATAACTGAGTTTATACAACTTCTTTGTGTCTCTTGCTCTGGACGTTATAAACACAGCTACTCAGAAGAGCGATTGAGGGAAGATGTGCCCAAGAATGCATGGCTTGTATATGAAGTGGAGGCAGTAAAAACCAGATGATGCCATTGGATTTCGACGTTTTAATACAAGCGTAGGGTTTTAATACAAGTCATCTTACTTGTCTCTTAAGGGAAAATTCATTGGCTTAAGCCTTCATAGCTCGTTTCTGTTTCTTTTTTTTTTTTTTTTTTTGGAGTTTGCTTGAATCTTACCAAACTCAATTTCCTTTTAATACAGGCGTAGGTTATATCTATTAGTATTTTTTCGAGTAATGTATTTTGCTGGTTATAGCTGAACCGAACCCGACCTGAAATTTTCGAACCGAATCTGAACCAAACTCTAAGTAATACACGAAAAACCGAATTCGAATCGCATCCGAACTGAAAACCGAATGGATACTTGAAATATCCGACATATAATTATATATACAAAATATTAGTTATTTATAGATTTGATATAAGACAATTATCTAATATTATAATTAAAAACAAATAATATTAATTAATTTATATCAAAATAACTAAAATTGTCCTCACACCAAAAGCCTCGTATGCAGATCCTCAACGTGAAAAACCTTCTTCTAGGCTCTTCCCTTGATCCAAAATATCCGAATATTGTTGGTTATATTTGTCAAAATTTAACCAATTTTTTTTCAAAAGTAACCAATTTTTCAGATTTTTTTTTTATATCCTCAACGTGAGAAACCTTCTTCTAGGCTCTTCTATTTAAATTTTTTTATTATTTTTTTCTGATAAAGTGACTGTTCAATTAATATATATTGATTAATTGTAAATAAAAATAATAATTTATTGGATTCATTTATATGAAATTTTATTTCAATTTTAAAATTACTTTTGAATATAATATATAATTCAAAATTTCTATGTCCCTGCATAGTAGGGATCATAATGCTAGTATATTCTAAATTCCACATTGTGGTAATCTAGTAAAAAATCAGAAATAATCATACCGGGTTTGTCTAAAATACGTTAGGCGCTAGCTGGGCGGTGAACCACCATTTCGTATATAATCGTATATGCGGATGTATATACGGGATTGATCTGGTGGATATATTTTATTAAATATATATAAATATGATAACTATAAATATATTACACACACACACACATATATATATATATATATATATATAATACAAATAAAATCAAAATCAAAATCTTGCCAAAAATATTTTGAAATGTAGTTGTCAAACTAAAAACAAGGTAAAATCAAACAAACAATAATAACTGAAAACAAAAAAAATGAGGAATTGGTTTGGTCCAAAACAATAACATACGAGTACAACTTGTAAAGAATAGAGCTCATGCATAAGTTTAGAGGATATTAAAATATAAATAAAGAAGTAAGGTTTTCTATTTATTGGTTCATTTAGGAATTATTTTTTCCTTTGTAACAAAAATAATGAAATTCCAAAAAAAAAAAAAAACTTACCGCATATACGGTAACCGTATAATCGTCCGTATACTCAACCATATTAGACCAACCCGTATTTGTTAAACGTATATCTTTAAAATGGTACAGTGGGTCACTATATAGCGTATATACACTGTATATATGGTCGCCTAGACCGTATTTTAGAACAGCGCTCCAAACCAAATGACTGATACCTTCTTTTATATGAATGTCAAAAAGATAAATGGAGGATACTTACCTCAGAAAAACTGGAACATTGATCAGTTGCAAAAGATAACCGAAGAAGACGTGGAGACGTGAAGAAGTTCACGCACAAATTTGGTGATCAAGAAGACACCCAAAGGAAATAAAAAAGACTACTAGAAGAAGGTTGTAAGGATAGGCAACGAAAGCTTGACAAGAGTACAGCAGAGACTTGAGGAAAACTTATGGAGAGTAGACGAATGTTGAAGCAAGATTGGAGTTAGACGGAAACTCAATTAAGGGGGAGTGTTTGTCGATAATTTTTTTATAAAGTTGCAACGTTTCATGAGTTGTGATGTTTCGGTCTATTTGTTTCACTCACGAGTCACTAAGTACACAAGTCATTGTGTTGTTGTGTCTATTTGTTTTCTATATAAACCAAATTTGGTCTTGATGTAACTAACATGTTTCACAAACATATAGAAGTTTCAGTTTTGTTCCTGTCTTCTTTAAAAGAGAAGAGACAAAAGTATCTTACTCTGTTTGTTCTTTCTCACAATAATATTCTAACAGACCAATCGATAGAGGTTGAAGTTGCTGCAATAAATGTTATGTCTCGTGAAATCTCAAGAGATGAATGTACAAATGGTATGAAGATTTTACATTACACTAATTTTACAGACTTTGTTAGTGATTCAGATTCCAAATCAATCTCAAAAACCTTGACATGGCAAAGATCTCCTCCCACATCATCTGCAAATTTAACCTTCTTTTTCTTCTGAACAATGTTTTCAGTAGCTGGAGAATCATCTCTTACCATACCCTATAAAGAAAGGGAATGAAGAAGAGTTAGAGATTGAAGGAAGACAAAAATCTCTTAGTCGTGTTTGTGAATGTTAAGAGTGTAAAACAAACCATGAGTTTGCAAAACCGATTACAGTCACGCTCTATCATCGAAAGCCGTTTCTTGCTACTCTCTTCAGTTCTTTCTGCATTTCTAATCAAAGTTGTCACCTGAGAAGAGAAAGACAAAATTTAGTCATCGAAAACCAAATTTCATTTGCTTATAGTAGACAAACGTACCTCAGATATGTTGGAGGTATTGCTTTCAGCTAGCAAACATCTCTTTGTAATTTGTCTCATTGATTTGAGCTCTTTAGTGAGCCTTGCTGCAACATATTGGAAATCACGCATTTGCCCTTGAGAGAAGGCAATAGCTTTCTGTGAGCACCCTTGTATAGAAGTGCATCTAGTGCTAAAATGATGTGCTTTTGATGCTTGAGTATCTCGACCGAGAAACTCGTGTGTTGATTTTGATACTCCGTTTGCCGAGTATTATTATTTGCTTTTCGAATGACTTGCTTTGAGCTTGGAATGACATTCACTCGGTTGATGTTGTCCAGCCCTTCAGCCTTAAGGATCCTATGTGAGTATTGGCTACTGAAGTAGTTTTTCTCTTTGGATTCTGGATTTTGCGGTTTGTAAATTAAGTAGATGAGAATCTGATAAGTCAAGATGTAAATCATGAAATTACTTCAAAGATTCTTTCATTAACTTACTTTTACTCCTTTTCTCCGGTGCATCGTGTCACTCCATCTCCTTGCAAAGTTTTGCTTGAGAAGTGGGAAATAAAGCCTGAAAACCAAGATATATATATAGTGATCAGGAACTTCATTAAGAAAAGAATGTGGTTTGAGGACAAACCTTTCTCCTCCGAGAGTAGTCTTTCTGGTGGATGGTGTGGCTGTTGTTGCTGGATACTGTCAGTCTCTGAAACTTTTTGAACCTCATCAGGTTCCTTACAGAGTTGTAATAGTTTGTGGTCTCCTACTCACTACAAGAAAACCTGCGTTTTGTGACACTGGAAATCGTCACAAATGGGTCGCAAAACACCGGTTTACGACGTTTGAGCGACGACCTCGAGTCGTCGCAAATTTGTCGTCGCAAAATGACAAGCGTCGCAAAAGGGTCGCAAATTTGCAACGATTTTGTGACTACTCAAAGTGGTCGCAAATAAGGGACTCTTTTAAGACGGTATTTTGTAGTCGTATATTAGCGACTGAAACGTGACGGAGTTTGGTATCGCAAATAAGTGACAAAGGTCGTCTCAATTTAGTCGCAAGATAGTGGTAACTTTACGACGTATTTGTGACGCTTTTGTGATTCATATGCATTTCGATGGTCTGAAATTAGTCACAATTTTGTGACTGATTTGTAACTAGTTAGTTACCACTATTATTGTTTTACCAATTTAGAAAGTTGAAATTAAACGCTAAAAATTCCTGACAATTCAAATTTGAAACCTAAAACACCATCCATAACCAAAACATTAACAACATTTATGTTCCAAACAACATTCATGTCCCAAAAGAGATAATCCAAGTTCCAACAAAAGAGATAATTCCAAAAGAGAACACAAACATCAACAACAAGTTCAGAAGAGTAGAAGAAGATTAAGAAGAGCTTCTTCATCTTGTTTCACGATCTTACGACGAGCTTCTTCAAGTTTCTGATGCATCTCCAAGATAGATGAGGTAGAAGAGCTTTCACAACTCTCTTTTCTTTCCTACCTGCAATCCAAATACCGTTTTTGATGTCTTTGATAACACATGAACCACTGGATTGTAACATTCGTTCTATGGTTCCTTCCTTTGGGACTTTCAGACGACCACTCAAACTCTCAATCAGGAGTTAAGAACAAAGGCACCAATTTGCATCCAATCTATAATCAGTGTGCCAAAACCAGATAAAAAAATGAGGCTGTGATCAGCAAATGAAGTACTTCAAAGTCAAAGATCTAGACAGTACACTAAGAGAGTATGCTGAATCCAATTCAGGGACTAACCAATATGCTTCTCCTTCTGACGGAACAAATAAGAATGACTCCCATCTGCAGTTTTCCATATCGTTTCTTAGTTACCATTGTATAAGAATGTATGAATCTGAAATTTATGTGAATGTTATACTTACCAAAAGCGGAATCATAAATCTTAATCCAGCTGGAAGAAACAGGAAACGGCTCAGAGACCTGAAGATCACGCAAGCAGACAAACCTCCAAACAGTTTCCTCCATTACGATCTTATTGAACCATTTGTTTGTTGATCCCAGCATCACCAATGATTTACCATCCAAAAACCTTGAAATGTATGCCCATATATCTTGTTCAAACCTGATTTGGAAGAGGAAATTATAAGCTACGAGACCTGATTTAGAAGAGAAAATTATAAGAGTATAGAGACTTAGATCTAAGAGACCTGATTCGAAATTGGAAGAGTTAATAGCGATTTGTTTCATATTGCTTCTGAATCTCTTGCAACCTGGACACCAACGACTCAGCAGCTGCTTCTCTAACGGAAGCATCAGAAGAAGCCAAATCCCTAAAATAGTCCAGAGGCAACTCCGGCAACGAGGACGAAGCGGCTGCGGAGGGCAGAGACTCATCATCGGCTTCATCAGAGTTCGAATTGACAACCAGAGGATTAAGATTAGGGCGCGAAGGCGAAGCTCCTTCACCACCGTTTTTCTCCAGAGTAGCAGCTCGCTTTCTCCCTTTATCAGAAGCTTTTCTCTGCTTCTTCTTCTCCATATCCTTACCGGAGCTCGCAACACCATGAGCCGCCAAATCTGTGTCAAATACAAAATCGAGTAAGAAACTCATCTTCTAGAGAGAGAAATTTGGCGAACCTTGAGAATTCGAATCTCGTTGTCGAGGAGACGAGTAGCTCTGGTGATGTCTTCGGTGGTCATGGAGGCAAGCTGATCCTCTTCGAAGCTTGTCGTGTCTTCAACCAAAGGAGGTGCCATTTCAATACCCAAATCGGAGGGAAAAGGACAGAGATCGCCGGGAAGAGAGGAGGAAGAGTTAGGGGTTTCCAAAGGAGCGACTATGAGAAAAAGGGGAGAAGACGAGTGTGATTGGGTTGAGATTATGAGAGAAATCGAAGAAGAAAGAGAGATTGGGTTGAGAGTATGAGAGAAATCAAAGAGAAAAGAGATTTCTGGTTGAGGTTGAAGAGAGAGTTTCGGGTTGAGAGGAAGTGAGCCAAAGTAAACCCTAGATCTAAAGAAAATGTCGATATTTACTAAGTGTCAATAGGGTTTTGTTTTAACTCTAGAAATCGTAGGAGTCACAAACCGGTCACAAAACGGTCACGAACTCTAAGTAATAAAAAAAATTAAGAGGGAGGTTTTGCCCCTAAAAGAAAACCCGAAATTTTAATCTGAAAATTATACACGTCGCAACTAGGTCGCAAAAGAGTCGCAAAGAAGTTTGAAACCGTCGCAAAAGAGTCACAAAGAGTACGAAAGAGAGACGAATCTAAGAGTCACAAACAGTTTGTAACAAATTTCTTAACTTATGATCGAAATAACACCTATATATTGTGATGTAAGGATGACATTACAATATTTAAAAGTCTAGGAAGTTCAATTAGTAAAAAACACATTCAATGCTTCTAAGTTATAAATTGCAAAATCATTAGTAACATTACATATCATGTTACATGTTATGGTTTAAATAATTCTAAAAAAGAGACAAATCTATAAGTTGACTGTAAGATTGATTATTTTTCCAAGTCTAATGATGTTGGAGTGATTATAAGACATCTAATATTGACAATGGTATAAATTTGAGTAGATAAATGTCCAAGTAAAATACGACCGTCGCAAAGGCGTCACAAAGTCGTCCCGAACTCAGGTGTTAGTCGCAAATACGTCGCAAATCTCAGGTGTTAGTCGCAAAATCTTCGTATATTTGTCGCTAATTTACGACCACTTTGTAACTCTCTAAGTTTCCGTCGCAAATTAGCTACCGTTTTGTGACGATTTTCTTAAGAGTCACAAACTTATTCTTATGAATTTTAAAGTTTTAGAACCAAAGAAAATCAATTTATAGTGTTAGAACCAATAATATTACAATACACAACAAGATCAATCATTTATATTAGAGAAAACATGAAATTCAATGAATTTAGGACATTTCAAAAGTATTAGTTAACATTACATATAACATGATGTAATGTTATGAAAGTTTTTATAAATCATATAAAACTTAAGATATTAGAATGATTCAATACCTATAATAGTTGAAACTGATGTAGAAACCTTGAAACTTAACATCTTAAGAAATCTCTATTGGTAAATCTCAAAATAAAATCGCGAGGGTCACTAAACGGTAACAAAATCGTCTCAAGTTCAGGTGTTAGTCGCAAATAAGTAGCATATTTGTCGCTAATTTACGACCACTTTGTAACTCTATAAGTTTCTGTCGCAAATTAGCTACCGTTTTGTGACGATTTTCTTAAGAGTCACAAACTTATTCTTATGAATTTTAAAATTTTAGAACCAAAGAAAATCAATTTATAGTGTTAGAACCAATAATATTACAATACACAACAAGATCAATCATTTATATTAGAGAAAACATGAAATTCAATGAATTTAGGACATTTCAAAAGTATTAGTTAACATTACATATAACATGATGTAATGTTATGAAAGTTTTTATAAATAAATCATATAAAACTTAAGCTATTAGAATGATTCACTACCTATAATAGTTCAAATTAATCTAGAAACCTTGAAACTTAACATATTGAGAAATCTCTATTGGTAAATCTCAAAATAAAATCGCGAGGGTCACTAAACGGTAACAAAATCGTCTCAAGTTCAGGTGTTAGTCGCAAATAAGTAGCATATAGGTGGGTAATTTAAGACTTATTTGTAACTCTCTAACCTTCCGTCGCAAATTCGTCCCAAACTCAGGTGGTAGTCGCAAATTCGTCCCAAACTTAGCGACGCCGTTTTGTAACCCCGTTATATCCGTCCCAAAGTAGTCGCAAAATTCAACATTTTTAGGAGGGATCTTAAAATCGTAGCAAAACGGTCCGTAATTAGCGACTATTCTCTGACTTCCGCGACGCGTCGTTAATTTGCGACTGATTTGTGACGATTTTGGTTTTGGTCGTTAAGTGGTCACAATTACGTTACAAAGTAGTCGCTAAAATTTGCGACCACTAATTTGGTCACAATCCTTGGTCACAAAACGCAAGTTTTCTTGTAGTGACTTCATCTTCATGGTTGGAGGATGAAGACTGTTCTGGCAATTGATCTTCTTCTAATGAACTTGTGCTGTCATCTTCATGGTTGGTCAGCTGAAGAATATCACTTGCTTTAGGAAGATCATCCTTAGTAATGTCTTCGGTTTCCCAAACAATCTCGGTATTTTCTACACAATAATTGGTGATGGGCAAACAAGGGTAATAATCAATAGCAAGTATTTCTGGAGCTTCTATCTCCACAATTTCCAAACCAGTTACATTCCATTCCTCATTCTCTTTAACTTCTTCGCACTCTGAGCTTGTGTAAGAAGAAATGAGGTTCTCGACACGACCAATGTTCTCAAATTCTGAATGTTGTGGAACATCCAATTCCATCTCCTCTCTAGTAGACACAAAACCGTACAAAACAATTTGCTTATTAAACTCTTCTGATCCATCTTTAGAAGCTTCCTCCACCGTCTTTATAGTTAAGGAATCTTCAATGGCTAACATTCCGGGAAAATTTGGCCCTGCACTGCAATATGGAACCAGCTTCATGTCCCTGAACGAATCAAGCATCATTTCTTCCACACACACTGTATTTGTAACCAAGCTAAGTTTCCTTTTCTTTCCTTTGCATTGTTTCCGAATCTTCTCCAATGTTATCATGCATCATGCTAAAATATTCCCGATCAGTTTCGATATTCACCTCAGCACCAAACAGACATGAACCTTGTGTAATATCTGAAACATTGTCCAAATCCCTGACATCTCTTGGGATACACTCATTATCTTGACTGTGTTCCTGATTGTATACATCCAGCAAATGTCTAAATTTGAGCTTTGGTTTCCTTCTTGCATCAATATTCATCACTACTTTGATTGATCCGTCTTTAATGGCTCGGATATGATGCATATGGGAGTTCAAATAGGTGTGACTTCTTAACTCCACCATTGCAACTAACAGATAAATTAGTTCCTAGCAACATCAATAAACCTAGGTGAATAGTTATGGTTTTTGTGGCATTCAACAATGTCCATAACCCACAAATTTCATTAATTCAAGCATAGAAACGAACATCAATTAGCTACTAACATAAAAAAAAAGGTGTGTATAAAATTTACAGAGTATGCAGCGATTAAGTTATACAATACCTAAAACCTGAAACCCAAAACAAAGAAAGGAATTGCCGGTATAGAATAGTGCTAACAGCAATAAACCCTAAACAACAATGTTACACAATAACTAAAAATTGAAGAGGGTACAAAATGGTATCGTAGCTGCATCAATTCATGAGAGGGTACAAAAAAGACGAATGCATCAAAGGGAAATTGAATCTATACAGCAAGATGTGGACATTGATTTTACCTTTAAATCTTAATCGACGCATTAATTAGATAGAGAAGGAAATGAAAGCCGAATCCTGGGAACCAAACTCGTTAGAATAAACCCTAAAAATTCCAATAGTGTTTTTATATAGGTGTGTATCTATTGATTTGAAGATATCTTTCTTATTATTTTCGTATCTCTGCAGTGGTACACAACTTTAACTTATACTAATACTTTTACAAGCTATAAATGGAATCTAGTAATTATACAAAGTATACACATACGAGAATTAGGGAAATCACTAGAAGCTAACACATAAGGAAGTCGTATAACTTTTGCATTAATATGTTCTATGATTAAGTGTTGATCCACTTCGACGTGTGCTAAGCTAACCTTTTAAGCCACATTAGCTCACGTAATATATTCAATTCCCAAAAAAATAACTCAAGCCTCCAAGGTTCTTCATCCTAAATTCCTTACTCAAGTATTCTTGTAGCTTTAAAATCTCATCTGAGTCATTTCCAGTAATCAAGCCTAATTATTAATTTAGAACGAATATCCTGTAAAATGCAAAAATCAGGATAGATTACAGCACAACAATTAAAATCTTTCGTGATTTGATTAATCTAGAGCAACTTATGGTTTAAAGGAACAAGAAGAGCATTTGTAAGAGACAAAGACCCTCCATTAGCATTCGCAATAAAATTTCTATGAGGTTTAGTATGGGCTTGAATGGTATACCGCTTATTCACGTTTTGAAAACGTGATTCCGTTATTTTTTACCATTCAAAATATTCATCAAATTTTTACGTTTTCACGTTTTTAGAAAAAGTGATTCCGCTATATACTACTAGCGTGTTAAGAATATAATTAGAAAAAACAAAACATGATTAATCTACTAAAAGTAGTTTTTTAGCGTTTTGTAATCTATATCTATAAAGTGAACTTTTTCTCTCTTCTCATTCCGCCACATCATCATCCTAATCATCATCCACATTATTTGATAATTTAATTTTTATAATTTATTTATACCATTTTATCATTAAATTTTAACATTTATCATATGTAAACAAATTATTCAAAAAGGAATATAAAAAGTCTTTTCTTATATTTTATATTAGGTTTTTCTCTCTTTTCTTTAAGTCATTTCATCATCCTAATCATTTAATAATTCAATTCAAATATTTATTTATACATTTTATCCCTTCAATTTAAAATTTATACATATGTAAACAAGTTTTTGAAAAAGAAATATGAAAGATATTTTCTTATATTTTATATTATAAAACTAAAAAACATAATTGATATAAAAATAAGAATTTACTAATTTTCGATTATACTAACTAATTTATACTCCCTCTGTTTTCTTTTAAGTGTCGTTTTAGAGTTGCACACAGATTAAGAAAAAATTAAATCTTTTATTTTTTCTAAACAAAAACATCATTAACTACATATCTAAACACAATCTGTCCAATAGTAAAATAATCTGCAGAATACTAATAGTCATAAAACATTAAAACGTAATAAATTTTGCATAGAAAATACAAAACGACACTTATTTTAAAACAAAATTAAGTCTAAAACGACACTTAATTTAAAACGGAGAGAGTAAATAATATTTTATATTTTTGAAGTGAATGTTTTATTATGAATATATGTCCATTAAAATAATATGTATTAAAATATGAATAGACAAAAACAATGTAAACTTAAATTATGATGAGATTTAACGGAAATAGAACAAAAACAAGAAATTGTGTCTTACGAAATTTTCAAACATAAATGAGATAGATTGGGACAAAACATGAATTTTCATTTTAAAAACATGTACGAACAAAGTAAGAATAAAACAATATTTCTTTACCAATAAACAAAATAGACAATATTTAAAGAGATAATGTAATTAATGAAAAATATAATAAACTAAATTAAATAAACAGTAAAACTCACGCGCGTAGCGCGGGTAAATAACTAGTTAATCTATAAAACTTTTTGTGGTTCAGTTCGTTCTGCTAATAATTATTTAGCTATTCTGTTATTCTGCTATTTATTTAACGTATGAATCATGCCCTATGTTCTGAAAAATCATTAAATGCCAAAGTCATGTGGTTAGTTGGTTCAGAGTCAATGATCCAATTTACTTTGGAAATGGAAGATACACACAAACCTTTTCCAATATAATTTTTTTTTATTTAGATCCAGAATTATATTGGGCCATATATATGTTAATATTGTATTGTTCTTTTCGGTCTTTTATATATGCATCGTATAACATAGATTAGGTTAAATCCTATTATATAAATACAGCTCTAGGAGCTTGAGTATGAATGAGAGAAAACGTTTATAAACTTGTGTGTTTCTCTACATTGTATCAGAGCCATACAAGGCTGAATCTTTGTTTTCTTTCTAAACTCGATCATGACTGGTGATGATGGAAAAGATGTGATGGGAAGCAAGGTTGGTGTGAAGACTGAAGACCCTGCTTCGAAGCCACGCACGATTCATCCATACGACCTGTCGACGAATGATAATCCAGGGCTTGTGATATCGCCGGTTCATCTCAACTGTGATAACTTTGAAGACTAGGCTCGAGAACTACGAACGGCGTTGCGTGCTCGTAAGAAATTTGGGTTTGTCGATGGTTCGATTACTAGACCAGCTGACGGTTCTGCAGAAATCGAAGATTGGTGGACGATAAATTCATTGTTGGTGTCTTGGATTCGGAACACAATTGATCTGTCCCTCCGTCGTGATATTTCGCATTTTGAAGTCGCGAAGGACTTGTGGGATGATATAGCAGATCAATATGGGGTGGTTTCTGGTCCTAGGATTCAGCAACTGAAGCACGAGTTGGTGACTTGTAAGCAGAAAGGGCTGAGTATCAAGGCATACTATGGGAAATTGAAAAAATTGTGGGAAGATCTCGCAGACTATGATAAAGAAGACCAATGTGTCTGTAATGATTGTTCATGTGACTCAAAGGGACGTGCTAGCAAAAAGAGGGAGAAGGATAAGGTGCATCAATTCTTGATGGGACTAGACGAGACAACGTTTGGGGCGCTCAAGTCAAGTCTTCTCACTCGTGATCCACTCCCTACCTTGAACCAAGCTTTCTCAACTATTCAGAGTGACGAGACGATGAAGCTTGGAAACAAAGAAACAGAGGTTAAGCCCGAAGTGGTTGGATTTATAGTTCAGACGGCATCACGTGGACGTGTGGATTACAAAGACAAAATATGCAGCATTTGGAGCAATAAAGGACATGGAGAGGAGAGGTGTTATGCACGTATTGGGTATCCCGTGTGGTGGAAGGGTACTCGCATTGAACCTCCGGTGAAGCAAGACGGTGCCTCATTCCGGAAAAACAGCTGCTTCTGAAACTCTAACGGGTAAGACTCTCTTAATTCCATGGATACTTGACACAGGTGCGTCAAACCATATGACCGGTTGTTTAGAGATTATGACTGACGTGATTGATATCTCACCATGTCTTGTGGGTCTTCCTGATGGGAGACATTCTGTTGCAACAAAGGGAGGAACAGTTAGGCTTGGACGCTATATCTGTTTGCTTGATGTGTTGTTTGTTGAGGGTTTGTTGCAGTTAGGCTCCGTATCTTAGATGGTTTGTCAAAACAAGTGCTTTGCTCACTTTGGTCCTGGTTTTTGTGCTATTTAGGACCGTTCGCGGATGCTGATTGGAGCAGGTGAGGAGCATGATGGCCTTTATTACTTTTGTGAGGTGAATGCTGTTGGAGCTGTTAGCTTGCACGCGACGGTAGCAATTGATGTGTGGCATCAGCGGTTGGGGCATCCATCTTCGAAAGTTCTTTCAGATATTCCTGGTGTTCGTAGTAATAGAGAAGTTTCTGATTCAGTGTCTGAAGTCTGTTTCCGCGCTAAACAAACAAGAGATTGTTTTTCTTCAAGTGATAATAAAACAACTAAAGTTTTTCAGCTTATTCACTGTGATGTTTAGGGTCCATATCGGACACCGGCTTTTTCTGGAGCTCGTTACTTTCTTACCATTGTGGATGATTTCTCTCATTGTGTTTGGTTATTTTTAATGACGGAGAAAAGTGAGACTTCGACACATATGACGAGATTTTTTGCAATGACTACTAAACAGTTTAACAAGGAAGTGAAAGTGGTGCGTAGCGACAATGGCACCGAATTCACTTGTAAGAAAGAGTATTTTCTTGAATGTGGTATTGTTCATGAGACATCATGTGTTGGGACTCCGCAATAGAATGGGAGAGTGGAAAGGAAGCATCGACAGATCTTAAATGTTGCACGAGCGCTTTGATTTTAGGCACATCTTCCCATTAAATATTGGGGTGAATGTATCCTTGCTGCAGGATACCTTATTAATCGCACACCTTCGATGGTGCTTCATGGGAAGACACCATATGAGATTCTCAATGGAACACCGTGATGGGGTCAGAAGTGACCTCACTAGTTTTACCCGAACAAAAGAATTCAGGAGTTTAACCTTGGGTAAAACAATTGAAAAGCTGCAAGTGCACAGCTAATCGTTTGTAGTACTTTAGGTATCGATCCACCCGAAGGGAGTTACCAAAGCGAGTCCTGCAAGAAAAGAAATCAGGCTAGGACCAAACGAGAGGGATTGTTGTTGTTGTGTCACGGTCATAAAACTAAGAAAGCAAATAAACTAAACCTAATAAGCTAGCTTAAACGAAGCAATAAAGCAAGCAGAACGAAACTAGACCTAAAGAAAGCAAACTTAAACCTAAAGGAAGCAAATCAAAGAAAGCAATAAATGAAAGCAAGGTAAACGATTGAAACGACGGTTGTAAGCAATAAAGAGAAACGCTGGGCATGCAGGGATTTTCGCGGGGGATTCATAGATAGGGTTCACTTGAGGGTCCTGGATAGGTTCAATTTAAAGCCTGTTCACGAACTACGATTTCTAAAGGCCACCAAACCCCTAATCGGTTAGGTTGATGCTATCACTATCAAATTCGGTAACTAATACGGTTTGACTAGAAACTAATTCAATGACTAATGCAGGTTGATCAGAAACTCAATAAGAAGCAAGCATTAAGATCAGAATCGATACGTTCACTACGAGCACACGATACAATGTAAATCTTCAAGCGTGATATTTCAAGCTCTTCTATACCTAGTTCAGATAATTCACAGTCAACGGTTAGCAGGCAAACGGTCTATAATCAAGGTCAAGGTTAATTACTCCTTAACACGGGCTTTAACGATCAGGTTAGAAGAAGAACAGGAGCAAAAGAAACTACCCTAACGAACCGCCAATCAAGCTAATCTACCCATTAAAATCCCCTTTGAATCACCCCTTACACCCAACTAGTAAACTACTCACACATAGCGGATGCAATCATCAAAGCAATAAAAGGGAGACTTAAAAGCATAAAATGATGGAATAAAAAGGGTTTCAACAACGGTTCGGATCCGACTTCTCACAACAAGTGTATAGAAGCTTAGATCTTTCTCCTAACAAAGTAAAAAGCAAAGAACAGTAAAGAACACAAAGAGATCAAACATTAGGGGCTGAGAGAGACGTCCAAGGAGGCTCTCAAAGTCTTCAAGTCTTCTCTCTAGGGCGGCGGCTGCACCTTCTTCTTCTCTAAACGTTCACGAGCACAGCCCACTCAAAACCCTAGACCTAAGAGGTCTATATATAGGGTACGGTGCTCAGAATTAGGGTTAGGGTTTGCACCTCCTCGAGTTTGTTTCTTGGGCCAAACGTCTTGGGCTTTTACGTTGAAGTTCTTGGGCTTTGAGGCGGTTTAGAAACGTGTCCTGGCCGCACACACGAGGCTTCACCATGCGGCGGAACAGTGGCTGGCCGCACACCCGTGGCTTGGCCGTGCGCCTGGACAGGTCGGTCTTCAATCGGGTATAACTTCTGGTAGACAACTCCAAATGACTTGATTCCACTTCGAGGCGAATCTTGATTCTTTAAGCTTTCCAATGACACCAAGATCTCCAATTTTGGTTCACGGGAAGGTCTTCAATGGATGCTAAACTTCTGATGATCCGAATCTGTCCTCCAAGTCCTTTTCTTTCCCTTTTTGGTCGTTTTCCCTTAAAACCTGTAAAAACGCTTTGTTCTTGCAAATACTGAGTTATTGGCCTTAATACATCAGGAATGTATTAAAACCTTATCAAACACTATTGAAAACCATAGCTAAAATGGGCGAAAAACCGATGTTATCACACCGCCTAATTTTGAACAATTAAGAGTGTTTGGCTGTCTTTGCTTCACTCACAATCAACACCATGATGGTGATAAGTTTGCTAGTCGATCACGTCGGTGTGTTTTCTTAGGTTATCCCTATGCTAAGAAGGGTTGGCTTGTGTATGATCTTGAAGCAGAGAAGCTTCTTATTTCTCGCGATGTGGTATTTTGTGAAACTTCTTTCCCATTTGCAGAGGGCGTGTCGATCGACACCACAACCTGTGTCGATCGACACCACAGACGAGCTGAACCAGATTCTGTTGTTGCTTTGACGAATGATCAACCACATGATGAGGCAGAGAGAGTGGAGAAGATGACAGATGGTAATAATTCTGAGGTCGTGATTGTTGACCAAGAAGTGGACAGTGGAGAGGGGCCGATAACTACAGAATCTGAGGTTTCCTCTCCGACGGATGTAGCTTCTTCGGCGGCTGCATCCTCTTCTTCGGATGGTGCTGTCACCGAAACACCTGAGGAATCTGAAGCTCTTGGTCGTGGTTGCAGACAGAAGATTCCTTCTGTGAGATTGAAAGAATATGTGGTAGAAAAACCAACAAAGGCTGGCCCGTCTTCGGCATTGGTAGTTTATCCTATTGAAAATTATGTTGATTTTCATAGGTTCTCAGCATCTCACAAGGCTTTTCTTGCGATTATTGAGGCTAATGTGGAACCTAAATCATTTGCTGAAGCTATGAAAGATGAGAGGTGGCATATGGCGGCACAACATGAGGTTGTTGCGTTACAAGATAATGATACATGGGATCTTGTTGATTTGCCAGAAGGAAAGACACCTCTCGGATGTAAGTGGGTTTTTACGATCAAGTATCGATCAGATGGTTCGATTGAACGGTTCAAGGCTCGCCTAGTGGTTTTTGGGAATCGCCAAACGGAAGGCTTGGACTATAAGGAGACATTTGCGCCCGTGGCAAAGATGGTCACTGTTCGCATTTTTCTACAAATTGCGGCGGCTCGTTCATGGGAAGTGCATCAGATGGATGTTCATAATGTGTTTCTCCATGGAGATCTTGATGAAGAAGTTTATATGAAGCTTCCTCCTGGTTTTACTGCGTCTTCTACTTCTCGAGTGTGTAAGCTTAAGAAATCGCTTTATGGCTTAAAGCAAGCTCCGCGATGTTGGTTTGCGAAACTTGCGAATGCCTTGACATCGTATGGATTTTGTCAATCCAAGTCTGATTATTCACTTTTCTCATATATCCGTGATGGAGTTCAGCTATATATCTTGGTGTATGTGGATGATTTAGCGATCATGGGGAATGATAGTACAGCTATCACCCAGTTTAAAGAATACTTGAGTTCACAGTTTCACATGAAGGATCTTGGAGTTTTGAAATACTTTCTTGGGATCGAAGTGGCGAGGAACTCAGAGGGTATTTATCTTTGTCAACGCAAGTATGCTATTGATATTATCACTGAAACAGGTCTTTTAGGGTCTAAACCGGTGAATTTCCCAATGGAACAACATCATGAATTGGGTCTTAGCACTAGTGATCCTCTTCCTGATCCGGAGCGTTATCGACGTTTGGTTGGTAGGTTGATATATCTTGCTGTAACTCGTCCGGATCTTGCTTATAGTGTCCACATTTTATCACAGTTTATGCAAGTTCCTCGACATGATCATTGGGAAGCTGCGTTACGGGTTGTTTGCTATCTCAAGGGGACTGCAGGCCAAGGTATTCTTCTTCGTGCGGACTGTGATCTTCATATTAGAGGCTGGTGCGACTCTGATTTGTCTGGATGTCTGCTGACTCGGAAGTCTCTCTCGGGCTGGTTTGTTCAGTTTGGTACTTCACCTATTTCTTGGCGAACAAAGAAGCAAAGGACAGTCTCTCTCTCGTCCGCGGAAGCTGAGTATATGGCCATGACGGATATTCTTAAGGAGCTTCTATGGATCAAGGCGTGTCTACTTGATTTTGGAGTTGTTCATTCCTCTCCGATGTCGTTGTTTTGTGACAGTCAAGCAGCTCTTCATATAGCGGCTAATCCCGTTTTCCACGAGCGAACTAAGCACATCGAGAGAGAATGTCATTTCATCCGAGATGAGATTCAAAGTAGAGTTATAGCCACTCAACATGTATCTACAAAGATTCAGCTGGCCGAAATTTTCACTAAGGCATTAGGAGCAAAAGAATTTTCCTCCTTTCTTGGCAAGTTGGGCATTCTTGATCTCCATGCTCCAACTTGAGGGGGGGTATTGGGCCATATATATGTTAATATTGTATTGTCCTTTTCGGTCTTTTGTATATGCATCGTATAACATAGATTAGGTTAAATCCTATTGTATAAATACAGCTCTAGGAGCTTGAGTATGAATGAGAGAAAACGTTTATAAACTTGTGTGTTTCTCTACAAATTATATTATAGGAAACGAACCGATAGACCTCACACTTCTTTTTTATTATTATCATGGAATCTCATACTACAGGACCCACTTCGCACTAGCTTCCAGTCGGTGGATGTTGTCTTATTATGATCATGACACTCACGAGCTACTAAAGCCATATGTCCACTTTGCACTTCTGCATGCATGTACAGAATTCACTTCTTTTGTTTGTAAAACGCTACGTCTCACTACACTTAAATTATCATCTACCCATCCAGAAACTTGTACACTATCTCCTTTTAGACGAAGAAGATGAACATGAGGTTTGTCGAAAACCTCAAGGCTCTGGTACCATATTGATTTTAAGATATCTTTCTTATTATTTTTGTATCTGTCTACAATGGTACAACCTTTAACTTATAATACTTTTACAAGCTATAAATGGAATCTAATAATTATACAAAATATACACATACGAGAATTAAGAAAATCATTAGAAGCTTTATATTAGCCTAGCGGTTCATTGATATGCACTGATTTTTCTAGAGTTTTCCTTTCTTTCTACAGTATCCAGATATTGTTTTCCAAATTTATCACCATTGTTTTGATAGAAATAATACTGTAATAGTTTTTATGTACGATCACATATTAGGTGTGTGGAAGAAATGACATTAATTGATGCATGGACAATTGGATTCTATCACAACCAATTGATACATGCTCTTCTAGTTTTATTCACCGATGTTATGTTTTTGAAGTAAAACTATTATTTATAATATATTTTTAAAGTTTTTTTTGCTGATTTTTCAGGATGTTGAGCATGAACTTACAAATTTGTCTTTTATTTAGGTAGATTCCCATCGAATCTTTATACTTTTCGTAAAAGGTGTAATTTATTTTATTGGAAATATTTTTTTATTAAATAAAAGAGAATTTTTTTTTTTAATTTGAAAGAATTGGTTTCTGCAAAAATATCTTTCAACTCACCAAATTTTGCAGTTTTACCATCTGTTTATAAAAAATACAGATGAATTATACGAAATCAAAAATAATACACAAATATCATTTTTGTACTGTTATATATATATTAGAATTTTAAAATTTTAAAGGCAAACTCGGATTCCTCATAGTTTAGGAAATTAAATCTGCCACAGATTTATTTTATACGGCAGACTTATTATTTTAAGACATTACAGATTTATGAAATTTACGACAGACTTATAGTTTAAAAACTAAATATGCCACAGATTTATTTAATATGACAGACTTATTATTTGAACACATCCCAGACTTGCAAAAATTGTGACAAACTTCCTTTTTTCCTTTTCTAAGAAAAAACTAGCGTGTTATAGCAAATTTATTTGAACGAAATATATGTGATAGAAGATTTGCATAAACTTTTGTCTATTTTTATTAAATATTTTAAATAAAATAGTTAAAAATACAATATAACATTTTATTATATAAAGTTGGGTTTTCGAAGTTAGTAACTCAAGAGATCGCGACACGTGTCATATTTATCGGTTAGAGATTTCGACATGTGTCGAAAATATTTTTTTAATAATTTTAAATATAGAAAAAGATAATTATGTAAAAAATTAAAATCTAAATAAATTTAAAAATGTTAAAAGATAATGTTAAGAAATTTTAACTTAAATAATTTTAAAATTTTGAAAATATAATGTTAAGAAAATTTTAAATATATTTAACATGTAAAAAGATAATATTAAGAAATTATAACTTAAACAATTTTAAAATAAAAAAAAAATATAATGTTAAGAAAATTTTAACTTAAACAATTTTAAAATATAAAAAGATAATGTTGAGGAAATTTTAAATTTAAATATTTTAAAAAGTAAAAAAAGATAATTATAACTAATTATAATTCTAAATTACTATTTATAAAAGAAAAAAGATTACATAAATTAAGAAATTATATAATTAATTAATATAATATAATTACTAATTCTAAAAGGAAAACGAATTGTACATACACACCTCTATATAATAATAGTTTGTCTCAAATTTTTTCAGAAAACAAAATAATCTCTTCAAAAACACCATAATTGATTTAATTCCGTTATATTGGTAAGATTTCTCTTCTCAAAATAATCACTCCGGTCATATGTTTGCATTATGCATGGTGATGTTTCAACTGATTTATTTAAAAACTATCGTATGATAAAGTAAGTTTTGATCAAAACATAATTCTTTTGGTATTGGTTTATATGTTTCCCTATGGTTTATTTTATTGGATGAAGAGGTGAATTTTTTTTAACGTATACTATATTTTACTTTTGATGTGATTATTTAAGGTTAGTGTACTAATGTTTTTGTAGATGCGAGAATTTATAGACGTTTGATATGACTACTGTGTGATAATAAAGGTTTTTCTACAGATGTGATATTTTCGTATGGTTTTACATGTTTTGATAAGGTACGAATTCTTTTGTCAATATTCAGGAGGTTGATACGTAAAGATTGATTTCATCGAATGAAAATATAAAATTTTGATATATGATTGATTATAAAAAACTATATATTTTAAAATATATGAAAATAATTAAAAAATATATTGGAAAATTAAAATAAGTAATTTATAAATATTTTCAAAATATCTAATTTTGTTTTTTATGCGGGTTATAAAGTTTTTAGTTTTAAACCCGCGTATATGCGGGGCCTAATCTAGTTTTTTATATCAAAAAGTTAGTGAAAAGTTAATTTTAAGAAAAATTCATTTAAAAACATTTAACCACATATTGATATATTATTTTCATGTATAATATATATATATATATATATGTAAATTTACATGATTATTAGTTTATGATATTATTGGGACCATATTTTTACATAGGAGTTTCAAAAAAGTTATTATTTTATTATCTTATCGAATTTTGTCAATTATTAATTTATCGAGTATTAATTTATAAAGAATTGACGGTATCTATATATGTGATAGCAAATTTATTTTAGTTGTTGCACTTAGTAGCCTTAGTGCTTTACTCCTCAAATTCTCTCTTCAGCTCTTCTGCTCATCTTTGATCAAAAAGAGATATTTGATGTATGGGATTTAGAAACCCAGTCTAGATAGTCAGTAGCACCTGTTTTGTTTTGTGTCAGGACCAAACCAATAATAAATATAATATGCTAGTGCTGTTGGCAATTTTTACAATGTTTGGAGATGGGCACGCTCAATTTTTTTTTTGTTGGTTGGTGCTATTTTCATAATATACAATCACGAGATGTGTAGATGTGTAGTAAGATGATTTCCATAGTGGCATATTCTCTTATCAGTTTAATATTTGTTTCCTATTTCACATTTTCTGTTTTTTTTTTAATATTTAATTAAAATGGTTATTTTGATGGGTTTTTGGTCTTTATACATAAATTTTGTGTCATTCTAGTAATGACAAACAAAGGAGTGTCAATCTAGTTATTTTTGGTAAAACTTGGGTCATACTAGGTAAATCTCAGTTTTATTTATGGTTATGTGATTTTTATCTTAAATGAACATAACTGTTTAGAGATATTGATCCATTTGATGTATGTGTGATGAAATCAGTCGCAAGTTCTAAACCAGTACATTAAAAGATTTTTCTCTTCTTTTCATTTATATTTTTACTCCATAAAGTATAAATTCATATTTTCTTATCCCATTTTCTATGCCTAGTTTCTAAATACTTTTATCTAAAATATATTCTTACAAAATACGTAAACAGAATAACGGCTATGCGAGCAGAGAATATTGGCTATACCTCAAGCAATCACGCAATAAATAAGTAATTACATAAGCAAGCAATCACAAAAGCAAGCAATCACACAATAAGTGTCATGAACCGATACCCTTAGTAAGTGAACTTATCTTACCCTCACGGTCTAAAACTTATGGCGATTCGAACGTACTAGTGTATTTCAAAAAAAAAAAAGAGAAATTAGAAAAAAAAGACAGAGAAAAGGAATGCAACACGAGGACTTCCCGGGAGGTCACCCATCCTAATATTACTCTCGCCCAAACGCGCTTAAATGCGGAGTTATGATGGGATATGGTGCATTAGTGCTGGTATGATCGCATCCATCAGTACATTCTAAGCAATTGTATATATACTTTTCTAACGACTCTAGAGATCATTAGCTGTTGGTCCCAAAAGATACTTGTGCTGTCCAGAACAAGTAAGAAAGGGGATCCAGATTCGGAAAATATGCGAAAACCATGTGCAAAAAACAGCATTTCGAGCCTGTATTTTCGTCTGGATCACAAAACCGCCCCTAAACAATGAAGACAAATGATTTGAATAATGGGTTATAGGAAATTCATGAAAAAGATTTAGAGGATTGAATTAGAGAAGACAATTGAAGTGAGTGTGGACTTTGAGAGGTGTTTCCTTCTTCTTATATAATATATTGAAATTTCAAAATAGGGAAAAATATTTATTCAAATGTGTGTATTTGACTATACAGGTGTTTTCAGATTTTTGTCCTTTTATTTGACTATATTCTACTTTATGATAAAACTCTCACTGGTTTAAATTTTAGGATAATAGAAACAAGATATTCTTTCTTTCTTTTGTAAATATATTGGCATAATGAATTTTTTTTATTTTTTTTTTGTCAACTAATGAATTTTTTTTTAAATTGACATTAATTGAAACTTTATATAAAATAATTTTAAAATGAAGAAAAGGTAATTCTTTTTTCTTGAGTTCTGTGATAGGATGGTATAACAATCACTACAACAAATATGCACATTGATAGCATACGGATATAGCGCATTTTCTGTTCCTGCTATGAAAGATGGGTTTTTTTTTCGGTTACTTTATAATAGCATCTTATAAACGCTATGATAGAAAAATTATGGAGCGGGAAAGAAAAGTGACTTAGTCCGCCAATACTTAGTGAAATATTTCACTTATTTCACTTAGACGACCCAAAACAAGAAAAACAAAAAGCTCGATACACTCTCTCTTTCTCTCGTGAAAACCTAAGCTTGATACATCAGCTCAATTTCTTCTTCCAAATTCTCTGTGTGTGCTCGATTTCTTATATGAAATCTCTATCAAATCTACATCATTATCGCCGTTCGTAAAAAGCCCCAATTTGGCCGTTCGTGAAAAGTCCTAAATCTTAATCTCAGCCGCACCGCAATTGAACTCTCATCGAAGGCATGTATTCTCTGTTCCTCACCCTAATTTCAGATCTGGATGTTTGTCACCGACGGTTCAGGTCTCGGCGGAGGCTCTCAGGGGCGGAGCCAGTGACTAAAGGGGTGTGGCAAGTGCCACATGCTCATTTTGGGATTTTTTTTTTTCTATAGATTCTGCGTAAAGTTTTATACTTCACATTTTCTCTTTGCCTTAATACTAAATGTGCCACATGCCCAACTAAAATATTTGACAAACCTAGCCCATTTAAAATTTTCAAACCCAGCCCATTTAAAATTTAATGAAAGCCCCACTTATTTTTATTTTTGGCTTTTGTTTTCCGCTTCTCCTCTGTCTTCCATGTCTCTTCGTCTCCTCCTTGCTCACAAAGAAAAACTTCCCTTCTCACGCTATTCTATTATCTTTTTCTAGTTCTCGTTCTAGAAAAAACCTTACCACTATTAATTGTAAGTTTTTGTTCTAGTTTATCCTTATTAACTGATTATTATCAAATAGCAATTGTGTTGATGTGAATCATCATGTGATGATCAAGTTAATATATGTGAAGAGATTTGAATATGGCTTTCACAATATTGATTCGGTTTGTAATTTGGATTTGGATTTGGCTTTCACGATATTTAGAATTTTAGGTATTAGTATTCTTTTTTTTATGATTGCTATTTGCTTCATAATGAGAATCGAAACTAAAGAAAATTCAATTTCTATGATATTATGTGCAAGCACTCTAACCTGATCCTAATTGTTTGATGAATTTTACCAGGTATCAATGGAAGGATACTTTAAAAGAAAATTGGCTTCAATGTCTGAAGATAATTTGAGGTTACCTGCTGATCCGGGAGAGAGGAAAAAAATCTTAGTATATCATCCTAACGAAAGAGATGAGGTAAGACGCAAATATCTTAATCAAGGCCCTTGTCAACCTCGTGCTCATAAATTTCCACAAACACCAGATGGGAATAAGATGAGACGATTCAATAAATCTTGGTTTGATCTTTATCCTCGTTGGTTGGAATATAGTGTGAAAGAAGACAAAGCTTATTGGTTATTGCTGAAGGATGGGATGTGAATTCGGATAGAGGGACTATTGGTTTTATGGACAAAATCATTTCATGCAGACGACAAATTTCAAAGTGGCGCGCTATGCAGAAGCCTTATGGGCGTGATGCAATAGAGAAACTGAAAGCGGATTTAGCTAGGGCTCAGGCAGATGACTCAACCCCAGCGGAGGTTATAGCGGATCTGACCGCTCGGTTACGTGCGGCTTACCACGATGAGGAAGGTTACTGGCATACAAAAAGTAGGAATCAATGGATGAGATGTGGTGATAAGAATTCCAAGTTCTTCCATGCACAAACCAAACAAAGAAGGGCTCGTAATCGAATAACCGGTCTTTACGATAACCAAAACAAATGGTCGATGGAAGAGAAGGATATTCAAAATATAGCGGTATCTTACTTTGACAATCTGTTTTCCACTTCGGAACCTCATGGGTTCGAGGAGGCTTTGACGGAAATCCAGTGGGTGATCACGGAGGAAGTAAATGATTATCTTACTGCCCCAGTTACGGAACAGGAGATTAAAGCGGCTTTGTTTATGATGCATCCGGATAAAGCCCCTGGGCCTGATGGAATGACGGCTTTGTTTTACCAGAAGGCATGGGATGTTATCAAAAAGGATTTATTAACGTTGGTTAATTCCTTTTTTGATAATGGAGTTTTTGACCCTCGGTTAAACTTGACAAATATTTGTCTTATACCGAAAGTGGAGAAGCCAGTACGTATGACGGAGCTAAGACCTATTAGCTTGTGTAACGTAGGCTATAAGGTAATTTCGAAGATTATTTGTCAGAGATTAAAAAAGATATTACCATCGGTAATTTCACAAACTCAATCTGCCTTTGTGCAAGGACGATTGATAACGGATAACATTTTAATAGCTCAAGAAATGTTTCATGGCTTACGCACTAACCCGTCTTGTAAGTCAAAGTTTTTGGCCATAAAGACGGACATGAGTAAAGCGTATGACAGGGTAGAATGGGTTTTTATAGACAAGCTATTAAGGAAAATGGGTTTTAGCGAGAAATGGACTTCCTGGATTATGCGCTGTGTCTCATCTGTACAGTATCAAGTATTAATAAATGGTCAACCGAGGGGATCAATAGTACCGGAACGGGGGTTACGACAGGGTGACCTTTTGTCACCCTACCTTTTCATTCTTTGTACTGAAGTCTTAATTGCCAACATTCGGAAAGCAGAACGGGAGAAGAGGATCACGGGGATTAAAGTGGCAAACAAGTGCCCACCAATTTCCCATCTTTTGTTAGCGGATGACAGTTTGTTCTTTTGCAAAGCAACTATGGATCAATGTGGTACGATTATGGGGATTCTTAAACAATATGAGGATGTTTCAGGCCAGCAAATAAACTTTGCGAAATCATCAGTACAGTTTGGGCATAAAGTCGATGATTCAACAAGAACGGAGATCCATGGTGTTTTGGGTATCTCAAACCTGGGAGGAATGGGCTCTTACTTAGGTCTTCCGAAAAGCATGGGTGGCTCCAAGACAAAACTATTTTCCTTTGTGCGCGACAGGCTTCAAAGTAGAATTAATAGTTGGTCGGCAAAATTTTTATCCAAGGGAGGGAAAGAGGTAATGATTAAATCGGTTGCTGCATCTCTTCCTACCTATGTCATGTCTTGCTTCCGTCTGCCGAAATCAGTCACCTCTAAGCTAACTAACGCGGTGGCTGATTTCTGGTGGCATACGGGAGGCGACTCAAAAGGCATGCACTGGCAAGCGTGGGAGAAATTATGTACCAGTAAACAATTGGGTGGACTCGGATTTCGTAATGTTAATGATTTCAATACGGCTCTTCTAGCAAAACAGCTATGGAGATTGATGGAGGTGCCTGATTCTTTATTTGCTAAGGTTTTTAAAAGTCGGTATTATCGGAATTCCAATCCTTTGGAGGATATAAAATCATATTCACCATCTTATGGATGGCAAAGTATGGTTTCCGCTCGCTCTATGGTGAAAAAAGGGCTGATTAAACGAGTAGGTTCAGGTGAAACCATTTCTGTTTGGAATGATCCTTGGATACCTTCTCAATTCCCGAGACCAGCAAAAAGCAACGGGTCCATTATGGACCCCTCTCTACAAATTTCTCACTTGATTGATCATCAGACAAGATCATGGGATCTTGACAAATTGAGGACTATACTCGACCCATCAGAGGTCGAGTTGGTCTCTGCGATTCCCCTGGGGTATAGCAGCATCCCGGACTCTCTTGGTTGGCACTTTACAAAGAATGGTAAATATACGGTCAAATCAGGATACCATATGGCCCGCCTACCGTATCCAGGTTGGGCATTGTCTCTGGTACATGGGCCAAACTGTATTCCGCTTCAAGCACATGTCTGGAAGATTAAATGCCCTCCGAAAATCCAACATTTCATGTGGCAGGCTCTTACTGGTTGTATATCGGTCTCTGCTAATCTCAGCAGACGAGGAATTAATTGTGATTTGAATTGTGCTCGATGTGGCCATTCTGAAGAAACAATTAATCACGTTCTATTCGAATGTCCGCCTGCCCGTCAGGCATGGGCATTATCCCAGGTTCCATCGGGATCACAGTCGTTCCCCTCGGAATCCTTGTTTACAAATATGGACTACTTTTTTTGGCGGCAACCACCACACGCTCAAAGCGAATCCTTTCCATGGGTAATGTGGTATATCTGGAAGGCAAGAAATGCCAAAGTTTTTGAAAATATCGATGACAACCCTCTCAAGGTGGTTCGATTGGCTGATACGGAATCCCAGGCTTGGCAGCAGGCTCAGGTAGAGGAGGAGGGCACAATCCTGCCTATGCTGGTGCAACAACACCACTCTCCGTCACCTTTAAATCCTCTGCCAATATCCTATAGTGGTCACCGATGTTATGTGGATGGATCATGGAAGACGACGGATAATTTTGCAGGTTATGGATGGTTCTGTACATCCCACAGCATGGAGACAACAATGGGAGCTACCAACCGACGGCGTAGTCTATCTGCCCTGCACGCGGAGATGGAGGCCTTGGTGTGGGCGATGAGATGTATGATTGGAGTTGGCAATCTACATGTGGCGTTTTTGACTGACTGCTCTGACCTGGTGAAGATGGTGTCTTCTCCAACAGATTGGCCGGCATTCGCAGTATTCTTAGAAGACATTGCATCGGACAGGGAAGAATTCTCATCCTTCTCTTTATCTCTTATTCCCAGAGGCGAGAATGTAAAAGCGGATTCTTTGGCACGAAATGTTCGTACCATGCCGCACCAAGTTACCTATGTAAACAACATTCCGCCAAATTGGCTTTTTTAGCTAATCAATATATTTTGTTGACAAAAAAAAGAAGACAAAGCTTATTGTTTGGTCTGCTACTTGTTTAGAGAGTACACTGGAAACAAAGGTGGAAGTGATGAATTTGTGACAAAATGCTTTAATACTTGGAAAAATCCAAAAAGATTAAGTCAGCATGTGGGAGAAGTGAATAGCTTTCACAATAATGCGTTGAAGATGGCTGATAATCTGTTGCTTGAAGGTCAATCAATCGTTCATGCTTTTTTTAAGCAAGATGATGCGATAAAAAATGAATATAAGATCAGATTGAATACTTCAATTGATTCTTGTAGATTCTTGTTACGACAGGGATTACCTTTTCGGGGTCATGATGAGTCTGTGGAATCAACTAACAGGGGAAATTTTTTAGAGCTTGTGAAATACACTGCAGAGCAAAATGAGCTTGTAAGCAAGGTTGTGTTGGAGAATGCTCCGAAGAATAATCAAATGGTGTCTCCAGAAATTCAGAAAGATATAGTCCATTGCTTTGCAAAGGAAGTGATAGAATCTATTATTCAAGAAGTTGATCATGGTGTGTTTTGCTTGTTGGTGGACGAATCTACAGATGTTTCTCACAAAGAGCAGATGGCAGTAGTTTTTCGCTTCGTTGATAACAATGGGATGGTGAAAGAAAGGTTTGTTGGTGTTATCCATGTTAAAGAAACATCTTCTTCATCTTTGAAAAGTGCTATTGATTCATTGTTTGCTAAACATGGATTGAGTATAAAACAGCTTAGAGGACAAGGTTATGATGGAGCAAGCAACATGAAAGGGGAATTCAATGGGCTGAGGGCTTTGATTTTAAGAGAAAATAGTTCGGCATACTATGTACATTGCTTCGCTCATCAGCTTCAGTTAGTGGTCGTGGCTGTTGTTAAAAAAGATCCCGAAGTGGTGAATTTCTTTGATATGATTTCTACCTTGATAAATGTGGTTGGAGCTTCATGTAAAAGAAATGATATGATTCGGGAAGAACATCGAAAGAGAGTCGTAGAAGGAATTAGTCAAGGCGAAATTAACACAGGAAAAGGACTCAATCAGGAGATTTCACTTCAAAGGCCTGGTACTACGCGTTGGAGTTCTCACTACAAAACCTTACTACGATTGGTTGATTTATTTTCTTCTGTCATTGTGGTGCTTGAGCATATCCAAAGCGAAGGGACATATGGTGTCAAAAGGAGTCAAGCTCATGGTCTTCTCAAATACTTTCACACATTTGAATTTGTGTTCTACTTACAGCTGATGTTGCTTCTTCTCGGACTTACAAATAATTTGTCAATGGCTCTACAGAGGAAAGACCAAGACATTGAGAATGCTATGTCACTAGTAAAATCCACCAAGCAGCAATTGTTCAAGCTGAGGGATAATGGATGGGATTCTCTTATTAAAAAAGTTTTTTCTTTTTGCGAGAATCATAACACTGAGTTGGTCGTAATGGAAGAAGAATTTGTCGATCCAAAGAAGCCAAGAAAAAGAAGCAACAAAACCAACTTGCATTATTATCGGGTGGAATGCTTTTACACTGTTTTGGATAGGGAAATTCAAGAGTTTGATGATCGTTTTGATGAGGTAAACACTGAACTACTTGGTTGCATTGCATCTTTGAGCCCTATTGATTCATTTCATCAGTTTGATCAGTTGAAAGTTATGAGATTATCTGAGTTTTATCCAGAAGATTTTAGTAATGTCGATAGGATATCTCTTGAGCATCAACTTGGCTTATACATTGACAATATTCGGGATGATGTGAGATTTGCTAACTTGTAGAGTCTTGGAGATCTGTCACGTGTGATGATGGGGACAAGGAAATATCAATCATATCCTCAAGTTTATCAACTTTTGAAGCTAGTTTTAACTTTATCGGTCGCGACCGCTACCGTAGAAAGATGTTTCTCTGCGATGAGTATTGTGAAGACTATGTTACGCAACCGAATAGGTGATCAGTTTCTAAACGATTGTTTAGTTTGTTTTATCGAGAGAGATTTGTTTGAAAAAGTGAAAAATGAGGTAGTGATGAAAAGGTTCCAAAAGATGAAGGAACGTAGGATTCATTTGTAGGTTGTTTTTTATTATGAAACTTTTTTTATATGTCACTTTTTTTTGTAAAACTATATCATTATTTTGTAAAACTTTTTTTGAAAAAAAGGTTCCAAGAGCCTCACCTTCCCTCACCTTGTTCACTTCTATGAGTGAGTTTCAGTCTCTGTTTGAATTGTTTTCAAGGAATCGAGCAAGTATTATGTGTTAACATTTTGGAAGAACAGGGATGACCTTGCCTTTATCAGGAAGAAGCAACTTGATCTGGGAAATTTCAGCAAGAAGAAGAAGAAGAAAGTCTCTGATATCAAATGTCCTGAAGATTTTGTGTTAGAGTTCAGGGCTAAGGTACACACGTCTGCTTCACGTTGTGATTTTTGCGTTCTTGACTTGTCTACGCCTTACAAATTGCTTTGGCTGAATCTAGTCTTTTGATTTAAAATTAAAAGCTATACATCAATCATTAGGTTTTGGTTTCAACTCACTTTGCATTTTACTAAGCTCTGCATCGTAAAGGTCTTTCATTGCTGTTATGTTGTTTGTATTGGACTTTATTTCATTGTTTAGTGTTTATCTCTGTAGTTGTCTAACTAATAGGTTTCTTTCTGTTTACATTTTCTCATCACTTCACCACTCTGATGCTTAGATAATGTTAAGAAGACTACTAGTGGAAGAAACGGGTATGGTGCTAAGCTTACTAACATCTTCTCTACTGAATTCCTCATAGAGACTGCAGATGGTAAGATTATAATCATTCTTCGAACTGACGTAGGAAGCTAAAATTCACGTTTCTTTTGCAGGAGGCACTGAAAAGAAGGCTGAATGCTATAATGGAGTATGCTAAGTTTCTCCAAGATACTGTTAAAAAATGTTATAAGGAGCTTTAAGTTTATATGGGTCTGAATTGAGGACTTGCTTTTATGCTTGGGATTCTATCTCGAGCGTCCTCATGGTCATCAATATCTGAGAATATTGGCAGGTTATTACCCTTGCCCACAATCTGTGCTCAACGTTTTTGGTTGCAGGTTATTAGAGGTAGCAGAAGATTTTTGGTTTCTAATTATGATATTGTTGTGGGCGATATGGTACCACTCAAGAACGGTGGTCAGGTAAGCATGATCACACTTCGAAGATCAACAATCTATGTGCTCTTTGCTGCTCAAGTGTTGGGCTTACTTTGATTAGCTAGTGACTTCTGTTTACGGAATGACTAAAATGGTTATTGATTGACTATATGGAAACTTGCAGGTATCAAGGAGTCTGATACTGGTTTAGAACCTCCCAGTCAATGGGATCTTGTATCTGATAAGCAAATGATGCAGGAGGAGCAACCTCTACAAGTAGGCTTTCTTTCCTAGATAGTTGTCTGAAACGTCTTCTTATCTCATGGTGACTATAAGGGGTTAAGGTAAACGTTTTTCTATATCCAGGTTGCGAGATGATAATCAAATAGGTTCATATAGTGTACATGGGTGAGAAGCAGCATGATGATCCTAAGTTTGTTTCAGAATCTCATCACCAAATGCTTGTGTCACTTCTTGGAAGGTACAAAGCTAGCTACTTCATTATTATTCAATTCTTGTGGGTTGCATTATGTCTCAAGCTTTTACCAAGAGTTTTGATTTGTGTCACAGTAAAACAGATGCACATGACTCAATTGTGTATAGTTACCGACATGGCTTTTCAGGCTTTGCTGCTAAGCTCACCAAGTCCCAAGCCAAAAAAATCGCTGGTACTTGCAGCTTTCTTAAGTCACATATCTTTTCTTTGCTTCTCAGCATATAACTAAGACTAGTCTTCATTTCAATCCCTTTCTTCCGAATAACCATTTTCCAATTTCTAAGAACTTCACTAACTAATCTTTGGACTGTTGGTTATTCATAGGCAGCCACAAAGATTTTAGCTCGTCAACTTGTTCGATTGAGGCAACAAATTACCAACTTACATGGAATGGAAGCCGTGCTCAAATTAGGCGTGTAACGACTCATATGCAGGTTTACATTCTTTATCTAGATTGCCTATGTTAGATTCTTCTCAAAGGTTAAAGATTACATGAATTTAGACTTGTATGCATAAGGATTATAGAATCTCTTGTAATGGTTATCTGGATGTTGTTTTAAGACTAGGCTAATGAAATGTATTTTGGATTCATCAGACTTGTGTTATGTATGTTGGATTGGATTCGAACTTATGTTATGAATGATTTAATTTTTATATAAAAGATTCTGCTTATATTATGCAAATTATAATAATAAATAGCTCTATAAATATATATAATAGCAAAAAAAAAACCATAAGACAACGCTATAAGAATATATATTATAGCTATGGTAGAAACACCTAACATAGCGCGAAAAATGACTTATTACATCATTTTTAAAAATTAGAAAAGCGCGATAGCATAGCGGTTACGTCACGCTATAATATAAAAGTTTAGCATAGCATACTTAACTAACGCTATTGTATATGGGGTACCTACAATAACAGTGCCCTTATACAGCACACATGAAAACGCTATCAAAGGTCTATTATAGCGTTTTTCTCTTGCTATCAATGTGCATATTTGTTGTAGTGAATAGATTAAGAAAAAATCTTAAGATTATGCAAAATCTATGGACATTCATGTAACACAGTTTTTTTTGACCAAATCATGGTGATTAGATTTTGTTCTCACTTCTAAAGATTTGTTTCCTAATTATTATTCTATCATCGTATTATACAAGATACAATTCAAATATTACATTTTCTTCATGTTATCATTATATTATATTATATAAATTTTCAGTCAAAGTCTATTTTTGTACTTTTGATGGCAATTTATTTTATTTAATATATATTTTTTTCTAAAAGTCCCAAATTCTAGACCAATAGGAGCATTAGCATTAAACTGAAAACAATACAAAAAAGGATAAAATCAGAAAGACTTTTCGTGACTCCCAAAATTGCTCATTTGTTTAAGGGAACTTTTACTGTGGTATATCAAGGCATTGAGAGCTAGGAAACTAGTTCTAGGATTTCCTGTAGAGTTGTGTGAGGAAACCTTTAGGACAAACCTTCTGGTAGTTCCTTTAGAACGATTTGAGGTTATTTTAGGGATGGATTGGCTATCGAGTCACGAGACACATCTAGATTGTGGAAGGGGTAAAATTTTGTTTGAAGGGAGAGATCCACCACATATAGTATATCAAGGCATCAACCCAAGCTTAATTAGTAGCAATGTTTGTGTCAGCCATCAGAGCAGAAAGAGAACTAGAAGAAGGAGATACCTAGTTACTGTGACAACCGTCGATGATGGTTTTGAAGATGAACTGAAGATTGAGGATATTCCCATAGTGAGAGACGATGCAAACATCTTTAAGCCTTTGGAAGCATTGCCTCCACTGAGAAGCAACCCTTTTACGATTCAACTTGAGCCAGAGGCTGCACTAATAGCGAGGGCGTCTTATCGGATGGCACCGGCAAAACTCTCGGAGTTGAAGCACCAATTGGAGGATTTGTTTGAGAAGGGTTTTGTATGACCTAGTTCTTCACCATGGGGAGCACCTGTCTTGTTCGTGAAGAAAAAGAATGGAAGTATGAGACTGTGTATTGATTACCGAGGAATCAATAACATCACGATCAAAGAAAAGTACACTTTTCCCAGGATTGATGAGTTGTTACATCAATTAAAGGGGGCAACTTGGTTTTCGAAGATTGATTTAGCTTCCAGCTATCATGAGATACCCATTTCGGAACCGGACATTAAGAAGACGACATTTCAAACGAGATATGGCCAATACGAGTTTTTCGTAATGTCGTTTGGACTTACCTACGCACCAGCGGCATTTCATCAACCTATTGGCCAAACGTCGTTACGACAAACTCGTATTGGCCATATCTCGTTTGAAACGCCGTCTTCTTAATGTTTGCTTCTGAAATGGGTATCTGATGATAGCCGGAAGCTAAATCAAACCTCGAAAACCAAGTTGTCCCCTTTAATTGATCTAATAACTCATCAATCCTGGGCAAAGGGTACTTATCCTTGATCGTGATGTTATTGATTCCTCGGTAATTAATACACAGTCTCATACTTCCGTCCTTTTTCTTCACGAACAAGACAGGTGCTCCCCATGGTGAAGAACTAGGTCGTACAAACCCCTTCTCCATCAAATCCTCTAATTGGTCATGCAACTCCGAGAGTTCAGCCAGTGCCATCCGATAAGGCTCCCTCGCTATTGGTACAGCCTCTAGCTCAAGTTGAATCGTAAAAGGGTTGCTTCTCGGTGGAGGCAATCCTTCCAAAGGCTTAAAGACGTCTGCATAGTCTCTCACTATGGGAATATGCTCAATCTTCAGTTCATCTTCAAAACCATTGTCGACGGTTGTCACAGTGACTAGGTATACCTCTCCTTCTTCTAGTTCTCTTTCTGCTATGATGGCTGACACAAACATTGCTACTGAGGTTGGGTTGATGCCTGGATAAACTATATGTGGCGGATCTCTCCCTTCAAACAAAATTTTACCCCTTCCACAATCTAGATGTGCCTAGTGACTCGATAGCCAATCCATCCCTAAAATAACCTCAAATCGTTCTAAAGGAACTACCATAAGGTTTGCCCTAAAGGTTTCCTCACACAACTCTACAAGAACTCCTAGAACTAGGTTCCTAACTCTAAGGGTTTCCTTACCAGGGGTTCTAATAGGAACATTCACTTCTACCATAGTAAAAGTTCCCTTAAACAAATGAGCAATTTCGGGAGTCACGAAACTATCGGTTGCTCCGGAATCAAACAATACATGTGTGGGGTTACACCCAACACATATTGTTCCTGCTCAAACACCCCACACAAGCACAATACTAATAAACTACCCAAGCAACACGCAAGCAAACAACACGCAAAAACACTTCCAAAAGGAGTGAGTTAAAACCCATACATATCTGAAATGGGACCTTTAGAAGGCCCTGCAAGGTCGGGTTTATCTAAATCTAAAGCATTAACTCGAGCTCCTGACATCTGCATCGATCAAAAGGGTAAATCCTAATCCCATCTACCTAATTAGCGTAGGACATACCAGTTTCCTAACTGTCTTTTTGCGACTCTTTTTGACTCGATAAAACAAAACATTTGAAAAATGCATGTTCCTGTGAGCATCGTAAAACCATGCTTTGATACCAAGCTTGTAACACCCCGAACCGTTCTATACCCAAGGACGGTCAAGGCTAGTACTTGATATTGCTCGCGGACAGACATTCGCGGTTGTCAAAACAAATTCGACATCCAGACATTCGAACCACGGGCATATCCCACTTAGTCTCGGGTTTAAGCTTGCCAACCCTTGCCGAGAAAAAGTGTTGGGACGGTCCGGACAAGACCATAATCACTTAAGAACAACATCGAATATAAAACAAGCTTTCTTTTACAATACTATCTGATGCAAATACAATACCAAAGTCATAAATCATATGGCCAGGAGCTAGCCTCCAAAAAGAAGTTATCGAGCCTTATTCATACAAACCTTATTTTGCAAAAAGACAGGAAAATTCTACACTGGTTCTCCTAACGTCCTAGCTCCCTCTAAGGCTAACCCACTATTGGTTACCTGCAAAACTAATGGTAGCATCATGAGTAATCTAAGATTACTCATCGAGCCCGGGGTCATAACCGATAATAAACCCAAACCCCAACAAGAAATAAACATGCAATGCAAGCAATAAAGCAATAAAGCAATAAAGAAAGCAAGCAATCAAACCGTACTCCACACGGAGTACATGCAATGCCACCTAGACTCAATCTAACATGCACTCTCAACTCTAGAAGCCCTAAGTCTGTGACACTGATTTCTCGTAAGGTGATGCGTTTCACTGTACCAATTAGCCACAAAGACTATATGATCACATCCCTTCTCAAAGCTACTACCTATAGGGAACCCTTGCCCCTAATTATAGCACTGCTTAAGCCTCGCCAGGCCCTAGCTTGGAACACCTCCCCAAGCTAACTAGGACAATAAGGAGGTCAACAAACAATAGCCATAGACATGGCTGTTACATACGGATTCTCTGTCCTTTGATACACACGCAGTACTTTCTAATCCTAGGCATCTAATACTAATAGCCAGCACAGGGCCGTTACATATGGGTTCTCTATCCTTCGATACGCTCGCAATACTTCTATTTAGATGCTCTTAACACTACTAGCCAACACATGGCCGTTACTGCTAGTTATCGATACTTCGATAAACCCGAGTACTCCTAAATGCATACAAATAATTCAAATATCCAATACATGGCCGTTACATACGGGTTATATGTCCTTCGATAACTACTACGCATGCTAATAACACTACTCAAGAAATGCAATGATCAACACACGCAATCAATGCAAACAAACAAGTGAGCCAAGCAAGGTTAACACAAACAAGCAAGCTCCAAGCAAGACCACCACACAAAAAAACTAATACACTTGCTAATAATAACGCCGAAATAAATCACGCAACACAATTTCGTCAATAACTACCAATTATTGACTACTTAAGACGCAAATAGCATAGCAGTATACCACACTCAACCGAGCAATCAAACAATCAACCCAACAACCTAAGCCTATTTCCACAACCTCAAGAATACTTAAATAAACAAGAATAACCTAATTGTGTGCTACTTCACACGCTTTAGTACTCAGAGGTTGTTCGGTTGACGTTTCCTCTCTCTCGTCTCCGATTAGCCTAGATCCTACGGCTTTTCAAAGCTCTGGATCTCGCATAACAAAGACCTACTTAGGCTTGGTTCTAAAACTAAAGGGAAATAAAAACTCAGAGAGAGCTACTTACCTACTACCTTGCTTATCCCCTTCTCGAGCACCTCGAGTAAAGCTTACGACTTAAAAGTCGTTAAGGTGAATTTTTGGCTCTAAAGGAACTAATGAACGAAATGGGCTATTTATAGGGGTTTGAAGCTAGCTAACACACACCTTAATCAGCAGCATAAGTGTCACATGGTCAGCCCTCAAGCCACCACCATACGACACACGCCCCGTGGCCATTCTTATCCAATCACGGCGATGACACACGGCCGCCTTGTCATCAGCGTCCTTATCCACTTCTTGTGGATAAAGCTGAGCCACATGGCTGGATAAAGCTGAGCCACATGGCCCTCCTTCAACCAATCAAAACGCTCCAAGCAGCTCCTAGGCCTTGTGCTTCTGATTTGTCCACATATTTTCGCCAAAAAGTCCTTTTTCGGTCGTTTTCGAGTACCACCTCCTTTAAAATAAATTCTTATGGGAAAACTCTGATCTTTCCTGATCAAAAGAATCATTTTAACTCCCTTAAACTCCCATTAAATCCTCAAGCTCAAATAAAATCCGGATCACTTTTCCTTTTGGTGATCGGCTAAACTAGTCCTGGACGACCCGTCTTTCTTCAGAAAAATATTGCTGGCTTCAAACTGGATTTTTTTCCTTCCTTATTGATTCCTTAGCCTTCTCATAATTTCCTCTTAATTTATTTCATGCTTGACCATAGCACAAAATATCGTCTTGCACCTCACCAGTTCCTTTATCGCCTTTTCGATAGTTCTCAGAAATTTTTTGATGACTGCTCTTGGTCTTGTGTCTTTAATCAACATATGTCTCCATTCCTTCCTTTCTTCTTCTTGTCCTTCTCTTTCGGTCGTGTGATTACGTTCGCGTCCTTCCCGTATATTCTTTGGTCAGGATACGAGGTATTACATTCTCCCCTCCTTATTAGAATTCGTCCCGAATTGTCGACGGCTCAGAAGGTCATGCTTCATCTGCCATCACATTGTCTGTGAAGAACTCTGGGTGTTTACAGCGGAATGCAGCTTCGTCTTCCCACGTGACCACCTTTTGTTGTTGTTTTCGCCAAGTTACCCGAATTTGATGCTTAACGGTCCATCTGGGTAGATCGGACGCGTTTGCTCTTCTTCCGCTTCCGATGGTTGTACTTCTTTTGGATCTTTTATATGCTTCCGTAGCATAGACAAATGGAATACTGGGTGATTTCCCATGGTCCTTGGTAATGCTAAACGATAAGCCACCTCTCCAACTCTTTTGGTAATAGGAAATGGTCCTTCGTACCTTTTTCCGACCGTTGAAGTCTTCCCAAAGCGATCTTTCCCTTTTCCTTTTATCGCCACCACCTTGAGGTAAACTAAATCACCAACTGCAAACTCTACTTCTCGCCTCTTCTGATCTGCATACTTCATCTGTCGCTTGGGCCTTCTTCATATTCCTCTGGATCATCTTGACCTTCTCCATGGTTTCCTCAATCATATCATTTTTGATTCCTTCCTCTCAGCAAGTCTCAGTCCAACACAATGGTGTTCGACACGGTCTTTCGTATAGAGCTTCTAATGGGGCCATGTCAATACTGGCATGGTAGCTATTATTGTAGGAGAACTCAATCAAAGGTAAATTCTCCTTCCATGCCTTTGACCATTCTAGCACACATATCCTTATCATGTCTTATATCGTATGCGGTGCCATGAACAAGTTCGTTCCTAAGGCTCGTTGCAACTCCGCCCAAAAAGATGCTGTGAACCTTGGATCTCGATCCGATACAATGTTTGCTGGTACCCCATGAAGTGGTACAATCTTGGTCATGTACAACTTGGCGATCTCCTCTGTACGGGTCTCGTGGTGATCTGGTAACAAATGAGCGACATTGGCCAATCGATCAACAATTACCCATATCGCATCATACTTCCCTTTTGCGGCGGGCAATCCGGTTACAAAATCCATCGCAATCGATTCCCACTTCCACACAGGGATTGGTAGATTTTGTAGTAGTCCTGCCGGCACTTGATGTTCCGCTTTCACTTGCTGGCATATTTGACATTGAGCCACCCACTTCATCAATTTTTAATATATTTTAATAAAAAAATTAATACATAACAAATTTATCATGATTATACTTGAAATGCCCCATAATTTTTTTTTCTCTGGGAAGGTACCACAAATTATTATTTCGTATATTATATTTATCATACATTTATATATTTGAAGTAAACTAAATTTAGAAGTAGATCCTAGTCGGATATTATTTTGTATATTATATTTAATAAAAAATTTAAAACATAACAAATTTACTATGATTATACTTGAAAATACCGCACAATTTTATTTTCTTTTGAATGGTACCACAAAATATTATGTTGTATATTATATTTATCATACATTTATATATTTGAAGAAAACTTATAAATTTGGAAGTAGATCCAAGTCGGATCTGAATATCCTGTTTTTCAAAACCAAAATATATGGATCTAGATCCAAAAGTTTCATATATCATCTTTCGGACAAATAATTTTTTCACCTCTAAATATGATGTACATTATCACTACAGGAAATTTGATTATTGATAGCATAAAAGGATAGGATTTTTGATGTTTATGCTATCTTTGAGTGAACCGTGTATTATATATAGCATTTAGTTATTTTTAAACGCTATCAATGGTTAACAGCGGGAAAAGGAAATTGACGCGGGCCAAAATTTGTTCTAAAAAATTAGTAAACCGCTATTGAAAATAAAATTTGACCTAAGGGGGAAAAAAAGGTTTTCGTTTTTCCCTAAGGCCAAAATAGATATGAGCTTCTTCTCTCTTTCTCGATTTTTCCCTAAGTCAAACTCTCAAACTCTCTCTCGATTTCTCTGGCTCTCAATCGATTTCTCAGTCTCTATTTCTCTCTTCCTCACTCGATTTCTTACTATCTCAACTCAATTTTTCTCCCTCTCAACTCAATTTCTCAATCTCTACTTGGTTTCTCTCTCTCTCGCAACTCGATTTCTCTGTCTCGCAACTCCATCTCTCTCTTTCTCTCAACTCGATTTCACTGTGGAAACCCTAATCAAGGAGTTCACTCGATTCTCACACTCAGATTAACCGGGTGGGTAAATTTATCTTTCAGATTTATCTTTGCTTGTTCTCTGATTTGTTGATTTGTTGATATACATGGTTTTAAATTGAGTGTATGTGGAGCTGAGGTACGGTCTTGTTGGACGATGGAGAAGTCCTGGGTTTGGCTGCCAAGGTATGACATTATTTTCTATTTTTTCATTGCACATAAGTCTTGTTTTCATAGAAAGCTTAAGATAATATGGTCTTGTTGTCATAGTAAGCTTCATATCTAGAAAAATAATGATGGGGCTGGATTAGAGCCTTCTCTTGTTTCACCTAAAAATAAATCTCAGGAGTTTAACCTCGGTGAAAACAACTAATATGGTTGCAAGTGCACAACCTATCAATTGTAGTACTTAAGGTATCGTCCACGGAAAAGGTGGACCAAAGCGAATCAAACAGAACTCGAATAGGGCTAAGGACAAAATAGAGCGTTGGTTTGGGGTTTTTGGTTATTTGTCACTGAATAACCTAAAAGCAGAGAAAGCAAATAAAAAGCAAGAAACTAAAACTAACTAAAAGCAAGTAAACTAACCTAAACTAAACTAAGTAAACGAAACGAAAAGAAAGCAAACTAAACCTAAAAGCAAAGCAACGAAATAGATAAGCGAATTCAATAAGATAACAAGCGTTGGGCAGTCTGGGGGTTCTCAGGGTTTCACGGTTCTCACAACATAAAGAAAGCTAAGATACGATCGTTAATGAATCTCCAACTACAAACACGGTTATGAAGTAACCCACGTTCGTTTGATGAAATCCCAAACTCCATAGACCCGACGGTGTCCTGGTCACTCTTTTGGTAAAGGCATGAAGTCAGCATTAAGAACAAGTTGCTAAGTACACGAAGTCTACCCCTATCTCAAGCACACAGGAGTATAAGGTCGTTCGGCTTCTAGGCTAGGTCCGATTCAATCGTCATCTAAAATACCATATGCATCAAGGTGTACAGTCTCTCAGTATTACGTGTTATAATAAACCTAGAAGAGAGAAGCATGAAATAAACGAATATAGATCTAGCAACCTAACGTGATCGAACCGCTAATCCCCTTTGAATCACCCCATAAACCCAACTAAGTAAACTACTCGCACATATTGAAATCAACCATCAAAGCGTTAAAGAAAGAAATCAAAAGCATAAAACTAGAATAGATTAAGAAACGCTTAGGGTTTAGAAAACACTTCTCCAAACGAGTAGAGAGATGTAGATCTATCCCAAGAAACAAAGTAGTAACAAAGCAAAGCAAAGAAACAAAAGAGATAACAGAGAAGTAAATGGTGAAGGAGCTTAAAGGGACGTCCAAGGAGGCTCCTTAAATCTTCACGTCTTCTTCTCCTAGTGGCGGCTGCTCCTTTAACTCGTCACAAAAAGGGCATGTATGAGCACACAAAACCCTAAGGCTTAGAGGTGTATTTATAGAGTTCTGCGATGACGGCTACTAGGGTTAGGGTTTCCTCCGGGTCGAAACTTGGTGTCTTGGGCCAAATGATGTGGGCTTCTTATGTTGCACTCCTGGGCCTTAAATGAGACTAAAACGTGTGTCTTGGCCGCATGGTCGGACTCCCGTCGTGCGGTGATGAAGGTCTTGGCCGCACGGTCGTGGCTCAGCCGGACAAATGGACAGGTCGGTCTTTAAGCGATCATAACTTCTGAATGGTAACTTGGATTGGGACGATTCCACTTGGAGATGAATCTTGACTCTCCTAGCTTTCCAATGACACCAATAGCTCCAAATTTGATGCAGGGGAAGGTCTGCAACGAATGCCAAACTTCTGATGGTCCGAAACTGTCCTTCAAGTCCTTTTTGCTCCCTTTTGGTCATTTTCCCCTAAAACCTGTAAAAGCTCTTTGATCTTGCAAATACTAAGTTATTGGCTCTAATACATCAGAAATGTATCAAATCCATCCTAAAACACTTTGAAAACCATAGCTAAAATGGGCGAAAATACGATGTTATCAACTCCCCCAGACTTAAACTTTGCTTGTCCTCAAGCAAACAAGAAAGTAAAGTCATGGAAAAGAGGTTTGAAAACGCGGGAACTAAGTTACCTTCCGGGCCATCCTCTCTGCACTCCTCACTGCTTTGACATCCGGGACTTCCGTCCGTTAGTTTCCATGAGAGTCAACAACTCTCCTTAGTCAATCCCACGGTTCTCCGGCGTCTCCAGACTCTCCATTGTTGTCTCTTTACATAAATTAAGCATAGATAAAATGGTGAGATCTTACCAAGGGAAAATCGATTGGAGGCATGTAGGTCTTTTCCAAGCCGAGACTTTCTTCGTATGTTCACCTTCTTCCTCTTTTCTCGCTTCCAAGGGACTGATTTCTCCCTACTTTTCTAGGGTATCATTTTATTTTTTTTATCAATCCCTTGCTCTTTATTTGGGACAGGTTTCCATGAGGTCCGAAGTATGCATGGTGGTTGCCACATCATCCCTCGGTTCACTTCTTTTTGACCTATATCCTCTTTCTCTCTTTTTTTTTTATAGAATAGACTTCCGTGAGATCCAAAGTATGCATGGTGGTAGCCACATCATCCCTTGGTTCACTTCCGTCGTCTTCTCTCCTTTTTTTTTTTTTTTTTTTTTTTTTTAGAGTACTGAAGGGAAGAGTGAGGGGACCATACTGGTGAAGAAGTGCAATGTCTCGTGAGGCTCGGAGTAGAACTCTACTCAACTATATCTCAGATCCCAAGGCTCAACAATTAAGTCCGGTTTAAGTCCTATAAAGGTTAGAGACAACGTTAGATCATCTGGATTTCCATCGAACATGGGTCTTTGGGGATTGTCGAATCTGCTCACGGCCTATCCAAACTTGGCTCCGTGGTCAAGCGTGATCAAGAGTGGAGTGTTAATTAAATCAGATAAACCGTTAGAATAAGATAGTAATTCCCTACTAATTTTGACTCAATAAAACGACTCGATAAAAAGAAATTCAGTATTGATGTAAAAAATGGAAAATTTCGCAAGTCAACGACAAGAAGAAAGTAGCACATCAGTAAAAGATGGAACATCTTCCCCCCAGACTTAAATCGAACCGTCCTCGGTGAGGAAAGATGATAGGAATGGAAATGGAAAATTAAAGTTTTAGAACAATGTCACCTTGTATTATATAGATGGAATGATGGATGTGTTGGGTATCTCCCCCAGACTTGAATTGTTGCCAATTCTCCTCTGTTGGTGGTGGTGGTGGGTGGATACAGGGTTTAATCGAACTTCTTCTTCTCCTCTCATTACTTTGTATAACCTCCTCTTGCATTTTTTTGTTACAAAACCTAAAACCATCGATAAAGAATTAGAAAACCAAAACCAAAATAAAATATCCTAAAATAAATAGATAGTGCTTGAAGAAATGGAGAATGGTTTGAGTCGGTGGAGTGGTGCGGTTTGGTGGGCTGTCGCGAGTCATGGTCGGTCAGGCTGGTCGCTCCGGTTTGGAGTCTCGAAAGTGCGACGGTCAGTCTCGCGATCATAGGTTGGTCGGTTGGGTCGTATGGCAGCTGGTTGGGTCGCGGGATCGACCCGGGTCGATACGGCCGGATGGCCGATCGTCCCTTGCTGCCGCACGGTGCCTGCCCGTGTGTGCGGCGGTGCCTCCTTGGGCCGCAGGTCCGGGCCTCGACTGTGCGGCCGTGGTCCGTGGTCCTCCTCGTTTCATCTCCAATTTCAAGCGGTAAGTCCTTCTCTCCTTTTTTCTTTTCTTTTCTATTTTATTAAAAACCTGAAATAACTTGAAACAAAAACAAGAAACAAAAGCAAGAAGCAAAAACAAAAATCAAAAACAAAACGAAAGATTAAGTCCTAAGAAATGGGTTGCCTCCCATTCAGCGCTTTTGTTTATAGTCGGGTAGCTCGACTTTGCTGCCTTCTCTCGGCTCAGTTTAGTGAAGAACTTGTCTCGGGACAAGGCTTCTTCGTGCGTCTCCTCCTAGGCTGACTCGAGACATCTTCGCCATTCTCATTGTCTCGATCTCCTTTTAGCTCAATGTGACTCTCCATTCCCGAACCCGGAGTTAAGCCGTAAAAGACTTTCTTGTCAATGTTGGCGAAAAACATCCTTCTCCTTGGCCAATCTATGACAGCTCCAGTGGTGTTCAGGAAGGGAGTTCCTAGTATGATTTGCGAGGCTTGCTTCCTCGAAACATCGATTACTTGGAAGTCCGTGGGGACATCACACTCTCCAATCTCAACTTTAACATCCTTGAGAACTCCGTCTGGCACAGCACAAGAAGCATTGGCCATTCCAACGTGGATTTTGGATGGTTTAAGTCTTCTTCCGCCGATCTTCTGGTACACTTCCCTTGATATTATGTTGATACAAGAACCGGTATCACATAAAACGTCTTTGAACTCGACTCCATTAATCACAAGCGTGATAAGAAATCGTCCAGGGCTCTCAACTTTGTAGAGGCATCTTCGACTCTCTCTTCTCTTGTACTCTCGGACCCAATTCCGGATTGTCTCAGAACTTTCCGGCGGATATAGGTCTAGGCGTATGTCGATGAAATCGTCTCGGATATCTTCCTTTGTGTCTCTGTCGATCAAGTAGAATTCCAAATTGTATTCCTCCCAGGCTTCTTCGAATGGCATGGTCCGTGGTATAACACTGACCGCGTCTTTGAATCCTAGTCGTTTTCGCTTTACTGAATTCCACTTCTTACATGAAACTATCTCCATGTCAGGCGAGCTATCTCTGGAAAAAGAGCTTGAGCTACGGTAAGAGGGTTCTGACGAGTCTTCTTCTTCCTTGCTTGCAACTATGGGCTGGCCATAGAGCTCGTCGATGAAGTCATCCTCGGGGTCATTGTCCTCCTTTGATCGTCCACGCGATCTCCCATCAGCGTCGTTCTCTTCTTCTTCTTCAGATCTTTCAAGCTGGTCGGCCCAATCATCCTCACTCTCTTCATCGTCTGAGGTTCCTATCTCTCTTTTCTCCCTCGTCAGTATGTTTTTGTAAGGCGAAGTTGCGTCACTTATCTCCATGGATTTAGATCCTTCTCCATCAGAATAGTCCATCTTGTTGGAAGTTTCGATAGACCTAGGGTTAGGGTTCTCGATTTCCTCAGAGAAGCTTAGAAGAGCTTCCTTGTCTCTGAAGTTTTCCTCTCGGCCGAAATCTTTAGAGATGTATGAGACAGCCATACATCCTTTTATAGGCACAAGATTTCCTATTCCTTTAGGGTTTTCTGGAAGATTTCCCGTTTCATCGGGGATTTGCAGAAAATTTCCTTCTTCATCTGAAATTTCCTTTTCTTCCTCGTTCTCATCTTCTTCTTCACTTTGGACCAGGAGACTTCCTACTAGGGTGGCGAGTCTATTAAGTTTACTGTCTAGCTTGTCTACCCGGGCAGCTATTTTTATTTCGCCTTCCGTGGTCCGCTTATGACAATAATCACAATATTTGCTCAAGTATTTGAATCTCTTGATCAGATCCTTCCTAACTGAATTATCGGCTGTATCCTGGCTTAGCTTTTGCACAATGGCCTCACCGGCTTCGATTCTTTGAAAGATTTCTTCGATCTTGAGATCTATAACTCCGATCCTCATGTAGAATACCGCCTTGTTGATAGGCTGCTCCTTCTTAGTCTTCATTTCTTGACATCCTCCGTTTTCTTTTATTCTCTCATGAACTTCAAGTCTCTCCTCTCCCTCAGTTTGATTCTCCTTACAGGTGGAAACAACAGTCGGTGTTGGGGTTGACTCCTTTTTCATGTCTTTACTGAAGGCAAGTCGGGCGGCAGGGCTTCTTCTCTTGAATTCCTCGTGTGGTGGAACTTTCCCGTAGTTCTCCTGTTGAAGTGAATCCTTAGATGTTGATGAAGCTTTATCGTCTATAGAAATGACTTTGAAGTAATGTCCATCTCTAAACACACACAATTCTCCAGGTCGCGAATCGATGGTCTGGCCAATAGGCGTCAACGGCGTCGATCGCATGACCGGTCCATGGTCATGCGGCGGACAGGGGGTCGACCGCACGCTCGGGGCCTCGCCATGCGGCTCCGGTGCGTTGCTGGCCGGTCCTGTCTCGGTCACGGGCTGGCAGTAGGTGCAAGTCAACGGTCGGGGGTCCTTCTCTCGGCCGTGCAGCGAGTAGGGCCATGGCTGCACATTCGGGGTTTCTCCATGTGGCTGGATAATGATTGGAAAACTCTGATGCGTTGATCCGGTATGATCGTTGGTGTGGATGTCATTTGACCGTGGGTCGAGAAACTGGCCGTAGGGTAACAATGGCTTCGCCCGTGGGTCGTAGACATGGTCATGTTGTCCGGTTTGGTACGTCATCGCCTCTCTTCCGTGTGGCGAAGGCGCGTTTACTTTCGGCACATAACGGTAGGATCCCGACAGGGACGGCCGCACGCTGCCGACCCGACCATGCGGCGGACATAGGTCCGACCGCGGGTCGAGGACTCGGTCATGCGGCGGTGCGCCCGATCGATTCTCCATTTTGGTTAGGTCGTGTGGCCTCGGTCCATGCGTATGATCTTCCCGAGAGATCATGTTGCAGTAAAGAACTTTGATCTCCACATCCTCTTTCTCTTTTCCTGAAAAATTTTCCACTAAATTTTTATTACGGAAATGAGTAGTAGGCTTCACTAACCTTTTATTTCTTTTGAAGGGGATGTAAGCAGGGTCCTCCTTCATTTGTTCATAGACCTCGGGATCAATGAGACTGTCTCGTATAGATTCAGCTATCCATCCAAGAATGTCATCTGCTACTTTTGAAGCGAACTCCAAGCTGACAATCTTCAGGTCTTGTTCTCGAGTAGCTTTCCTTTGGTGTCGAAGCTCAAACTTGACTTCGGTAATCTCTTCCTCCAATAACGACATATGTTCGAAATTTGCCTCAAAATTGGCGTTAGAAGATATCCTTAACTCGTCTAGCTTATCGACAAGTTCTTCCAAAGGACTTTCGATTTTTTTATTAGGATATGGAATTCTCGGCTTATCTCTCACACGAGTGACCAATGAAGATGTTTCATTGACACGAGAGATGTCTTCAGCGACTAAGCAGAAACGATCCATTCCTTGCGGTGAAATTGGTGGAGTGACTTCAAGACATGAGGCGCAAGCAAGACGTGTAGCCTGGTCTCCACGGTTGAGGTCAAGTTGGCAATAGGTTCGCCGGTTGTTGGGTGCATCAGTGGTCCGAAATGGGCCTACGCACGAGCCGAACAACGAGTGAGCCGTCGGGACAAGATAGTCTTGTCCCAGCTCTTCACACTTAGCGATCATTTTAGTAACCAGGGGGTTTTGAAATATTCCAGGTAAGACGTCGAAATTCATCCCGAAGCTCCTTTAAGCCTTTTCCGACGGCAACGGCACCAAAAACTTGATGGGGCTGGATTAGAGCCTTCTCTTGTTTCACCTAAAAATAAATCTCAGGAGTTTAACCTCGGTGAAAACAACTAATATGGTTGCAAGTGTACAACCTATCAATTGTAGTACTTAAGGTATCGTCCACGGAAAAGGTGTACCAAAGCGAATCAAACAGAATTCGAATAGGGCTAAGGACAAAATAGAGCGTTGGTTTGGGGTTTTTGGTTATTTGTCACTGAATAACCTAAAAGCAGAGAAAGCAAATAAAAAGCAAGAAACTAAAACTAACTAAAAGCAAGTAAACTAACCTAAACTAAACTAAGTAAACGAAACAAAAAGAAAGCAAACTAAACCTAAAAGCAAAGCAACGAAATAGATAAGCGAATTCAATAAGATAACAAGCGTTGGGCAGTCTGGGGGTTCTCAGGGTTTCACGGTTCTCACAACATAAAGAAAGCTAAGATACTATCGTTAATGAATCTCCAACTACAAACACGGTTATGAAGTAACCCACGTTCGTTTGATTAAATCCCAAACTCCATAGACCCGACGGTGTCCTGGTCACTCTTTTGGTAAAGGCATGAAGTCAGCATTAAGAACAAGTTGCTAAGTACACGAAGTCTACCCCTATCTCAAGCACACAGGAGTATAAGGTCGTTCGACTTCTAGGCTAGGTCCGATTCAATCGTCATCTAAAATACCATATGCATCAAGGTGTACAGTCTCTCAGCATTACGTGTTATAATAAACCTAGAAGAGAGAAGCATGAAATAAACGAATATAGATCTAGCAACCTAACGTGATCGAACCGCTAATCCCCTTTGAATCACCCCATAAACCCAACTAAGTAAACTACTCGCACATATTGAAATCAACCATCAAAGCGTTAAAGAAAGAAATCAAAAGCATAAAACTAGAATAGATTAAGAAACGCTTAGGGTTTAGAAAACACTTCTCCAAACGAGTAGAGAGATGTAGATCTATCCCAAGAAACAAAGTAGTAACAAAGCAAAGCAAAGAAACAAAAGAGATAACAGAGAAGTAAACGGTGAAGGAGCTTAAAGGGACGTCCAAGGAGGCTCCTTAAATCTTCACGTCTTCTTCTCCTAGCGGCGGCTGCTCCTTTAACTCGTCACAAAAAGGGCATGTATGAGCACACAAAACCCTAAGGCTTAGAGGTGTATTTATAGAGTTCTGCGATGACGGCTACTAGGGTTAGGGTTTCCTCCGGGTCGAAACTTGGTGTCTTGGGCCAAATGATGTGGGCTTCTTATGTTGCACTCCTGGGCCTTAAATGAGACTAAAACGTGTGTCTTGGCCGCATGGTCGGACTCCCGTCGTGCGGTGATGAAGGTCTTGGCCGCACGGTCGTGGCTCAGCCGGACAAATGGACAGGTCGGTCTTTAAGCGATCATAACTTCTGAATGGTAACTTGGATTGGGACGATTCCACTTGGAGATGAATCTTGACTCTCCTAGCTTTCCAATGACACCAATAGCTCCAAATTTGATGCAGGGGAAGGTCTCCAATGAATGCCAAACTTCTGATGGTCCGAAACTGTCCTTCAAGTCCTTTTTGCTCCCTTTTGGTCATTTTCCCCTAAAACCTGTAAAAGCTCTTTGATCTTGCAAATACTAATTTATTGGCTCTAATACATCAGAAATGTATCAAATCCATCCTAAAACACTTTGAAAACCATAGCTAAAATGGGCGAAAATACGATGTTATCAAATAACAATTAAGAAGAGTATGTGTGATGATAAAAAAACCATTTCAAAAATACAGTGTCACGTTTTGATCCGTAGGATAAAGTGTTTTAGCTTTTCTCTTTTGTATATGTAGTGTTATAAAAGCAGCTCTGGTTTTGTTTGAAGAAGGCTCTTCTATGTATCAGGAGTATATGTTTGGTCTTGAAATTCGTTTTTAACAGAGATATGCTATTGAACTTTTTAATGTTTGTTGCTTACAAGCCTAGCCTTGAGTATTAGATAGGAGCAAGAAATTTTGTGAATGCAGCAACAACAAGTTTGGGTAAACCTAGTTCTATGCTATGTCCCTGCATAGATTGTCGGAATTTGTCTCATCAAGGAACAAGGACAATGTTTGATCATCTTGATCAGGGGAATGGATGAGAAATACAAGAGGAATCCGTGGAAACTTGCTCAGCCAGATTGAGATCCAAGCTTTGAGTTTGAAGCTTATGATTTGATTAGAACAGCCTTCTTTGATAGTGATTCAAAGCCCAGTAACCACAGTGAAGATCAGAATGATGATGTTGATAGTATAGAAGAATCTGAGTTTAGAAAGAAGATATAAGATGCTGAAACTCCTTTATATTCCATCTGTCCCAACTACACCAAGATATCTGCAATCATGGGGCTTTACAGGATTAAAGTGAAGAGCGGTATGTCAGAGAACTATTTTGATCAGTTGCTCAAAATGGTTCATGATATGCTTCCTAAGATAGGCAGGTCAATGGAGAGGAAGAAGAGCAGCAGGCTGATCCATAAGAAAATGTGCAATCAACAGTTGGAGAAGCTCAGTAAACCAAGAAAATGAGAACAAGAGGGCCAACTAAGATGCGTGGAGTTTCTAAACACCAAGAAGACAAGATTGAAGTTGAATTCAATTCTCTTGGTGCACATGGGGGTCCAGGATCAGTCTTGCTTTCATCCTTCATCGGTATTTTGGTAAGAGAGCATGTGTCGGTCCTTCTTGATGACTAGAGATATTTAGATCCTTCAATAAAAGACATGATGTGGGAGCAAATTTAGGTATTTTCTAAATACTTTTACTAATTTACTTCTTATAGGAGTATGTGTACTAATCATCAAATTGTTTAAGCTATTTCACCAATATGGTAGGCAAGATTCAATTTAACTGAAGAGTGGCAAAAAGAATCTCTTTTAGTGCAAATGAATAATTTGTGGCGGTCTTCTAAGTCTAGGATTCTCTCTAAAGTACGAAAACTAAATAAGAAAGAGGTTGTGGAGATGAAACCAAATAACATCCAATATGTGACAGCTTGGAAAAAGTAGGTTTGCAGGTTGGATGTTATTTTTTGTAACCAAATAACATCCAATATGTGACATCTTAATTTATTTTGTATAACTCACACTAACTCTATTTTCACTATCTGTGTCAGGAACAAATAAAATCTCTTGATAGTGAAATGGCATCTATAGCTACCACTAGCATTAGAGAGGATGCTGTGAGCCAGGTGTTAGGAAGAGACAAACCTGGAAGGTTTAGAGGGATGGGCAGAGGGATCACTGCAACAAAGCTAGCATTCCTTCAGGCTAGAGATGCACATGTGCATAAGCTTGAGAAAACGCAGAAGGAATTGGTCAACAAGGTTGAAAATCTTGAAAATAAACTTCAGTTCTTGTCTAAAGGGAAGAAGGTTAGTTAATGTTTAACTCACATTGGTCAACAATGCTTGATGATTCCAATGTATGCTTTTAAAATTCAACTTCTTCTGTGAACAGCCCGATGATGTTTCTACCTTAGAGCTGGATAGTAGTTGTAGACAGGATGTTCGTAGGTGTCAACTACTGGATTGGTACTCAAAAGAGGATGTTGTTGTCGGTGAAGGAGAGTACTACTCGTCTGAACCAATGTACAAGGTTGCAGATATTCCAATTGGTCCTAATGCATCAGCTGTCATTGTTAGGTATGTACTAGTAGAAAATGCTTCTCTCTTGAGGCCAACTAAAACTGTTGGATCACTTACCCAAGCTGTGGGAGTCAAAATAGCATGGCCAGCTAATAAAATCATCTACACGACTGATAACCAAACTTCTGATTCAACGGTAAAATTTTGATTTTGGTTGATTTTTATGAAACTGTATTATTATTATTCCCTGTTCTGATATATATTTGTTTATGAATGACTTAGGTATATGACATGATCATCATCTACGATTGTAATGCGGAGGAGGATGAAATAATTGATGAGGGTCATATATGGTCTACTGATCCTAAAGAAGTGATCAACGATATTCCTATTGGTCCAAATGCTGCAGTGGTGAAGGTTGAGAAGGTGGTTAAGAAAGATGTTTATCTGTGGAGACCAACTACTGAAATATACTTGATGGAGCATGTACTTCAAGATTATATTACCTGGCCAATGAACAAGATATTTACTCAACCTTCAAGACAAGCATCACCAAAAGCATCATCACCTAAGGTATAATTTTCATTGACTGAATTTTAAGTTAGTCAAATGTTATATGATGATCTTGAGTTGATCTTTAATTTTGTTCTGAGTGGTAGAGTATAAGCTGCAGCTTCGCTAACAGCTCATCAAATGGAAAGAAGAATACTTGCATGTTGTTGGACTGTGAAAACTCAGGATAGATCGTTGCAGAAGGTATAGTCACTTCAACTAATCTGGAAGACACAGTCCACTGTAAACCCTTAGGACCTAATGCTAGCAAGGTATGGGTTAAAATTATAAATATTGGAACAGCCAAAGTATGGAGACCAAATGCGGAAGTGGAATGTGTTGCTGACGCTTTAGGTACAACAGTGGCATGGCCTAATGATAAGATTATAGGGTCTTGAGTTCAGCACACTTGTGTAAGAAACAAACTAGGGTCTTAGCTTTTGTTGGAACTTGAACTATTGTGTGGTGTTTATGTTGGCTAGCTTATATGTTTATATGCCTTGTGTTGGAACTTGAACTATTGTGTGGTGGTTATGTTGGTTTGTTGGATTGAAAAATTAATGTTGTTATAAAAGTTTTCTTCTTCACTTCATTTTTCGTTTTGTTTACAAAATTTCAATAAAATATTTGCTCAGGAATCCAAACAAATAGCAAAAAACGAATGCTACAAAAAGTAATATTAAAAATATTATAAATAGACTAAAAATAATGAATTATAATCGTTGTTGTATACTTAAATATCGCAGATATAAAAACATAATTGTTTATAAACATTCAATAGCATGCCTAAAAAACATTATCTAAAGTGTCAGATCACCTATCGCGGTGGATGACATAGCGCTTGGTACAACGCTATCTTTGTTTACGATAGTGTTTAACGGGTGCTATTAATAATCAAATTTCCTGTAGTGCGTTAATTGAAATTTTTTTAAAGATGTTTTATATTAAATTCAGATGATTTTTAATGCCATATTTTATTTATATAGAAAATTTTTGAGTCAAAACATGAACATTAGGCAATCAAACTAATAATATGCTAATCAAAGAATTTTCAGTAATATCGAATAAGAAACCCAAAATTTTGCCAATATTTAAATATTTCAAATAAAATCGAATAAATGTAAAGGATCTTAAGCTAAGTTTTATTAGCACATACCTTTTGCAAAAGAATTTGATAACATTCGAGGTTTCTTCATTGATGTGATCGATTATTCTCAAACTTTCTTAAGATATGTTTTCGCTATGTTCATAATGAAAAAAATTGTGGCGGATCTGATGAACACATAAAAAACTATGAATTGGATCCTTATATAGAGCCAAAGTGTTAACCTAGGTGAAACATATCTAACGACGTCGAATAGATTAGTATTTATACGATGTCGTTCGGTGTGTTTTAATTTTTTTTGTTGCATTAGTTAATCTACTAATTAGTTTCAATCTTAAAACACACCAAACGACATCGTATAAATACTAATCTATTCGACGTCGTTTGATATGTTTCAATCTTTATGTCCCCTAGGTTAACACTTTGGCTCTATATAAGGATCTAATTCATAGTTTTTTATGTGTTCATGAGATATGCCGCATTTTTTAATTATGAACATAGGAAAAACATATCTTAAGACATTAAGCCACTTTATTACCTTTGTCAATACTTCTTGAGTTTAGTGGGTACATCTTATGCCATTAAGCCACTTTAGTACCATTGTCCCAGATAAAAAACCTGGAGATTTATATTTAAGTGGGTGCACTTGACCCACACTCATCAACGTGGGTTCGCGCCTGTATCATGCACTAAATGTAGCACCGGATAATCCATCCATAGACTTTAACATATATTTTTCCATCTTTCCTTGTAATTAAAAATCCCAAATTAAACAAAATTCAAGAATTGATGTCAAGCTTCGATTTTTAGAGTCCGAATGGTAACCGCGATTTTTATTGTGCGGGGAAAGCGGTATGATAGTGCGGTATGGTTCAACTGCGGTACGTGCGAGAGAAATATATTTGCGGGACAAGTGCGGTTTGTACAAAATAAGCGGTGCAGAATAATGTTTGATTGGTGAAAAAAACAATTGGATAATAATTGTCAAAATTTCTAGAAGCATTGTGAAGTTCCTAGTTTTTGTAGTTGCATTTTCATAGTTTTTAATTAAATAAAAGGGATAAAACTATAAATATTGTATAAATATATCTTTTATATATATATATAAATATTGCATATATATATATATATAATTTTAAGAGTGAAAAGAAATAAAAAAAATTTTGATTTCTTTGTTGGCATGCGGTTTTAAGCAAAACCGCTGGATAAATGGTTCTTCTTCCTTTGAAAAGCGTTTCAGTGTATTGGTCACTAGACAAAACCGTAAACTTTTTTTTCTTTTTTTTTTTTTGAAAAACACGAATATGTTAAAAGTATTGTGATTGGTAACTGTATTGTGGTTTTAATCAAAAAAACAAGAAAACGGTTTTTTAATGTTTTCCAATCACAGCCTTAAAGTTGGTGTAAGCTAAGGATCCTTATAACGTCGACTAGGCATAATATTTGGAGAAACAAAAGATAAACTACTAAAAATAAGATTTGTTTTAACACACATTCATGTTTAACATGTCTATAAGTTTTTCCTATTTTATCACGTACTCACCATCTTATTTAATGACAATTAATGTTATGTGGAACTAATATACAAATTAGACACAACATAAAGTTTATCCTTTAAAACAACTAGAATACTTGATTTTGAAAAAAACACAAATCATTCACTTTGAACATATTAAACCAATAAATCCTTCCGGATATAGCGAACCGGCCGTCAGATAAGAGGGGGTCTACGGGTCAAAAGAGGATGTGAAGTCCACTAAAGTGGTGGCGGTTGGGGTGTTATAAGTGGTTTCAGAGCCGAACCCAGATGAGTGTGGAGTCAAGAGGACTCATACCATCGGGGGTAATGGTCTTGGTGCGCAATGATACTGCATGGAGTGTATCTTGTAAAATAACTATACTAGAATACATGATTCTGAAAAAAACAAATTATTCACTTTGAACAAATTAAAATACTAAGCATTAATGTAACACAACAACGCCTCTCCTCGTGTCTCCCTCATAAGTAATTTGCATGTATTTGTTGCCTCTCTTCTCCTTTATCCTTTCTCCTCTCATTCCAGTTTTTTTAGAAAGTCAATGTTTGCCAAAAGTCGCAAACTCATAAGTCGATATTTAGAGTTCTCAACCCACCAATATCTTACCGATTTCTATCCATCCGGATCCATAAAAGATATGATTAATTATATATATAGACGCAAACAATATCGGTCATTATTCTAATTAACGTGGTATACATGGTGTCTCGTGTATTACAGGTAAAAATATTCATCGTCGGTGTGGTGTAGGTACTCTGTCGTGGTCCTCGTGGATATGTGTCTTAGATAGAGAATTTTCTTTATATCGTTTATTATGATCTCATGTGCTCTACATAGTTAGGTTCGATTAATATATAATCATTTCATCAGAACTTCATTTATAATAAAATAATATCGTTGACAAAAAAATAAAAAATATATCAAATATCATTTCAGGTGATGTTTTTATATATTATAAATAATCATTAAATATCTTACGAACTAAAAAATAATTATATCTCAGCATTATACATGAACGTTACGGTATTCGGTTCGGTTTTTAGTCAATTTCGATTCTTTCGGTAGGGATCAGGTTTAATATAGGTATCAAAAATTTTGGCTCGAATCCAGTTCTTTTGGTTTTAGGGTTTATGATCCATTCATGTAATTTTTGAATATTTTCGGGTATTTTAGGAATTTTTGGATACTTTGTTATAAGAAATTTTGAGTATTTTCTATAATTTTGGTATTTCGTTTTTTCGGCTATTCAACTTTTAAAAAATTAATGTGCTCCTAACTTCAACAAGAAAGATCTCGAATTCAATTGCTCCTTAGCTGTTAATACATTGAATATGCCAATTTTAAATTTGAAAGATTTTGTGGGATTTTAGAAACTAAATTTCAAATATTTTGTGGAATTTTATTAATAAATATCATTGGGTTCTTACTCTTTTCCATATTAACATTTACCAATTAATAATTATTCAACAATCAACGGTCAATATTTTATATTGAAACTTGTATTTAAACTTGCTTGTTTATCCGATTAGAGTAGTTAACTAAAGTTACAATCATACCCTATATAAGAAATTAACAAATGTTCATAGTTATAATAGCAATTTGATATAATTTTTAACAAGAGTTAGGTTAGTTTTAGTTATTGTAGATATCGGATCAAACACTCAAATATGTATAACATAAATGGGTCAAAGGGAAGAACAAAACGAAAGATCATTTTTTTTTTGCGTATTCTTATATGCTAAAGACTCTATAGAAAATCGTAGAAGGATATTTTTTTTTTGTCAACTGCATATATAGATTAGCTTAGGAAAGCCAATTTGGCGGAATGTGGTTTACAAGAGTAACACATTGCGGCATGACCCTAACATTTCGTGCCAATTTGTCCGCTTGAACATTCTCGCTACGTGGAATAAGAGATAAAGAGAAAGAGGAAAACTCTTCTCTGTCGGTAGCAATATCTTCTAGGTAAACTGCGAAAGCCGGCCAGTCCGTTGGGGAAGACACCATCGTAGAAGGATATATTCGTATTGAAATAATGATTCTCCAAAAAAGGATCCCCCTCACAAAGCCATGGGGTCCATATTTATACATAGTAGAGATTTAACCTTTAAATGTTTCTTTCTTTGATACAATATTTATTACCATAATTTCTTCACTTTGAATTGGCTTGCTCATGGGCTGCAAACTCTTTTAGAAACTCTCCCCAAGCTTACTCACCTCGGCATGATCTTGTCTTGCTCTGGATCTCTTTAGGCTCTCATTATCTACACCTGGAGGCCACGTGTCCATCTTTTTTCAGGTGGTAGATCTTTGATGTGGGATCCGGACTCAACAATCATTTACTCCCCGATTAATATTAGTACTAGGTACTAACCCGTGCCATGATGGCACGGAAGGAATGTACTTTATACGTTTAAATTGGTATTGTGTACTTTATGTTCCCGTCCCGTATCATCCAGTTCATGTGTCGGATTTTAACTCAGACATATATAAAATCTCTTTTTCGTTTTCCAAAGTTTCGTTTCGTTTCCGTTCACGTAAAATCTCTTCCTAAATTCTCGGTTCCATCCCATCCCGTTTCCGTCCTAAATTTTATTTCCGACATAAATGAACCTCTTTTTTATTTATTAATTTCCTCCCGTAAAATTTCGTCATAAAATCTCGATCATGTTTATAGTCTCATCCTGTTCCCGGTCTATATTTATTGGGACATAAATGAAATTGCCTTTTCGATTATTAAATTTTCTTCTCGTTTCTGTTCCATTAAAATCTCTTCTTAAATTTCTAGTTCCATCCTATCTCGCTCTCGTCCCTGATTTAAATTCGGACATAAATGAACCTCTTTTTTTATTTATAAATTTCCTCCTATGAAATTTCTACCTAAAATCCCGATCATGTCCTGTCTTATCCTTTTCTCGTCCCGGATTTCAATTAATGGTACTTTCTTACCGTTTCTGTTCTCATAAAATCCCGTCCTAAATTTATGTTCCCGTCCCGTATCATCTCGTTCCTGTCTTGGATTTTAACTCGGACATATATAAAATCTCTTTTTCGTTTTCCAAATTTTCGTTTCGTTTCCGTTCACGTAAAATCTCTTCCTAAATTCTCGGTTCCATCACATCCCGTTCCCGTCCTTAATTTTAATTCGGACATAAATGAACCTCTTTTTTAATTTATTAAGTTCCTCCTGTAAAATTTCATCCTAAAATCTCGATCATACCTAGTCTCATCCTGTTCCCGGCCCATATTTACTGGGACATAAATTAAATTGCCTTTTCGATTATTAAATTTCCTTCCCGTTTTTGTTCCCGTAAAATACCGTCCTAAATTTATGTTCTCGTCCCGTCCCATCCCTTTTCTGTCTCAGATTTTAACTCAGACATAAATAAAGCCTCTTTTTCGATTTCCAAATTTCTTCCCCGTTCCCATAAAGTCCCGTTTTTGCCGACATATCTCGGATTTTAACTAGGACATAAATAAAACCTCTTTTTCAATTTCCAATTTTCCTTCCGGTTCCGTAAAATCCCATTTGTCGACCCTTATCCGAGAGATTATTTTTTTTGTCAACATTTGGGCCACAACTGGCCGGCCCATTAGCCTAATTCCTACAAATTGTAGGGTCGGGGACTCGATCCCTGGTGTGATGGTGTTTGTCTTCTGTGGACTTGCTACTAGACCAAGATCACTTCACCTTATCCGAGAGATTATTTTATTTTTAATCATTGAATCTTTTGAAAATGATTTATTTTCAGATTCTTATTTCCTTTTTATAATTATATAAATTATAGAAAAGTAGTCTTTATAGGAAATATTGTGTACACATCGACCTTCTTGAGGATAGGCTCATCTTCATCAATGATGCAATCTGTCTTAGTCAAGACAGTGTTCTTGGAGTAAGGGTGCTCATAATTAATGTCGGAAAAACTTATATTATGTACATAATATTTTCTATAAAAACTATTTCCATTAATCTACTACATGCTGATCATATAATTTGTTACTTTCAAGCATGGTTGAATTGGCAACCATCTTTCTTACATCTCCTGCCTCTGATACTTCATCCATATCATTAGCTCGTTCTAACTGGACTGCATTCACTTTTCTGGCATTCCATGCTAGTATCTGTCCACAAAGGTAGTTAGAGAATAAAAGATGATTTTTGTTGAATGTAGTGAAAAGGAGAGTGCTATTATGAGTCTATGTACCTCTAGTCTATAAACATGTTGCTTTTCCTTCTGATATTGGCGCCCGTGTTTACTACGATCGTCTTGTTCATCATTCTCTTCCCTGTTTTATACTCATATGCTTTTCACCATACGTCTTTGATCAACTCTCAACAACATCCTGTCTCTCATCTTATTCTCACTAAAAAACTTTAAATCCTAAACAAAAATAGTAGAGCAAAGAAACGAAGCAAATTGAAAATTAAACATAAAAATTCTAAATAAAATTTTCTCCTTTTGGTCCAACTATGAAGTAGACAAATGAATAAACATAGACTACTAATACACACATGCACAATATTAGAATACAACTTTGTTAGCTCCGTCTTGCGTTGCTCATCTACACAAAGAAGGCTCTCCAACAAAATAATAAAAAGAAATATTCAAGTCAATAACAAACCTTTCAGTGTTAGGTATAGAGATTATACCTTGCCTGTAGAACTCTAGGTACTGTGAGTTTATTGCTTTGTTAGAGGCAGGCAATGCAGTTCTAGAATCTCCTGTTACATGATTAGCTCCAATTTCCCTTTTAAAAGATGCTTTATCAGACTTTTAACTCATATGTCATTTGACATAAAAAAAAACTCCGAAACTCTGGCATCCAAACAGTAGCAAACAAAAGTATATGAACTTTACCAACTGACCCTTGAAATAGCTTTGGGAGGAGTACCGAGCAAATCAGTCATAATATCCAATTGGTGCACCACGTTATTCCTAGGAAACAATGGCTTCCCAGTTCACATTTTTGCAAATATGCATCCTATGCTCCATATATCAATGGCAGGAGTATACTGCAGCAAAGGGAGAGAGAAAAAATTTGATTCAACCCTCAAATAGTGATGTCATAATATGTGAAACAGACGATTTGTGCAAAAAGAAAATAGAGAATTGGATTTCACTCTGGAGAAGAAAGAGCCAAAAAGTTTTGTGCTCGGCACCATCTAGTAGAAACATAATCCTGCAAAGAAGCGAAAAACCATTTGATCTTCCCCAAACTTTTTCTTAGTTTGCGTAAATGCAACTTCTCAGGCCTAATCTCGCTTTTCTTCATAGCTTCTTGATGACCAATAAACAAAAATCAACTTACCAGCTTTTTGGAATGTCCGCTGCATCACTACCGTTCAATTCCAGCCCCTAAGGTAAAAAGATCAGGTTAAAGAGCAAGTTGATTAAACCTTAAATATCATTAAATATTATTGATAACAGAATATTGAAGAGTGTCAATCAGCAAAAAATTGATTTGCAAATCGAAAATGATAAAATCATATGAATGGTACAAACCATTTCTTTTTTCCTAAGCTCTGCTTCCCAGTCAGCAAGCTTTCTTTGTTTCTGTGAAGAGTCATGCAACAATTAAACACCCATATAGGATAAATTATAAGTGAGAATGGTTCTTGAGTTCAGAGATATTATGTCATTACATTCATATTATCCAATAGAATATCAACAATAGCATCAAGGCTTTGGCCAGATTCAACTAACCTAGATGCAGCAGGAACCCTTCCACCACCTTTCTGCAAAATTTATCAAGAATTACAAAAGTCAGTACACAATAAAATGTCAAGTGCCTACAAACACAAACGAAAACTTCAACATTGAGTTTGATACGCCAAAACAAAACGAATGATTCTCAATCATCTCCAAATTTTAGAGAAAACACTCCAAATTGAACGAAAATTTACTCGTTAACACTACTAATACCTTTCTAACCTGCAAAATTCCAATTTTGATCCCACCAGTTTTGAAGCATACATTATTCCTCAGTTTTGTACTCGCTTTCTTCATGTTCAGATTTGTGTTTTAACTTTTCAACCTTACCATTTGAGCTTAGGATCTGTGAAAACATCCCGCTTCTATATATGATTTAAGCCATCTTGTTGCATTGTTCTTGATAATGTTCTCGATCAATCTGGATGAAGTATCTATTGGAGGGCGTTGAAGAAAACCTGAAATAGTAAATTTCATAAGAAACAATGTCAAAGATTGAAAATTTGCAAATCCACAGTGAAGAGTATACAAAAGAAAACGTACTGAGTCGTTGCTGAAACTGTAAAAGAAAGGTGTTTGCAACATTCCCTAGCTCCTCAAGCTTTGAAATCCTATTATCATTTAACTAAGCAAGAGTCAAGATTTAAGGGGACTAAATAGAACGTATATTCCAAAGCACATATATGTAAGAGAATCAAAGCCAAACAATTTACCCCGTAATAAATTCTTTGAAGATTTCGGAGATTGTATTCTTCAGTTCGCTTCTTGCTTCCATCTCTTTGTCTTTCATTCTAAAAGAACACATGTCACATCGTTTCAAGCTAAGACCAGAAGACAAATTCAGAGACAAATTCAAACAGAAGGAGCTTCGCAAATCCAACACGGAAATGTTCTACCCGTAGCTCTCCTTAGAACACTCTTTCTTTAGAAACTTACGTTACATACCTTGAAGTTTTGGATCATGAGAAGCCACACGTTGCAGAGCTAATATGTAACCATCCTTCGTCTGAACCTATAAACCCAAAAAAAGTCAGCTTTTTTTGTGATTGATTTCCATGAAATCTTGATTTTAAGAAAGAGTGATAGAAGATGAGATTTACAGTGTGTTCAGTGCAGGAGTAATTGGCGTGATGAATTAGATCAGCGCAAAGAGAATTGATCGGAGATCCACGGAGGAGATGGGCTGTGTTTCAGCGGTGAAGATCGTATAAAGCCGTCACCACTCTATTATGATTATGAATCAATCTAAACATGAGCTTTTTTCAATGGCTTCCTTTGCAACAGCTTCTTCTCCTTCGAGCTTCTCCTTCCAGTATTGATCAAGCGGAGGCCCAAATATAGCTTTTCCTGAAACCCCACCAATACTGCATTTGTGGGAAGAAAAAATCGCCGGTGAAACTGTATTTGTAAGAAGATTGATGTCAATTCTTCCGATCTGGGAAACAAAATATTACTATGGTTAAAAAACAAAAACAAATCAAAAAATAAAAAAAAACAATAAAGGAGTAAACGGAGAAGAACAAAAGCTTGAAGTGATTCATACTTCATTCTATGAATCGGAGGCGAGAGAGAAAGATTCGTAAATGGAGAAACAGAGGCGTGAGAGAGAGAAAACAAAACCCTAATAATTTTTGTAAATAAAAAATGGATCCGCGTGTATATCCAAATACCCTCCCAAAAAAAATTTGATCTGATGGCTGTGAAGAAATCAATCAGACGGCTGTAAACAAATTAGATTAATTTTCTTAGTTGTGATTAATTCGTTTGATTAAAACAAATTAAGTGGCGAGTTTTGTGATTAAGATTAAAATTGAGGGGTTTAATGAAGTAAATCTTACACAATTAAGGTTGTAAAAAAGAAATAACTTCCCGATTAATAGTATAGATGATATATAACAATAAACTTAAGTTTTCAATTTTCATATGAAAAATTCAATTTTCATATGACAAAAAAAAAATTGATCAATTACAATCTATACAATATAATTAAAACCGAATTGAACTAGAGAACACAAAAGACAAAAGAGAATAAGAAATTACTTAAAATTTTTCAGACTTATGCAAATTACATAATAGCCTATTCTCGTACTCTACTTTTATTAGAAAAACTACTAAATGATTCAACCAATAAAAGAAAAGATATATAACAACCGCGAGTTACATATTATTTGAAGTTGATTTGGCCAAACTTTCAGATACAGAAGATCCAAAAGGATAGAACTTATTTTAGTGATGAAAGCTTTGGTGTGGTCTAAAGTCCAATTGAATCAAAGAAAAAATCTGAGATGTCGAAACTCTGTCAAGAAAAGAAAAGATAAAAAAACCATGACCATACCAGAGCTTCAACAACACTAAAAGAAGTCCAAACCAATGGAGATAAATGATTTGAATAATGGGTTATAGGAAATTTATGAAAAAGATTTAGAGGATTGAATTAGAGAAGACAATTGAAGTGAGTGTGGAATTTGAGAGGTGTTTCCTTCTTCTTATATAATATATTGAAATTTCAAAAGAGGGAAAAATATTTATTCAAATGTGTGTATTTAACTATATTCTATTTTATGATAAAACTCTCATTGGTTTAAAATTTTAGGATTATAGAAACAAAATATTTTTGGCTTGACAAAAGGCACAGGTGGAGGAGGAGGATATTTTCCCTAATATTCAGGTGCATCAGCACAGGACCCTCCTACGCTCAAATCTTTTGTAAGCTAACTTTACAGGACATCGGTGTTATGTGGATGGATCATGGAAGGAGACGGATAACTTTGCAGGTTATGGATGGTACTGCATTTACTATGATTCAGCAACAACAATGGGAGCGGCCAACCGACGGCGAAGTTTGTCACCCTTACATGTAGAGTTGGAGGCTTTGATGTGGGCGATGAGATGCATGATTGGCGCTGGAAACCTACACGTAGGGTTTCTGACTGACTGCTCTGACCTGGTGAAGATGGTGTCTTCCCCAACAGAATTGCCGGCATTCGCAGTTTATCTAGAAGACATCGCCACTGATAGGGAAGAATTTTCATCCTTCTCTTTATCCTATGTTAAACGAAGCAAGAATGTACGATCGGATAAGTTGGCACGAAATGTCCGTGTCCTTCCGCAATGTGTTACTCTTGTATACCATATTCAGCCAAATTGGTTTCTCTAAGCTAATCAATATATGCAGTTGACAAAAAAAAAAAAAAAAAAACAAAATATTTTCTTTCTTTTTTTGTAAATATATTGGCATAGTGAATTTTTTAAAAATTGACTTTGACTGGAAATTTATATAAAATAATGGTAAAATGGAGAAAAGGTAAGTTTTTTTTTTATTTGACTTCTATGATAGGATGGTAGAATAATAGATTAAGAAAAAATCTTAAGACTTTGCAAAATCTATGGACATTCATGTAACACATTTTTTTGGCCAAATCATGGTGATTAGATTTTGTTCCCACTTCTAAACATTTATTTCCTAATTATTATTCTACCATCCTATTATACAAGATACAATTCAAATATTACATTTTCTTCATGTTACCATTATATTATATAAATTTCCAGTCAAAGTCTATTTTTATAATTTTTGTGGCAAATTATTTATTATATATATATATATATATATATTGTTTCTACAAATCCCAAATTCTAGACCAATAAGAGCATTAGCATAAAAACAAAAAACAATACAAAAAAGAATAAAATCTGAAAGACTTTTCAATTATTTTTCCCTTTCTAAAAATTATAATAAAATAAATTATATTAAATTTTCATCAATTTTTAATATATTTTAGTGAAAAATTAATACATAACAACTTTATCATGATTATACTTGAAAATACCCCATAATTTTCTTTTCTTTTGGAAGGTACCACAAATTATTATTTTGTATATTATATTTATCATACATTTATATATTTGAAGTAAACTAAATTTGGAAGTAGAACCAAGTCGGATATTATTTTGTATATTATATTTAATAAAAAAATATTTATAACATAACAAATTTATCATGATTATACTAGAAAATACCGCACAATTTTATTTTCTTTTGGATGGTACCATAAAATATTATGTTGTATATTATATTTATCATACATTATATATTTGAAGAAAACTAAATTTGGAAGCAGATGCAAGTCCTATCTCAATATCCTGTTTTTCAAAACCAAAATATACGGATATAGATCCAAAAGTTTCATATATCATCTTTCGGACGAATAATTTTTCCTCCTCTAAATATGATGTACATTTATTGAATTGTTTTAAAGATGTTTTATATTAAATTTAGATGATTTTAATGCCACATTTTAATTCTTTATATTTTTATAGAAAATTCATGAGTCAAAACATGAACATCAAGCAATGAAACTAATAATATGCTAATCAAAGAATATTCAGTAATAACTTATAAGAAACCCAAAATGTTATGCCAATATTTAAATATTTCAAATAAAATAGGATGAATGTAAAAGATCTTAAGCTAAGTTTTATTAGCACATACCTTTTACAAAAGAGTTTGATTGGATTCGAGGTTTCTTCATTGATGTGATCGATTATTCTCAAATTTTCTTAAGATATGTTTTGCTATGTTCATAATTAAAAAATACGTTGGATCTGATGAACACATAAAAAACTATGAATTGGATCCTTATATAGAGCCAAAGTGTTAACCTAGGTGACATAAAAATTGCTACATATCAAACGACGTCGAATAGATTAGTATTTATATGTCGCCGTTTGGTGTATTTTAATTTTTTGTTACATTACTTAATCTACTAACCAGTTCTACAAAAAGATCTATATATATATGACGTCGTACACAAGTTTGTTTAAAACCAATTGATAACATCGTATTTTGACCCGTTTTGACTATGGTTTTATCAGTGTTTTTATAAGGATTTCAAGCCTAAGAAGTATTTTCTAGGTTGTTTTCAAGTATTTGGAGTTTCAGGTAGCTTTTACGCATTTAAGGGCAAATGGGCCTAAAAGGAGCATAATGGACTTTCCGAACAGATTTGGACCGTCAGATGTATTGTACCCGTTGGAGATCTTCCCCTTAGCCAAAATTGGACTTCATAGTGGCATTGGAAAGATTAAAGAGTCAAGACTCACCTCGAAGTAGAATCAACCAATTTGAAGTTGCCAATCAAAAGTTATGATCGGATGAAGAGAGCTCTTTCCAGCCACGCAACCAGGCCATGGGCCTGCGGCCAAGAGCCTCTTTACCGCACAGCCAGACCCCGATCCTACGGCCAGGAGCCTTCTCACCGCACACTGGGAGTCCGGGCGGCCAGTCTATCCCGAAGTCACTTATCCAAAACGCCGAGCTTTGACGGAGGAAGCCCTAACCCTAATTTGAGACGCCCTAAGACCCTATAAATACAACATTCTCACCTCCTTTGATAAGGGAGGCCAGAGAGGAAGCAAAATAAGGAGAGAGCAAACCCTAGCCGTCTCGAAAGAGATCTAGAGCCGCCGCCCTCTTCCCTTTGAAGATCTTCTCTTGTTTCATCCTTCTTTTCTCTTTTCTCGTACTAAAAGCTTGTTGGGGAGACGTGATTCCTTCTGTATTCATTAGAGAAGTTTTCTATGAACCCCCTTTGATATTTCGATTTACTTTTAATAGATCTATTTATGATTGCTTTGATGATTTCGTTTAACATGTGTGAGTAGTTCGTTTGTTGGGTTTGATGGGATGATTCAAAGGGGTTCTCATGGTTTCATCGTTTGCTTAGTTTATTAGATCTGTAGGGTTCGTTGCATGATTCCATCTTCCACTTTATTATCACCGCGCATAGAAAAGGATTGATCATCCCTAGTACAAGCGATATCTTAGATAAAGCCTATTTGACAAAAACCTTTAGGAGTTATTGGAGGTAGCTCAGAAGACTGACCGAGTTAATCTATGTATGTACTAAGGTACAGGTTTTTGTGTTGACGTCTTGGACATATCGAACTTACTTATAACGCAAACTCCATGCCTTCACAAGAGAGTGACTAGGACAAAGTCGAGTCTATGGATGTTTAGGAGTCAGTAAGCGAATGTGGATGGCTTAGTTTAGTGTTCGAGTTAGTGAGTCAAATAAACCAAGTTTTAGATTAATTCCTAGCAAACCCTGAGAACGTGAGACCCTGGAGATGTTCCCTTGACCGCCCAACGCTTTTTAATATTGATAGTAAACCCTTAGTCATTAGCGTAGCATTTTTAGCATTCTTTAGTAGTCATAGTTTAGTTATAGCATCCTTAGTTATTTCTTTATTAGTAGTAGTAGCATTAGTTAGTAGCCTTTAGTTAGTTTTCATTTAGTTTAGAATTAGCTTAGTCCTAGGTGATGGGGCTGGATTAGAGCCTTCTCTTGTTTCACCTAAAAATAAATCTCAGGAGTTTAACCTCGGTGAAAACAACTAATATGGTTGCAAGTGCACAACCTATCAATTGTAGTACTTAAGGTATCGTCCACGGAAAAGGTGTACCAAAGCGAATCAAACAGAACTCGAATAGGGCTAAGGACAAAATAGAGCGTTGGTTTGGGGTTTTTGGTTATTTGTCACTGAATAACCTAAAAGCAGAGAAAGCAAATAAAAAGCAAGAAACTAAAACTAACTAAAAGCAAGTAAACTAACCTAAACTAAACTAAGTAAACGAAACGAAAAGAAAGCAAACTAAACCTAAAAGCAAAGCAACGAAATAGATAAGCGAATTCAATAAGATAACAAGCGTTGGGCAGTCTGGGGGTTCTCAGGGTTTCACGGTTCTCACAACATAAAGAAAGCTAAGATACGATCGTTAATGAATCTCCAACTACAAACACGGTTATGAAGTAACCCACGTTCGTTTGATTAAATCCCAAACTCCATAGACCCGACGGTGTCCTGGTCACTCTTTTGGTAAAGGCATGAAGTCAGCATTAAGAACAAGTTGCTAAGTACACGAAGTCTACCCCTATCTCAAGCACACAGGAGTATAAGGTCGTTCGACTTCTAGGCTAGGTCCGATTCAATCGTCATCTAAAATACCATATGCATCAAGGTGTACAGTCTCTCAGCATTACGTGTTATAATAAACCTAGAAGAGAGAAGCATGAAATAAACGAATATAGATCTAGCAACCTAACGTGATCGAACCGCTAATCCCCTTTGAATCACCCCATAAACCCAACTAAGTAAACTACTCGCACATATTGAAATCGACCATCAAAGCGTTAAAGAAAGAAATCAAAAGCATAAAACTAGAATAGATTAAGAAACGCTTAGGGTTTAGAAAACACTTCTCCAAACGAGTAGAGAGATGTAGATCTATCCCAAGAAACAAAGTAGTAACAAAGCAAAGCAAAGAAACAAAAGAGATAACAGAGAAGTAAACGGTGAAGGAGCTTAAAGGGACGTCCAAGGAGGCTCCTTAAATCTTCACGTCTTCTTCTCCTAGCGGCGGCTGCTCCTTTAACTCGTCACAAAAAGGGCATGTATGAGCACACAAAACCCTAAGGCTTAGAGGTGTATTTATAGAGTTCTGCGATGACGGCTACTAGGGTTAGGGTTTCCTCCGGGTCGAAACTTGGTGTCTTGGGCCAAATGATGTGGGCTTCTTATGTTGCACTCCTGGTCCTTAAATGAGACTAAAACGTGTGTCTTGGCCGCATGGTCGAACTCCCGTCGTGCGGTGATGAAGGTCTTGGCCGCACGGTCATGGCTCAGCCGGACAAATGGACAGGTCGGTCTTTAAGCGATCATAACTTCTGAATGGTAACTCGGATTGGGACGATTCCACTTGGAGATGAATCTTGACTCTCCTAGCTTTCCAATGACACCAATAGATCCAAATTTGATGCAGGGGAAGGTCTCCAACGAATGCCAAACTTCTGATGGTCCGAAACTGTCTTTCAAGTCCTTTTTGCTCCCTTTTGGTCATTTTCCCCTAAAACCTGTAAGAGCTCTTTGATCTTGCAAATACTAAGTTATTGGCTCTAATACATCAGAAATGTATCAAATCCATCCTAAAACACTTTGAAAACCATAGCTAAAATGGGCGAAAATACGATGTTATCACTAGGACTGACACTTAGGAAACCAAAAACCCCTTTTCATACTTAGTCTCTGCCGGATCTTTAGTTTAGAGTTTAAACCAGTCACAACTTCCTCGGGTGAATCGATACCCTAAGTACTGCAATAGATTGGTTGTGCACTTGCAACCTTTTTATTTGTTTTGCTGAAGGTTAAAAACCTAATTTATTTTAGGTGAAACCCAGTGCGAGTGAAGTGTTTCATTTCACCACCATCACCAATCTTTCAGTATATTATACGATGTCGTTTGACATGTTTCAATATTTGTCTTGTCTAAGGTAATCTTTTGCTTTTTTAAGAAGTTGGCTAATTCACAAATTTTGTGTATCTTTAACATACATTTTTTGCAGCTTTCCTTGTAACCAAAATCCCGAATTTGGCCAAAATTCAATAATTGATGTCAAGCTTCGAGTTTTAAAGTTGGTGTTCTTTTAGTGTAAGAATCCTTATACGTCGACTAGCTAGGCATAATATTTGGAGGAACAAAAGATAAACTACTAAAATAAGATTTGTTTTACACGCATTTTATACAGGGCCTGCTTAAAATTATTATAGACTCTTGGGCAAAAAAAAAGTTTGGACCCTAAAACTTTTTTTTATAGATATTTTTTTTTATTATAAATTTTTGTTAATGTATTTTTTATTAAATAAATTTGTTATAAAAACAAAAATGTACACACAAAATTGGGCCCCTTTTTAGTCATATATTTTGTTTACTATATATTTCTTTTATAAAAAATATATATTTATAAAAATGAGGCCTTTAATTATTAGGGCACATGACGAGCCCGGGACGGTCGCACCGCTTGTCCCCCCTCTGAGCCGGCACTGATTCTATGTGCGACATGTCTCCATAGAGCCAAAAATGTGTTGTATAAGTTTTTCCTATTTTATCACTTACCATCTTATTTAGTGATAAATTAATGTTATGTGGAACTAATATACAAAGACACTGCAAAGAGTTTATCCTATATAACATACTAGAATACTTGATTCGAAAAAAAAAAAAACAAATTATTCACTTTGAACTAATTAAAATACTCAGCATTGAGAGATATTTATAAAAGATAAAATGGAAGATCTTTGGTACCATGGTTGATCAACGGTTTAATATTTCTACAAAGTACACTTTATTTTATATATAGATTATATATATGGATGCAAACATTATCGGTTATTCTAGCGTGGTATACATGGTCTCTCGTGTATTACAGGTGAAAATGTTCATCGTCGGTTTAGAGTAGGCACTCTGTCGTGGATATGTGTCGCGAATTTCTTTAGATCGTTTATTATGATCTCATGTGCTCAATATATATAAGTTAGGTTCGATTAATAGATAATCATTTCATCAAAGCTTTATTATAATAAAATAATATCAAATATCATTTCATGTGATGTTTTTATATATTATAAATAATCACTAACTATCTTACGAACTAAAAATTAATTATATCTCAACATTATACATGAACGTTAGGGTATTCGGTTCGGTTTTTATTCAATTTTGATTCTTTCAGTAGGGTTTAGGATCCATATAGGTATCAAAAAATAATTTTGGCTTCAGTTCTTTTTGTTTTAGGGTTTATGATCCATTTATGTAGTTTTTAGATATTTTTGAGTAGTTTAGGTATTTTTGGATAATTGTTATAAATTTTTTTTGAATATTTTAGATATTTTTGGTATTCTTTTTTTTTCTTTGAATATTCAATTTTTTTTTAAATAAAAAAATTGGAGATATTGCATTTCGAATATTTTTGGTTACCCGAAATATTTTGGTTCGACTCTTGTTCTTTTACTCTACAATGTAGACTCCATTCATATATTTTAAATTTTTGGTTCGTTTGCCATTTGATTCTTTTCGATTTAATTTCGGGTTGGCTAATTTGCGCAAACCTAATCGTCAAAAAGTAAATAAGAGGTTGGTGGGAAAGGCCACGTAATCTTTAGTCCTCTACCTTCCGATCGAATGATAGCAATCAACACTTCTAGCTAGCACTTCTGTATATTTCGGTAGTTAGTAATTCGGTCGATAAATTTGGTATATTTAAATTACGTTTGGTTATATTCGGTTTAATTTGATATATTTCAGTTGTTTTACATATGTCTAAATCTTAAAATTAAATGATAGAATGATATAAATAAATTCTTAAAATAAAATAATAAAATGATTTGAGTGATGATTAGGATCATAAAGTGGTTTAAAGAGAAGAGAGAAAAACCTACTTTTTATATATATAGATGTTGTTGTCATTCATAGAGTAAGGCAGTAAGCACAAACCTTAGCAATAAAGAGGTGAGACTTTCCTTATGTGAAAACCAGGGCAGGAAGTCATAGCTTACATGGAAAAATATAGAACCTCGTGCTCATACATTTTTGGTAAGACAATCGGCACGAACATTATTGGAAGGTGGAATAAAAACTAAAGAAAAAGTAGTAAAAAGATGCTTTAAAATCCTAAAATCTTCATACTTCGAAGTTAACGCGGCCCAATCCTCTAGAACTTCAATTACTTGGATTAAATCTTTGCAATTTGTTTCAAACACGACATTAGTAAATGAGAGCGAAGAGAGGCATTTCATTGCCCATAAAAGAGATTCAAACTCTGTGTGGAAAGAAACAAAGTCTGGAATCCCCCCGAATCTCAAATCCAAATCTCGAACCTCCCCTACTAATCTCACTGCCACCTTGTTTTAATGAAAGGACGAAACTACCCCTCTAATAATGTTTGAATGAAAATTGAACGTAAAACTACCTACCAGTTGTACTACAACTACCTAGTACAACTAGTATCACTACCTACCAGTTCAACGTACAACTAGTACCACTATCCACCAGTTCTACGTACAACTAGTACTATTACCCACCAGTTGTACCATGTATCCAGTTGTACCATGTATCCAGTTATACCCTGTTATTACCAGTTGTACTCCGCATAGTGGATTTGAACCCTGGGCGCGACAGATTCACCATATATTCACTTCTATCTTCATCTTTCCATCCATTTCAAATCTATTGAGAGTGCCCGTCGGCCAGCAATAGTTTCTCCATCAATCACCACGCTCGTTCCTACATCATTTGGTATCAGATGGGTGGATCGATAGCACCACAAAGGCTATGAAAATACCTTTGATACAGCTTGATAAGTTTAGTTCAAAGGCTTCGCATACAATGAACTGAAACTGCAAAAATATCAAGACTTCTCATCTTGAAAGAGAAAACTTCTCTAATTTTTTACTCAACTCTCAACTTACTTTTATTCATGAATTAAGCCTCATTATATAGAGGAATTGCAACCAATTTCGTCCATAATAATTGCTTAACATGCAGAGCATCTAGGGAGATCAAATTCAAACTCTAAAGTGCATGTAAGAGAGAGAAATCGACAGAATTAAATGCAGTCTTTCCTATGAACGAAAATTGATCTTCCTTGATTGTTTTTGGGCTGAATCCACCTTGTTAGACTTCTCTAATGGACCAAGATTGTAGAACAATTTGGTTTGTAACTTAATTCAATCTGGTCTGGTCGGAATCCTTCTTTGAATGGGCCTATGTCTGAATTCGCATAAGCTGGAGATCACCTGTTTTGTAAATTGCATAACTCCTTCATATGAACTCCGTTTGATCTGATTCTTCTTCAAGGAGTTTTGTAATTGAGCTGAGCACATTCTCCAACTGGTATCACGCGGAAAAGCCTTTTGGTTCAGAAGATACGCTTCAATCAATGAACGTATGTATTTGTTGCTTCCCATGACCATATCATTCTCTCCCTCTTAAAAAAAAAGATTTGCCCTCAAATCTGGATTGTCTTCTTCTGTGATACTGATGTTGGAAGCCGCCTTGATAGGAGCCTTTCGGCTCTGATACCAAATGATGTAGGAACGAGCGTGGTGATTGATGGAGAAACTATTGCTGGCCGACGGGCACTCTCAATAGATATGAAATGGATGGAAAGATGAAGATAGAAGTGAATATATGGTGAATCTGTCGCTGGCCGAAGGGCACTCTCAACAGATTCAATAGAGATGGAGATGGATGATTGGGATGGATCGATTGACGCCACACAGATCGGTGGAAGGATCTATGATGAAGATAGAAGTGAATATATGGTGAATCTGTCGCTGGCCGAAGGGCACTCTCAACAGATTCAATAGAGATGGAGATGGATAGATGGGTGGATCGATAGCACCACAAAGGCTATGGAAATACCTTTGATACAGCTTGATAAGTTTAGTTCAAAGGCTTCGCACACAATGAACTGAAACTCCAAAAATATCAAGACTTCTCATCTTGAAAGAGAAAACTTCTCTAATTTTTTACTCAACTCTCAACTTACTTTTATTCATGAATTAAGCCTCATTATATAGAGGAATTGCAACCAATTTCGTCCATAATAATTGCTTAACATGCAGAGCATCTAGGGAGATCAAATTCAAACTCTAAAGTGCATGTAAGAGAGAGAAATCGACAGAATTAAATGCAGTCTTTCCTATGAACGAAAATTGATCTTCCTTGATTATTTTTGGGCTGAATCCACCTTGTTAGACTTCTCTAATAGACCAAGATTGTAGAACAATTTGGTTTGTAGCTTAATTCAATCTGGTCTGGTCGGAATCCTTCTTTGAATGGGCCTAGGTCTGAATTCGCATAAGCTGGAGATCACCTGTTTTGTAAATTGCATAACTCCTTCATATGAACTCCGTTTGATCTGATTCTTCTTCGAGGAGTTTTGTAATTAAGCTGAGCACATTCTCCAACTGGTATCACGCGGAAAAGCCTTTTGGTTCAGAAGATACGCTTCAATCAATGAACGTATGTATTTGTTGTTTCCCATGACCATATCATTCTCTCCCTCTTAAAAAAAAAGATTTGCCCTCAAATCTGGATTGTCTTCTTCTGTGATACTGATGTTGGAAGCCGCCTTGATAGGAGCCTTTTGGCTCTGATACCAAATGATGTAGGAACGAGCGTGGTGATTGATGGAGAAACTATTGCTGGCCGACGGGCACTCTCAATAGATTTGAAATGGATGGAAAGATGAAGATAGAAGTGAATATATGGTGAATCTGTCGCTGGCCGAAGGGCACTCTCAACAGATTCAATAGAGATGGAGATGGATGATTGGGATGGATCGATTGACGCCACACAGATCGGTGGAAGGATCTATGATGAAGGTAGAAGTGAATATATGGTGAATCTGTCGCTGGCCGAAGGGCACTCTTAACAGATTCAATAGAGATGGAGATGGATAGATGGGTGGATCGATAGCACCACAAAGGCTATGGAAATACCTTTGATACAGCTTGATAAGTTTAGTTCAAAGGCTTCGTACACAATGAACTGAAACTCCAAAAATATCAAGACTTCTCATCTTGAAAGAGAAAACTTCTCTAATTTTTTACTCAACTCTCAACTTACTTTTATTCATGAATTAAGCCTCATTATATAGAGGAATTACAACCAATTTCGTCAATAATAATTGCTTAACATGCAGAGCATCTAGGGAGATCAAATTCAAACTCTAAAGTGCATGTAAGAGAGAGAAATTGACAGAATTAAATGCAGTCTTTCCTATGAACGAAAATTGATCTTCCTTGATTGTTTTTGGGCTGAATCCACCTTGTTAGACTTCTCTAATGGACCAAGATTGTAGAACAATTTGGTTTGTAGCTTAATTCAATCTGGTCTGGTCGGAATCCTTCTTTGAATGGGCCTAGGTCTGAATTCGCATAAGCTGGAGATCACCTGTTTTGTAAATTGCATAACTCCTTCATATGAACTCCGTTTGATCTGATTCTTCTTCGAGGAGTTTTGTAATTGAGCTTAGCACATTCTCCAACTGGTATCACGCGGAAAAGCCTTTTGGTTCAGAAGATACGCTTCAATCAATGAACGTATGTATTTGTTGCTTCCCATGACCATATCAGCTTTTATAAGGCTTTTATATGGTTTTTACAAGGTTTTTATATGGTTTTTATATGGTTTTTTATAAAACTAATTTTTTGATTCTCGAAATACTAATTCAAAAACAAATACCAACACATAGATATTAACATACATCTCAGAAGTACTAATTCAAAAACAAACAACAACACATCCAGAAGTATGACTTTGCTGGATTTTTGCCTTTCCGTGCGTTTGTACTACAGGAACTGTTCACATTGAGTTCCTGCATTTTAGATAAAACAATGAGGTTAGTTTTAATATAGTTTTAATAAGGTTTTTAAATAGTAAATTTAAGGTTTACAATGTTATAAAATCCTTATTATAAGGTTTTATAAGGGGTTTATATGGTTTTCTAAGGTTTTTCGAAGGTTTTATAAGGTTTTATCAGGGCTTTTATAAGGTTTTTATAAGGGTTTTACAAGGTTTTATAAAGTTTTTCGAAGGTTTTATAAGGGTATTATAAGGTTTATCCAAGGTTTTATATGTTTTTTATATAGTTTATAATGTTTTTATGAGCTTTTTATAAGGTTTTAACAAGACTTTTATAAGGTTTTTATAAAGGTATTATAAGACCACACGCAGTGGTGCAACCACTCGGCGGGTGTGAGTATTAAACAATAGAGAAATAATGCAAAAAGTGGCTTTTCAACAAAACCAGAGTGTAGAGTTGCATTTGGGTGTGAGGCTTTTTAAAAAGGAAAAAAAATTTCTTCTCTCTATCTCTCTCTATCTCTCTCTCTCTCTCTCTCTCTCTCTCTCTCTCTCTCTCTCTCTCTCTCTCTCTCTCTCTCTCTTTTCTCTCTCTCTCTCTCTCTAATTATAATAATAAAAAATTATTTACACCCACACTCACACATTCACCATTGTGGGTGTTCTAAGGTTTATCCAAGGTTTTATATGGTTTTTATAAGTTTTATAAGGTTTTTATAAGTTTTTATAATGTTTTTATAAGCTTTTTATATGGTTTTAATAAGGTTTTATATGGTTTTTACAAGGTTTAATACCTTTTATAATGCTTTAATAAGACTTTTATATGGTTTTTATATGATTTTTATAAAACTAGTTCTCTGATTCTCGAAAGATTAATTGAAAAACAAATACCAACACATAGATATATATTAACATACATCTCAGAAGTTCTAATTCCAAAAAAAACCAAAAAAGGGAGAATTGATTATATAGGATACATTTTTTTCAATTTGTCCAAATACACCTTTATTAGAAAAGTTTGCTCAATTAAGTTTTATAATAATTAAAACTCAAAACTACCCTTAGTTTAATATGATTTAATTAAAATTAAGAACCCTAAATATTAGAGCATGGGCAATGGTAAAATAGGTAGAGTGGGTGTGTAATATTTTTTTATTATTAAAATTTAATGAGAAAGAGAAAAGAGAGAGAGAAGGAAAGAGAGAGAGATAGAGATTAAAATAATTTCTTGCAACCGGTTGTAAACTTACAACCCCTCTCTCCTGTTTTTTACACTGTTCTATTACTTTTTAATATTTTATTCCTCACAACCTCTCCCTCACACTCTCCCTATTTTACCATTGCATTTGGTCTTAAAGCTATGTCTTTTTTTTTTTTTTACTGTAACTTACTTTGTTCTTAATGAAAAAAAAAAAAACTTACCTCTGCGATTGTAGACGCCGGCGAAGCTTCAACGCCTAAGGAAAAACAGGTGGTTGTTTTCTTCTTCTTCTCCAGCGAGTTCTTCTTCTCCGTCGTCGAGTTCTTCTTCTCCGTCGTCGAGTTCTTCTTCTCCTTCGATTTCTTCTTCTTCTCCTCGTGGAGTTCCTCTTCTCCGTGGGTTTCTTCTTCCCCTCACTCAAATCTGAACCTCTAAATCTTAGGTAAACTCTAATGATTCTTCTCTATATTTCTATTTGATAGTTTGCATATTGATTTCAATGAAATTCAAGAGAATAATCTCCAATTTGAATCACTAGATCACTCTGAGAATAATCCGAAATGCTGTTTATTATTCGATTAATCAAAACGGTGTGTGCTATTGAATCAAATACTTATGAAATGATTGATTGGGTTTTGCAATTACTGATGGTTTCTCAGATTTTTTCCTCAGTCCGTTCGAGTCTAGTGTGTTTACACGCAATATAGGTTGGTTTAAAGAAGCTTGAAATTACTTGGTTCCTTAATCGACAACTCTATTGACTCTTCTCTTAATTTCTATGGGATTTCATTGAATGTTGATTTCAATGAAATTCAAAATTGCGATTGGAGCGCTAGATTTTTTTTCATATGTTTGTATTGTTTATTGCTAGTTTATTAATAGAGTTTATATGTAATCTATATGAGAATGTAGAGAAATAATTGTTTATTAGTGAAATTAACATTGGAAAGTTCTCAAGTTGACCATGACTTTGTTTTATTTTGTGCAGGTTGTTGAGAACTCGAACAGAACAACACACCTGCGTTTAGTGCTCAAGAAACTAATTGGTCTCTTCCTAAAAAACCGGTACTCATCATCTCAAACCCTTGTCTTTTAAGTGTACTTATATATCTTTGGTGTTCTCTTTTCTTATATTTTCATTTTGGTCATTTGCTAATCTGTTTCCTTTGTTTTGTTCTGCAGCTCCAAGGAGAAATCCACTCTCGAGTAAGTGATCTCTCTTCTTCTTTATGGATAAGTGATCTCTCTTCCTCTTTTTCCATATGACGTGTCTCACTTCCTTTTTTTTTTGTAAGGTATGGAAAAAGAGTATCCAAAACGTCTTTTCAGGGAAGGAAGTGAGACATAGGTGCAACAGATAAATAATAGTTGGAGAATGTGTGTCTTGGAAAAAATAGAGAATGCATTGTCGGCTGAGTATGCGAAAGTGAAAGAGGATCCAGTCTTCGCACATGTGTTTGCACTTTATGAAAACGGATTACATTTTTCTGCTCGCGTGATACACAGCATCATGTGGAGACAGTTGGTTACCAACAAAAAACATGAGCTGTGGTTTGTGTTTGGAAGGAAGCCACTTCGCTTTTCTCTTCAGGAGTTTTATGCGGTTACTGGCCTCAACTACAAGGATGACTTGAGTTGTGATTTAGAGAAATGGAAAGATGATAAGGGGTTTTGGAGTAAACTTCTAAAGAGAAAAGACAAGATTACCTTAAAGAAGTTGACGAGTGTGTATCTGATAGAAGCTCAAACTTGGCAACTAGAGGAAGACAGAATTCGACTTGTCTATCTTTGTGTGATTGCTGGGTTGGTATTGGCTATGGATGAGAAGAGGATTATTCCACTCACATACATTCAGTTGGTGATGGATTTCGAAAAGTTTAGAGCTTATCCATGGGGTCGAGTTGGTTTCGAACATCTACTTCAGTCTATCATCAAAGCAAGAGAAGCTTTGAAGAATCCAAGAAGCTATCTCCTGGATGGTTTCTCTTATGCACTGCAGATATGGGTTATGGAATCTATTCCAGTTATTGGAGAAATGTTGGGAGAGAAGATAAACAGTGAACTTACAAACGCTCCTCGCCTTTCTAATTGGAAAGGCTCTGCAAAACTATCTTATGGAGATATTATCCGCCTAGAGAAGACACTTGGACCAACGGTAAATTTCACATTCTCCCTATCTTTTAAGTGTACTTAGATTACTTTGCCGATTAAGATGTAAGAAAATTAGATCTGTATTTGCTTAAAATTTGACTTTTTCTTCTCTAACTAATTTGTTCAAACATTTTTTATGTAGGATGTGGTTTACCCATACATTTCCTATACAGGAAATTATGACGTATTTGAGTCTGTAGAATTTTTGATGCCTGATGAGATCAAAGATGATGAAGTGACTAATTTGAATGCTTTGATCAGATCCGGGCATGATTTTAAAGACCATATTTGGGGATGTGTTGAAGTTGATGTTGTTGAGTGTGACAATATGCAGGATATGCAAGACAATGTAGATGTTGCAGGTGGAACTGTGGTTTCTATTGAGGATACCGAATTGGCTGGTTTGAATGGAGATAAGAATGAATCTGATAATCGCCATGCTCATGGGATGAAGAGGAGGAAGACAACGCATGTTGATCATGGTGCAGAGGCACGTAAAAAAGGTTGTTTTACGAGCGAGCATCAACGTCACATACGCTTTTGAGGCTTTTGCAAATTTGCGTGAATAAGGTCTCGAATTCAGCAATCCTATACGCTTTTGAGGCTTTTGTAGCATGTGCAAGTATTTGGGTATCTTACCAAAACTTTTCTCTGGAATTCCTCTCACTTCGTTAACTGCATACTCACGAGATTCCCAAGATTGCGAATAAGTTAACTCGAATCCATAATCCGGTCGCAGAATATTAATGATGTCATTCGGTCTAGGCCCTTCTTTCACACCCTCATATCTATGCATAATGAGATGTCCAATTGTTCTTGCTGATGGTGTCCTACAGAATTTTGTTTTCTTTGAAGGAGCACATGTATGACCACCCACATACTTGTTGATTTTCCAATAAGTAGATCCATTCAACACTCAGAACGAACACGCCAATTGCAAACATTATGTACGCATCTTATGCACCACAATTTCGTATCAGATTTCGTAATCCTGTAGTCGAAATTATACTTCATCGCAAAAATTTCCAGAGTTGCCTGCAAAGCTTCTTTGCTTTTGAAAAGTTGCCCATTCTCTACCATCGAATCTTCTGACATAGATCCAACACCATCACCAACTTCAGCCTTATTAGAAGTCACCAATACTGTGGATTTTTCCTGCGCCTTACAACCATCATCTTCTTCACTAAAATCACATGATTCATTATTCAAATCAATATTTATTCCACTCATACGTTCATCAGCTCGGGCTTTAAACGTCACACACAACTGTATCATATTCCTAGTATTCCTCTTCATAAACGCAACAAAATTTTTAACTTGTTGATCGTTCGACATAACAACAGGAGGGGAATCAACGCCAAGCCCAGCGGGTAAATAACTGAATTCCACATCAACCATACTCCGTTCTATTCCGTAGTCTTCTGCAACTATCATCTCTAGATCCGCTAAAGTGGCAGTGGATTGCATATAAACTAATCTTGCACGTTTTTCTTCATCAACAATAAATCTCCACTCTTTGTTGTTAGACGATTTCCATACACCACACGTCACGTAGATCTGCAGCATAATTTGGACTCAACGTAGAGAAAAAGTTGGGAGAAGTCTTAGTTATCGATTTTTGAAGAGAAAAGTTTAGTTGGAAGAAGTCTTTAGTTATCGATTTTAAACAAATTTGAACAGCAGAAGCAGAATACGTATTCTAGATTGCGTAGAATGCAATATTACGATTTATTCAAAAGATTTGTTGTATATTCACTTTCCTAAATTTACGATTCAGTTAAGATACATTTGCCTTATTTGACTAAGTTCTAAATTCTGCAGAATACAGATTCTAAACTTTTTGGAATTTAAGTTCTAAATTTCGTAGGTGATAGAGTAAAACGTAGAAAACATATTCTAAATTTTGTAGAACACAAGGTAAAGCGTAGAATATACATTCTAATGTTTTTAGAATACAGTATAAATTGTAGGATACGTATTCTAAATCTCGTAGAAATAGGGAATTTCGGTTTTCTGAATTTTTTAGAACGGATTTCATTTCTAAACTTTCTAGAACATGTACAGTGCCTAGAATACATCATCTAAATTTTTCTGAACATACTCAAAATCATGAATACGTGTTCTAAACATTTCAGAACAAATTTTATCCATCTATAAATCAAAAAAATTTCAAATAACTTAAAAAATTTCCTTCACTAAATCTTCTTTACTATGGCTTGTCTACCTCTTTATCATAATTTTTTTTGTAAAACTTGCAAAAATTGACTACGAAGGGTAATTTAGGCATAAATGACATTTATCAAATAAAGGTGTATTTGGACAAATTGAAAAAAATGTATCCTATATAATCAATTCTCCCAAAAAACAACACATACATCTTAACAAATTATCCTACTATTTTCAAAACTACAACACAATCATTGTGGTGTTAAGTGCTCCACTAATGATTGTGGTCTCATCATGTGTAAGTTCACCTCCCTTGCCAGCAGCTTCGCCATGAATCAATACAAGAGCTTTTAACTAAGCTCTCCTAAATAAAGGGTCATTTGTGTCCCAATACCCAATCCAACATCTTTGCAATAGGAAAAGATATCGGGTAGGAGACAGTCATTAAGATGCGGACAAGCCAAACAAAATTAGCTCCCACTGCAAGTCCATTTCTAGTACATATAGCTTGAGGAATAACCTGAAAAAAAACAGTGTTCAATCAGTGGAAGCCTTTATCTTACCTAGCAAAACTTTAGATATATAAGCAAATCATACCTCTCCGAAAAATAGAACTAAAGTGACTGATAGTATAATAGCAACATACTTATTGAATATCTTATCCAAGTATATAGGAAGTCCCTGCAAATTTCAACAATAAAGTCCTTTTTTGGATCCTGGTTTCATCATCAAAACAAGCATAGACTTGAATTAAGATAATTACCTCCATTGCAAGAGCATTGAACAAGAGAAGTGTCACTAATAGTTGATGCTATTTCTGAACAACCGGAAAAATCGCAGCAGAAAAAAACTCATTAACAAGCAATTTCACCAATCATAGCAAAATTCAAATAAAAATCAGAACAGAAACAGATCCAATCAAGTGACTCCTAATAATAAATTTCATCAGGGACGAAGTAGCAAAGAGAATGATAAATTACCATATTGTTTCTTCTCCTTCGGATTACCATTACATTGGAGAATCTCAAGCTCGACGAGACCTAGAAACATAAGCCCTAAAGTGAGACCTGACATAATTCTGGCGAAGAGGACAAGGAAACATGAAATTCAAATGTCTATTTGTTTTTGCTGACATTTGAATGGAGAACGACTGAAATCAGATGGAGAGATGAAAGGAAACTTGAAGAGGACAAGGAAGTCTCTATCTCTATATATATATATATATATATATATATATCTCTCTCTAATTTTCTCAACAACGAAATGGATTTCAACAATCAGATCTGGAGAATGGAGAACTAGAAAGCCGAATGGAGAATGAAGAATCAGAGACTTACGGATGCTGAAGAGAGAAGGCGCGGAGAGAGACGACTAAAATCGGTGCCGGAGAGAGACCACTGAAATCGGTGCCGGAGAGAGATGACAAAATTCGGCGTCGGTGATGGAGAGATGGAGAAATCAGCAAAAATGGAAATTGATAATGAGTTAGGGTTTTGATTATTAAGGGCACTTTCGTCGTTTTGCAACAATATTAGGGGCATTTTTAAAAATGGACATACAAGGAGGGGTATATGTGATTAAGGTATGTTTGAAGGGGCATTTTTGCAAATGCCCCTTAAATTAATAGTGTTTATAGGTTGTGTAGGTATATTGTAGTATTAAAGATGAATACTAAACTTTAGCATTATATTGATAAAATAATCGTTAAACGCTAACCAACTCGTGAGCAAGCAAAATATCTTTGACTAGGGCGAAGACCCGCGCGTTGCGCGGGTTTGTTTTAGATTGTGTCTTTGTTATATTTTGTTTTTCTATGTGTATTTTATGTACTTGTGTTTCATATTGGTAATAATTTTATTTGACAAAATGTAAGTCTCTATATATTTTTTCTTTGGTCAAAAGTCTCTATATATATAATCATGTTTTCCTTCTATAGAATTTGTAAAATGTGTTAAAGATAGGATGTAAGTGTAAGTACTTAATAAACAGTCATATAAACCCCTTTATTTAAAATATGTAACTTATTTTTTGCAAATAGCATAACAAAGGAAAATATATAACATATTAAAACTTTAAAAAGAAATTGCATTAAAGTTGTAATTTTGGAGAAGATGGTGGTTGGCCATGTTGACTACTCACGACGGCGTTTGACGGTCTTCTCTAAGCTTGTCTTCTGAACCATGCTTTCATCATTGCTTTCTGGTTGAACAATTGCACATGATTCTTTGGATACTTGATGTTAAGCATCTGCATTTTGGTTGTCTTGAGTAATTTTTGACACCGTGAAGGTCCTTTGCTGAGAAGCAAAGTTTGACGGAGTCTCCTTTATCTGAAATAAATATTGTTTTCCAACAATTTCCTGGATACAGTTGGGTATTTCGTCCTCATCTCCTCCATTAGCCTAAATGTTTTGAAATGCAGTGGTTAGTGCCAATATTTTGTAAAGCTATTTGAATTATTTAAAGATAAAAGTGTTTTGTAAAGCTAATAATATGCAGTAATGATTTTAGTGATTGAGTTTACTATACAATACTAAGATTACACAATTGCTGATCAACAAAGCAATGTAGGAAAAATGTGCAATACAATATTATCAGCTAAAAGAGCTACATACACTAAAAGGCTTGTATGTAGGTTTTAAGACACAATTACCTCACAACACCAGTAACATTTGGTAGGAATGCATTTGGTGCAACGTAACGTTGTTCCATATTTATCTAATTTGCAGCTGCACACAGCACATGAAACATAAGACCACCCATTTTCCCGTTGTACACCGATAACTCTGGCCTTGCACAGGAAATCAGCTTCCTTTGTCTGTTCAAAGATTTAATACCAAAATGTCTGAGTCGCATTATGTCTCAAACTATATGATAGTTTTGTGTGTAGTAACAGATTTACCTGTTTGTTGGAGTTTAATATAAACTTGAAAAGTTGAGCAGTGCCTAATGCTTGTTTATTCTTAATTCCTTCTGATGTGTCTGCCTCTTCAAATGGTTTGGTAGCTTCTATTCTCATCCTGCATGTCAAACGACTTGATTAGACATTTGCTTTTAGTTGTAGTTTTAAATAACAAATACACAATTTTAAAATGAAATATTGCATGATAATAGTGCATGACCTTTTCGTAAACTCTTTGATGGCCTCAATGTTCTTGTCAAAGTAAAATCGTGTTGCTGGTGTGGAGTTCAAGTACAATTTACCTGTGATCGTATATTTAAAAAGCAGTGAGCTTTTTTTACTAAATATAAAATGAAATGTATACTTGTAATTTATTGTAATCAGTTTACTGCACTTACCACCAAACATCTTTGGGTTTATTGTGGTTACCAGCATAACAGAATTCTCGGCGTCTCCAGAGCTGAGATGGGATCGAAATTTTGCTGCTACGTCATCCCACAATGATAGGTACACAATAATAGATCTGCAAGCAGAAAAATGTATAAGTTTAGAATTTGATTTACTAAATGTTATTTTACAACCTTTATTTTTATATATAAAGGGGTTCAGTGTGCATACGAATCCAACATGAATCGTACAACCAATCGTTCGGCTAATGGTGGCTCATCAAGGTTTGATCGTTGGACAAATTTGAATTGACCCACCACATCTATCAAATACATAGATTGTTATATAGTGAGGTTTAATAATTATTAGAAGTTAATATGCATTTTGTTCATATGGTACCTGGAAGTTCTAGATTCGTGTTTGCAATAGCTTGGAGGTGATCTGGTTTTCGAAGCATAAATTTCTCTCTCTCTATTGTAGCACGTACATCAGCTACCTCAACAATTGTTGTTGAAGGTAAGAAACGGATGACAAACGGGTGTTCTGTAATCTTGTAGTGGTTTCTGCCCCTTCCCACTTCAAACCCTCCAACACAAAAGATGAGTCCTTCTTTTAAAACTTTGCGGACTTGTCCGGCAAAAGCAGCTGGAATGAATCCATGAATTACTGAGCACTGCAGAAAGAAAAAAGGTAAAAACATTAATTATTTGGTCAGTAATATATACTGCAGGAAAACAAAGGACGGCATGACAGATATTGCAATCTAAATCTATACTAATAAAAGGGGGTACTTGAGCCTTCCTAGAGTGTCCACATCATTTTTTAAAAACTTCTTTCTGAAAGGACACGTGGCATTGAGTTTTTTCCTATTTCGTATAGATTAAATTATCCTAGATCTCCACGTCAGTTTGTTCCTTACTTTTCATCTTCCATGCGTTTTCTCAGAGTTAAACGTACAAAATGGAACGATAGTGATCTTTTATTCGTCTCTTTGGTTTTCTTATATGAATGAAAGAAATGGTTGCTCATCCCGAAGAATACCACTCTCAACTACCAGGAGGATTCAAGTTTTAGGTGTTCCAATCATGTCAGGTTCATCTCTAATTCAATATTTTTTGGGGCCTTGATTGTCAATTTTAAAAATTGTATACACTTCCCTTGGCATCTTTTAGATTACAGCTTTTTTGAATGAGCTTGCCAATTCCAAAACAAACGAATGGTTCGATTCTGGTTTACTTCTGAGAAGTTATCTAACATTGAATATTTGTTCCTCTGAGCTGATGCAAATTCAAGGGAGATGTTTGGTGTGACCAGGAGAAGGCGGCGGAATCAGTGGTGTTTTGCAAGACAGAAACGTCTCGGAGTCAATGTCTGAGTTGTTTACCGTGTTATGCCTCCAGGAGCTTATAGAGCAGTTAAAGCCGCCACGTGTGAGGAAAAATCTGGCCCGATTCCGTTCTTCACCACCGGATTCAGTGATCGGTACCTTCTCACTCTCACATACAGTCGCCGTCATTGTTGTTAAGTTGGTCTGTTAAACTTTTCAACTAGGTTTCTTCGCACATTCATATCCAATTTCAGGTCTTGCAACAAAAACAGAACCCTCTCGCTCCGAGACAATTGTTGTTTGGTGATGGGACTGATTTCACACCTGCTTACATCTTGGAAAAATATGTCAACTAATTCCATTCGGTCTTACATCTCATCGCTTCTTCTGAAGGTGTCTTGGGCTTTGTGATTATGGAATTCTCTCATACAAACATCTTTCTGTTTGTAGGTTTCAAAGCAAGCATGTGACAAGTTCGACCCTCCCTTCTATCCTCGGTTCATGAAATGGTGTGATGATTACTTTTACATCAAGGTCTACAGTTTTTAACACCATTCCGGTTGTCCTGTCAAATCTTTGAATGTTCTGGAATAAAGACTTTATCTTCAGAGTCATGTGTAGGGATAGATATAAGAGTCTCAAGGTTTGGTTAGACACATGAGGTTTGAAAACACTAACAAATTTGACGCTCTTGCTTGCAGCACCGTGACGAGAGGCGAGGGCTTGGAGGATATTCTTTTATGCCTTGAACGACTATGATCAGGAGATGCTTCTGTAATTTTCGGCAGGTGATGATTGGCAAACAAAGCTTATGACATTTTTCTTTCTACAAACTTCGTAAATTCTAGGGTTAATCTGTCTCTTGATAGGTAATTGGTATCTTCTCCATGTGCATTACTAAGCGTTAGCACATTGTCTTCAGTATTGAATTGCAGTTTTACATTCTCTTCTAAATGAATCTACTACGATCTCAAAATCTCTCAAGGTTAGCACATTATCTTGGAATAAATTGTATCATTTGTTTACAGACTAGCATTATGGAAATGGCGCTCCTGTCATGTAACAACTGTTTAATTTTATCTGCTGCTTTCAGGACATTGCGACAAAAAAATGAGTTTGAGAAATGGCTTCTCAGTGATGTTATTCTGCCCAGTGACATTGGTGTTACATGTGATGATATTGTCACTTGAGAATGTCAAAGACACCTTAAAAGAATTGGTAATGCTTCCTTTGAAACGGCCTGGACTTTTCTGGAAGAGGCAACAAACAAAGGTAGTTCTCTTCTTTTCCTTAGGTTTCAGACGGATTCCCTTTTTTTAAATAGGTACTGCCATGAATTTGTCACAGTTGTATGAAGGGGTCTCTTTTTATCTGAGTCTGCCTGTACATGTACATGATTTCTGTGGAGTAATGATGATAATAGTTATACTAGCTGATGATTTAGCTTTCCTCAAAAGTCTTGTCTCCTTAAATTTAGGATTATAGGTGTCAGGAAAAAATAAAGTAATCCTGTTTTGACATGTGCATTTGGTGGCTTACTCAGTCCGTTCTTGTTTTTCTCTACGCAGCTTTGTAAAGGAATTCTCTTATTTGGACCTTCATGTAATCATATATACCACCATTAATGTATTGTCTCTTGGCTGTGTAGAAAGTAAAGTTGTCCAATAGTAAGCTGACAAGGCTTTTACGGGACTCTCTAGGAGAAAAGACAAAAACTTGTATCATTGCTACAATATCCCCATCTGCTGATTCCCTAGATGAAATCTTAAGTACTTTGGATTACGCCTATCGTGCCAAGAATATCAAAAACAAAGCCGAGGTTTTGTTTACGCTATCATATCTCATCTTTATATATCAATGTACTCTTTGTTTTTATCCTTTTAACCAAACGCTTCTCTGCAGGCAAACCAGAAATTATCCAAGGCTGTGCTGCCTCAAGACCTTTACTTGGAACTTGAGAGAATGAAAGAAGGTTTACACACATAATATCTTGTTAATATTCTCCTGTTTCTCTTTTTCTATATTATAAAGTGAGGTACTGGATTAGTTATAATTTTTGTACAATCGATGCAGATGTAAAAGCGGCAAGGGATAAAAATGGTGTTTACATTGGACATGAAAGATATACACAAGAAGAAGCTGAAAAGAAGGTAGTTTCAAAGGACAAAACTTAAAGTCTATATTCATTTCATATTCGGCTAATGATCATTTTGTTTCAGGCAAGAATCGAGAGGATATAACAGTTGGAGAATGAATTAATAAGTCTCAGTGAAACTGTACGTTTGCCTCACCTTTTCTTTGTAGGAGCTCAAAATTTGCAACACTACGTATATGCAATTGAAAAGACAATTCATAAACTTTAAGGGAAGAGAACGAGTGGAGTCGAGACAATGATCTCTTTCCTTAACTCTTTGAATCGCCGTAGTGTGACGGAATTATAGGATTCAAGAGTCCCATGATACAACCACTCACAAACCGGTTTCGCAACACTCGAAAACACGGCTCTTATCGAACGTAAACTCTACGATACTCTCGAAATTGACTTGCTTTAGACTAGAGAGATTGCTGGAGTTTGTGTTTCAGGAAGACTGTAATCAACCATGTTTTTCTCACTTAGAGATAAACGACACTTGTGTGATTATATAGAGATTTTTGGATTGCTTGATGATGAGATCGTTCAATAACAAATCAAGCCAAGTCAATCCACAAAATCAGCAAGGTGGGTGACGTGATCTCTCCTCAATTCCTGAAAACAAGGAGGACCTATTCTTTAGGAGACGTGAAACAGAGCTCGATCTCAGCTCTTGTTTGACTCGACCCGACATCCACCGGAGCTCCAACTTGAGCCCATCAAGACCTTTCGGCCCATTTCTTTTCACACACAACAAATTTACTAACCTCACTTGGCTTTAGTAAATTATAGTTCCAACAATCCCCCACATGAATAGAAATGACACTAGACATATGAAGACACTAGACATATAAAGACTCGACAAACTACTAACTAGACTTGACTAGACTAGACACAACTTGACTAGACTAGACAGACTTTTCGAGAGTATACGAAAATGTTACTGTATTTGAGAGGTAGCGTTTTTCAGCTTTGAACCAATCATTTTTAATATCTGTCGGATTTACTCGGCCAGGAGGTGAACATGATGTCTTGAACCACCCGGATTTTTATGTAAACCTAGGCAACATATATCGCGCAACGACATTTTCTCGTAGAACTTAGTTCTCTATTGTGTTCATTTTGGCCCTGAACATTCCTGGTTTCATGAGTGAACTTGGAGAATATAGCCTCTTTTTTTCCATTCTCCTAGAAACGGCCCCATTTCACACTCACTAGGTGATCATCCATTAACTTTGTTTTTTAGAAGCATCCTGTAATACTTCACTAATATCCCAAAGTCATGGTATCATTAAAAGCCAACGCTTAGCCTCATCACATACAGGCAACACTGTTTATTTTTAGGAATTGGGTATATAATTTTTACAGTGCTCAACTTTGAATCAACATGATTTGGTTTTCCCTTTGAACCTAGATCTTGGGATCTCCAGTCACATAGGTGGGGTGTCCATCATGCGTCATCTTTGGTTATAGGCATTAAACCCATTCCTTTAGATAATTTAACATCCTTTAGAGCTGATTTGATGTATTCTTTCTTACTTAGGTCCGATCGTGACCTTTTACGGAGGTGGAGCTGCAACTTTTGCTAGGCATGCACCCCCCACACTTTGAGGTATTTATACGAAAATACATTACCTTTCCATAAATTCATATAGAGTATTTCCAATCTCTTTATATGACTTGTGGTAAGCAAAACTTCACATCTCAGAATTTGCTTTTCAATCGATATGTCTATACATTCATACCAAATGTTACAAGACTCGATCAACGTTTACATCTTATTTTTGGGATGACTGTCATTACATTAATCTTGACCAGTCAATCCATACCGCAATTTTCACATTTTTTTTTTCTCACTAAGAAAAATAACATTGCGGATTTGTGATTCAACTCGCACCTTGACAAATTATCTCGAGTGGGAGAAGAATTCACAAAATATTGCATCCCTTTAATAAACAATGTACAATTATTAAAGTGCACGTTCCCTTAACTTCACGTTAATAAACAATAACAATTAGAGTATTTGTGATTGTTTCTCTAGAGAACACAAACAATTGGTTTCATTACTGTTTTTCGAACCACTTTAATTGTTTGTTTAACAAGTTACAGGTTACTCAATAAACAATTGCTTGAAGCCAATTGTTAATCAAACAACAATAAACAAATGTAGCAGGTGGATAATTAAATTGCAAGTGCATAACACGTTGCTAATATTAAACACCAAGACACAAGAAGTCTCGTGCCACAATGACAATCAAGTCACTTGTTATTGTTTCTCTTTTGCAAAGAAAATTGCAGGTTATGACAAAACCTGTTTCGCAAAACCAGAGAACTGCAGGTTACAGACAGAAGCTTTCAACCGCTGTTCAAGTCTGTTATGAAACCTCTTAGAATCAAGTTATGAACTTTTACTAAGAAATTTAAACCAAAAAACTGCAGGTTCACGTTAATTTTGCTCAATTATAGTGAATAAATATTCCTCCTTCTTTCCTCACAAGTCACAAGTTATCACAAGTGGAAGAGGAATTCACAAATAATTAGCCAAATTTTAAGCAAATGTACGTTTGCAGAAAATTAACAACAAGAGACAATAAGTCCCGATGCTTGATGCCACAACCAATCAAAGTATGTATTCTCGTTTGTGTAGAGAAATCCATAAAACCAAACAAACCAGCAGGTTATTTGTTCTATTTGCAGTTTGATGGGATCACAGTGTAAAACTTAATATCAATCAATTTGCAGAGAAATCAAAGCCTTAAAACCACAGTCTCGTTAAAGACGTCCGAACCTAAACCAATTTCAGGTTTCACTAAAAACAGAGTTTTTGCAAGTTACGGACACAAACTTTGAAGCTCTTTTTGATATCAATGTCTGAACTCTCTTTTTGCAGAGAAGTCCAAGGCGAAGCAGCAAACAACTGCAGGTTGCAGACGTAGAATCGCAATTCACAGCTGAGTTAAAACCAAGCAGCACTTAATTTCGAATCTCCAATGAGAATTCGAGTGATGTTTCTCTGAAAAAACTTCCGAGGCTCGCAAGCTCTCATCGTAGTGAGTATTAAGTTTATCCAATCGCAACTGGTAAACAAACTTTGAGACTTGTGTTTGTACACAAACTCTCTTCACAGTTTATGAATCTCAATTCAATCCGTTAGATGTTTATAGAACAAACAACGGATTCAAAGAGTTAAGAATGTAGGAGCTCAAATTTGCAACACTACGTATATGCAATTGAAAAGACAATTCATAAACTTTAAGGGAAGAGAACGAGTGGAGTCGAGACAATGATCTCTTTCCTTAACTCCTATAATCCCGTCACACTACGGCGATTCAAAGAGTTAAGGAAAGAGATCATTGTCTCGACTCCACTCGTTCTCTTCCCTTAAAGTTTATGAATTGTCTTTTCAATTGCATATACGTAGTGTTGCAAATTTTGAGCTCCTACATTCAATCCGTTAGATGTTTATAGAACAAACAACGGATTCAAAGAGTTAAGAATGTAGGAGCTCAAAATTTGCAACACTACGTATATGCAATTGAAAAGACAATTCATAAACTTTAAGGGAAGAGAACGAGTGGAGTCGAGACAATGATCTCTTTCCTTAACTCTTTGAATCGCCGTAGTGTGACGGGATTATAGGATTCAAGAGTCCCATGATACAACCACTCACAAACCGGTTTCGCAACACTCGAAAACACGGCTCTTATCGAACGTAAACTCTACGATACTCTCGAAATTGACTTGCTTTAGACTAGAGAGATTGCTGGAGTTTGTGTTTCAGGAAGACTGTAATCAACCATGTTTTTCTCACTTAGAGATAAGCGACACTTGTGTGATTATATAGAGATTTTTGGATTGCTTGATGATGAGATCGTTCAATAACAAATCAAGCCAAGTCAATCCACAAAATCAGCAAGGTGGGTGACGTGATCTCTCCTCAATTCCTGAAAACAAGGAGGACCTATTCTTCAGGAGACGTGAAACAGAGCTCGATCTCAGCTCTTGTTTGACTCGACCCGACATCCACCGGAGCTCCAACTTGAGCCCATCAAGACCTTTCGGCCCATTTCTTTTCACACACAACAAATTTACTAACCTCACTTGGCTTTAGTAAATTATAGTTCCAACATTCTTTTCAAGCTGTTAGAAACTAAACTAATTTTCTCCCTTCGAACTTAAGTGGCGTCTCTTTTGCAGGAAGTTTCCAAGTTCAGTGACCTTTACGAGATTGAGAAACAAAAATTATTGGACGTAGAAAGTGACCTTAAGGACTGCAAGGTCATAAAAACATCAGTGATTTACTTTCTAGATTACTCAGGTGCTTTCAATGAGAGTTAACTTGAATTTTCAAACATTTATGATGCAGCGAAACCTGGATATTAGTACGAAGGAGTTGCTTGATCTCAAACAAAATTACATTCAAGTTTTATATCCTTCTCATATTGGTTTCTTTGGTGCAGGTTCATAAACATATGGAGTTGATATGATGCTGGTGGAGGAGAAACGTCGGAGCAGATCAGAGGTGGAGAAGAGAAGAAAAAGAACGAAGAAAGGAAGAGGATCAAGCAAAAGAAGGCAGATCCGAGTTCAGGCTTTGTGAGGCTAATTCATTAGGATCAGAGAGACGTAGATCACGATTAATACATCTTTGGACAGATCACGTTCTCAAGAATCCATAGCCGCTGACGGATGTTTAATCGGAGTTATATTGGAGAAGTTATGGACGTTGCTTTCTGGCCAAGAAACAGCTGAAAAACCTGCATCAGATTTCAATAAAAACCAGTGTTGATCTTGAGGTTTTGCGAGGCAATTTCCCGACGATCCAGAAAGAGTTAGATCCCCAATAATATGTCTATGGAAAGATCTTGCTGCAAGTAATCTATAGGAGTTAACGGCTTGCCAATCCGAGTTAAGATCCAGCCGTAACGCTTCGTGGAAGTTGGCCCAGAATCATTTCCGTTTGCAGGAATTTAGAGATCAGATCTGATGCAGTAACTTCAGAGGTTCGTGGGAGATTCATATCATGTCCGATGTTTCTGAAACTTGGTGGAGAAGTTCATGGCACTACTGGCTCAAGATTCAACGGTGGATAAAAAATGTGGAAATTAACAAGAATCAAGAGACTAATAGTTTTTGATAAACTTCGTCCACTAATAATTTTTCAACAAAGAAACATTTAGAAACAAGGTGGAGACAAGGTTACTGCAAAAAAAAAAAAAATATATATATATATATATAAGGTAAACATTAATTTCATTACTCATTTTGTGAGTTTCTTCTAATATGCATTATTGGTGCCTGGTGGAGTCGATGGTGATTCCAAGATCGATAAGTTCAACGAAATTCCTACGAAAAATTATGAGTTTTGCATACACGATTGGTCAAATGTTAACGTTAAAATATTTTTAGTATCAAATCTTCTAAATAGTGAAAAACTTCAATATTTAGTCATAGAATTTTTATTGGTTAATAATTGACAATCTTCTATAAATCATCTACCACAATTTTAAAAAATATAGTGAGAATATAAAAGCTTATGAGAAATAATGAATTAAGGTTTTTCTAAACATTTTTTAAAATACAATTGTGAAATATCATTAAATAAAATTTATTTAAATCTTCAACACTACCTAAAATATTTCCTAAAATCTATATATATAGTTAAAAAACAGACCGCGCGTAGCGCGGTTATTTCCCTAGTTATTGTCTAAAAAGCTATGCAGAAGCGTTTGTAGTAGGAGGTTTTTAGGGTACCTTCTCATCGAGCAAGAGGAGGACTATGCCCCTGAATTCACCATCTTTTTTGTCATTTCGTGCATCCGAAAAACGTAAAAGCCGTCCAACAACCTTTTGAGAAGAGCGACCTAGACGTAAATCATCGAAAGTGGAGTAGTCAGTTTGAGCAGGAATTGCAACAACATCAATGGCAGCCATTTTTTTTTTAAGGAAAGCTGTGTAAATTTCAAGTTTGGGTAATTTTTTTGGTGAAATGCAAAGAGTTTTTATACTGAGAGGCTGAAGACAGAAACGATTAACAATTGTAATAGGTAATAATAAGAGTCATTTATGTAGCAAAATTTAGCGTTACAAAACTCCTAAAGGCTTCAAATCATATACTATGCTTTATGAGACGATTTAGTGTCAATCTCCAGAATTTTGTAGGAGATTAAAAACAATTAAAGAGGGGAGAATACTGCATATATTAATTGTTCCAATTTAAATTTTTTTATTGATGCATTTAAGCACCTTATTCGTGGGTTTGGTGATAGAATCTGGTTGGTTGATGCTCCGACGTTGTCTGCGGCGTTGCTGCAGAGCCAATTGGATGGGAAGATGATGAGTTATTGGTTTTAAGTGGGATTAAAGTGACCCAATCATATTTTAATATAAGGCCTTTTGAGAAAGTTATAATAAGGCTTATTCAGATTTGGATTTTAATGGATTTGGGACGTGGGCTTTCGATTATTTAAAAAAGGAATGAGTTTGTGGGCTTATGATTATTGGGTTGTTTGTCACAAAGAGCTTAAGCTTAGTACTTTAATTATGTCAATAGTTTTAAACGTGTCTTAACTAATCTGTATTTTACCTTTTATTTAATTTCTTTTGTCTATGGAAATATACCTTAACTTTGCAGCCTCCGCTTTTGAACGCATCCGACCAAACCTCCGTGACTTAGCTCGCCATTTGTGTCTCCTCAACGCGACGTCGGGTAACACTTTTCCTATCAACTCCCTCTGTATTTTTCTGTCGCTTCTCCCTCTCCGTTTCTCTCATGTGACCAGCTTTTCTCCGTTTCTCTCTTGTTAAAATCAGGTATATGCTGAATAAAATTGGTGGGTCCCACTTAAAAATTAAAAGCTGCTGATGTGGACACCCTAAGAGGAGAGTGAACTCTCTAATTATATATATATATAGATTTATTTATAATTATTTACAATTAGAAAACTAAATAAATAAAAATTTAGTTTCCTACCAAAAAAAAAAAAATTTAGGTAGCTATGAGATTAATTCCAAAAAATATATGAAAAATATATAGACAATCCTTAACTAATCAATCCATTCAATCAAACCATCAAACCCTTATGAGAAACCCTAAATCTAACTAGTGAATTACTCAGACATAATCAAAGTAAAAACACAAGAGATAAGAGAAATCATTATTAAGATTAAGGGATAGAAATAACAGGGGTTCACAATCAGAACTTGAAGGATCAGGAACTGAAAGATCTCCCCAAGCTTTCTTCTCAAAACCTAAAACAAAGAACAAGATATCTCTGGCTAAAGCCTAACAATGTCTGGATATCTCTTTTCAAAACCTAAAACCACTATATATACAAGCTTCAGGACGTCTAGGGCTTCATTAAGTCGGTCTTAGGAATGCAAACTTGACTTGGAATCGAATTGGGCTTGAAACCCGAACAGCTTCTGTTTTCACGATGCTTGTCGAACGACAGTGGTAAGTTGTGTCGAGCGACATAAGCTCTGTTTCTGGACAGTGGAGGCTGCGAATCTGCATTAATCTTCAATCTTCATGTAAAACTCCAAATTGATCCAAATTGGTTCCTTTTATTTCAAGTAAGTTCCAAACGTACATTAACCTGTAAACATAGCAAAATACTACAAAAACACTAGAAAGACTCTAAAAACTAATCCTAAAGTATAGATGAAATGGGTAATATATGGGATATATAAACTTCCCCAGACTTAGCTCTTGCTTGCCCTCAAGCAAAACAGAAACTAAACCTATAGAAAGAGGTTTGAAAACACGAAAACTCACCTTTGCCTTAGATGCCTTGCCTTAGTCATTCGAACCAATTCCATATGCCTTAACAAACAAGTCCAAAACCAACCACCATGTACTTCTCCGCTGAAATCACAATGAAACCAAGAAACATACCAAAATTCCACAACATTCATCATGAAAGCCTTCATCGCCTGGTTTCAATCAATGTAACCAGTGCACCAGAACCTTCTAGACTCATTCCCGTACTATACCATGAATATATCTCATCACTTCCAACGCAAAATAACCTTACTCTCCCCCAGACTTATCCATTTACACACTCTTGTTCTTTATTCTCTTCTTATCATTCATTCATTTTTTTTAGAACTTCAGGATGTAGGTGAATAATGGGATCATCGATAATTTATCTACACTCACTTCCAACCCTGCGCGATCATTTCAGACTAGAGGAGAATAATGGGATCATAGATTCTCATCTACCCTCTAACTCGCAGGAAATCATCTCGTCTTTTATTCTTTTTTTTTTTAGAAATCGTTAAGTGCTAGGACTTTAATTCAGGGGAAAGGGGTACCATTGTTTTCCATGTAAGCACTCATGTATAAACAAGGAGTCAAGCTGTGAGAAACACTAACCACATCAATGAGGTGAAAGAATACGTTCAGATGGTAGCTCAGGCTTTATTGGATCCTGTGGGGAAATTGGTTGCCTCTGGTTCACCGCTCAGTCATTAGATTTTTCATTAGTCGGAATCAGACTTAATCTGTAGCATTAGTCAACCAGGCAAAACACAAAAGAGTAAGGATCATAGTTTTCCACAAATTTTGACTCAATAAAACAAAATAAAAAGACTCAAATGGTTAGAAAAAGAAATCAAAAACCAAAACAAAGAAAAATACGTCAGTACTTTCCTCCCCAAAACTTAAGTAACACTGTACCAAGTGGTAAAAAGTCTTAGGATTGGAAAGAAAAAGAAATAAAACCAAAATAACTTGAATTGAAAATTGATGAATTTTTTGTTAAGTTAGAACCAGATTACCCGAGGGCTGTCGATCGATAGGGATGGAGTGTGTCGATCGACAGACTGTCCAAAATCAGACAGGTCTGAGGCAAAATTTCTGCAAGATTGTTGTAGTTTTGTTGAGTTTTCACACATGTAATCTCTGCCTAAGCTGTGGAAAGACAATCAAACATCCTAATAAAACATAATCTCATAAGATAAGCATTAGTTCATCAATAATCCAAAACAAGTTAGTGAAAATCAAAAGATAAAATCCTAAAAACGAAAAAGAAAACGATAGATCAAACTAGTGGGTTGCCTCCCATTAAGCGCTTCTTTTCAGTCATTAGCTTGACTGTGGTGGATTCTCAGAGATTTGGTGGATCAGAGGGTGGCAGTGAATGCCTCTGAGAAAGATGTCTCCTCATCCATGGTGGCTTATAAGCATTAGGGGCAGGAGATCGACCAAGGAATTTAGGAACAACGGAAGAAGAGTGGGACGGAGGTATGGGTGGTATACTTCGTTTTCCTGAAACATCATCAAAAGAAGAAACAAGCCCTCTACGAGAATCTCGTGGCAAAGCAGTTGTTGAACCTTTAAAACTCTTTTTGATGATATTAGAAGGTGGAGGATTATAATGTGTATACCTTAGCTTTTTTCGAGGTGTAGGGAGTGGACGATGCGTAGCTCTCTGTTGTGGAACAGACCTTATATTTGCAGCTTTGAGAACATCCTGTGAAACAGCGTTTTCAGGCGAATTTTGTTCAACTCGTCGGGGGTGTCGATCGACACAAGGAATATGTGTCGATCGACACACAATGTCTGCAATCTCAATATCAGAACGTCCTCTACAACACATCTCACTTGAATCGTCAGGCTTAGTAGCTTGGTCACCCGAACTCAACTTGTCGACATACCCAGCGGTAATGTCGTCAATGGTCCCTCCAGAGAAGGCCATACCATCAATGGTGGGTGCCTTCCTTAGCTTGTCCATGTCAAAATCCATGACCATATCACCCAAATCAAGCTGCATTGTCCCTTTTTTAACATCTATCTTGGCACCAGCAGTTGCCAAGAAAGGGCGTCCTAAAAGAAAAGGATCTATGGGTTTTCTAGCATATGTCAAGACCACAAAATCTGTAGGAATCACGCAGCCTCCAACTTTTATTGGAACATCCTCTAAAATACCCTCTAGAAGTCGTCGGGATCGATCAGCGAAGAAAATAGAAATATCGGACGGCTTGAAAGCAGTCATCCCAAGTCTTAAAGCAACGGAGAGAGGCATCAGGTTGATAGCGGATCCAAGATCACAAAGAGAAGGTGAAAACCTCTCTGCAGAGATAGAGCAATCGAGTACAAAACGTCCTTTATCAGGTAGCTTCTTTGGAAGCTTTTTCTGAATTACCGCGATAGATTGTGTAGACCCAATCACCTTATCTTTCTTCTCCTCCGTCTTCTTAGGTGCCTGAACTGAGAAAACTGCACTAGTATCGCGTGTAAGCAAAGCTCCTTCCTCAGGAGTTAGACCATTCAAGACCATTCGCTTAGCAAGACGCTTCATTGGAGATGAAGTATTATTGGTGTCATCTTGTGGAATCTCGGTCTTGATCTTGTCAAGCAGCTTTACACTTCTTATCCTCAATTTCTTGTTTCGATCTTCGGGGTCTAGGATAAGGTACCTTAGGAGCATAATCGTTGGATTTTACGGATGGTAGAATCACAACGTAAGGTAGCTGTGCTCACGGGTCGTGTCGAGCGACAGGGTCAGATGTCTGTCGATCGAGATGGGTCGCTGAAGACGATAGATCAGGAGAAGGTTGGCTTCTGCTTTCAGGTTTGTTCCCTGAGGCCTGTCGATCGACACACAGTGTGATTTTGCACATATTCAGCAACTTGAGAAATTCAAGATTCAAGCTTCTGGGCATAGTTGTGCACTTCTTCAATCTTCCAATTCAGATTAGAATACACCGCATCAATCTTGTGAGTGATGTTTGTCGTGAATTGTTGCTGACCATCTAAAAGTTTTGTAAACATGGCTTCTATCCGTGGAGATTCCTTTTCATGAAACGAAACTGCATTGCAATGCTTAGGATTTGGATCGGTTCTTCCTGGAAAGGAACCTTCTTGGCGTTTTATAGTCGCAGCTGTCTGAGCAACCTGAACGTCGAGCTTCTTGACATGAGTGTTGAGAATCTCGATCTGGTCATTCAAGGTTGTGTAGATGTTATCAAGCTTGCCATTGAGAGAAACGGTGATAATTTGTTGACCCTTTAGCAACTGCTCAAATATGGCCTTGTTGCTCTCGGTATTCTGAGGCGAATGAGCTTGGTAAGAAGAGTTACCATAGTTCCTGGTGTAGCTAGTGTTGTTGTATCATCCGTTTCCCTGCTGATTTCTGAACCTTTGTCCAAAAAAACTTGCACCATTCACATAGTTGACATATTCTTCCCCTGAACCTTGTTGTTCTGGCTCAATGGTCTCCACTTGTTTTGCAAAACTGACTAATTTGTTGCCCATCAGAAAGTTGGCAACCTGGTCAATCTTTGCTTTCACCTCGGCAATTTTTTTTTCATTGTCACCTCCTGCTAGCTTCTTTCTCTGAAGATCAGCATTCTTTATGCTATTGCTTTGGGACAAGTTCTCAATTAGAGTCAAAGCTTCAGCAGGGTATCTGTTGATACCGGATCCCGAGCTCAGAACCAGGCCCACTGATAAGACAAAAGAAAAGGCCCAACTATGTTGCCAATCCAAGTTTAAGGCATCTCGGAGAAAGATGAGCTCGGACATAGGAAAAGAGCTCGCGAGAATGAGATAAAAGAAGGAAGGCCCAAGCCCATGAAGATTTCAAATATAGTTGTTACAACAATAAAGACAGGATCAAAACCGACGTCATTAATGAGAATAATTGTAATAATTGTATTAAATACAATCAATGTCCTAGAATAGGGGTATAAATATGAGACGATCCCAATGTAATAGGACACACAATTTTTGGCAATAATACTTATACTTTTTACTTTTTTAGAACAAATTATTGTTGAAATATCGTTCTTATTTTTACTTTTAATCCATTTTATTTGGGTGTTGGATCCGAGATCCACATTTTGGCGCTAGAAGGAGGGGTGGACATAGTCTTCACTCACGAAATTCCTATCTTTGTGGTCATTTGATCATTCGAAGGAAAGAAATCGTCATGGCTACTGACGGAGTAGATGCTGTAAAAGGAAATCTCGCAACCTTGACGACTGGTCAGGAGGATATCACTAAAAACTACAACACTGTTACGGCTCGCTTAGATTCACTGGTTACGGCAATGGAGACACCACCTGCAGTCGAGGTACCCCCAATCATGCCGACGAACAATAACTGGCAGATACAATCTGAGAATAGAAATTTATTGCCCGAAAACGGAAATCCAACCCAGGGAAAGGGATCGGACAATTTGGTCGATTTAACTGTCCTTGATGAACAGCAAGGAAATCGGCAAACGGCTCATATGAGTTCAGACTTCCTTGACGTGCAGCGTGGTTTCAAAGAAATGCGAGCTAAATTTCATCAGGCTGTTAGTCAAGCTCCTGAGATTGACCTGGTTATTGAGGAAGCATGTCGAACTCCGTTTAGTTCGGAAATAGCAAATGTTCGTCTCAAGAATCCACGTTGACTCAAGATACCTTCTTACGATGGGATGGGTGACCCTAGGAATTATCTTGCAGCATTTCAAATCGCGGTTGGTCGATTCAATCTAGAAGAATCCGAGCAAGAAGCCGGCTATTGTAAGATCTTTTCCGAACATCTGTCCGGTCCAGCTCTGTTATGGTTCACCCGGCTTAAACCTGAATCCATAAAAAGTTTTAAAGACCTATCATCAGCTTTTCTTAAGCATTACTCAATGTTCATCGAGAAAGGGACTTCAGATGCAGATCGAATGATCCACTTCGTAAGTATATTACGAAGTTCAAAGAGGTTATTGCAAAAATACCGGGTATATCTCATTCAACTGCCATTTCCGTTTTAAAAAACGGACTTTGGCACGACTTGAGATTCCGAGAAGAACTGATCATCAACAAGCAGCTGTTACCGGAATTAGATAAAGGATTCCTACTTGTCCTCACTGATTACTTTTCTAAGTGGGTGGAAGCTGAAGCTTATATTAAGATAAAGGATTCGCTGGTGAAAACTTTTTTATGGAAAAATATCATCTGGCGACATGGTATTCTGTACGAAATTATGACTGATAATGGCTCGCAATTCATTTCGGCGGACTTCGAAGACTTTTGTTCTTCTTGGAAAATCAAAATCAGTTACTCGACACCTCGGTACCCTCAAGGGAATGGCCAGGCAGAAGCAACTAATAAAACCATTCTGTCAAATCTAAAGAAACGTTTGACGACTTACAAAGGGGGTTGGTACGATGAGTTGCAACCAGTGTTATGGGCCTATCGGACAACGTCACGCCGAGCCACAGGAGAAACTCCGTTCTCCCTCGTATATGGTATGGAAGCAGTTGTACCATCAGAGAATGAGGTTCCGGGACTTCGCCGCAATGAGTCACCTCGAAACGAGGTGATGAATAACCAAATCCTTGAGGACACACTTGTACGATTGAAGAGCGTCGAGATCGGGCATTAATTCGTTTACAGAATTATCAACAAACAGCAGCTCGGTATTATAACTCTAAAGTTAAAAATCGGCCGCTGAACGTTGGTGACTTCGTTCTTCGTCGCGTTTTTGAAAACAAAAAAGAAGACGGCGCTGGAAAGCTCGGAATCAATTGGGAAGGGCCTTATGAGGTCTCGGAAATAGTTCGAAATGGCGTTTATCGGCTAAAAGAACAGGATGGGACAGACGTCCCACGTCCATGCATGAAACATCCTAAACTTGAAAAAGTTTTATGCTTAATATTTTTGTAATATGAACTATGATTTGGCTTGATCCTTGAAAAGGGTACGTAGGCAGCTCGAAAGAGTTCAACTACTGTATTAAATAAATCTCTTCAAATCCTCTTTATTTCGTTTTTTTAAAAAAAAGGTGGGGAAGGGGTTACACCACCTTCTTCATTACAAGAACTTTTGAAAAAGCAAAAAAAAAAAAACACAAAGACTACAAATGAGGATTTGATTTGTCTGAGTCTAATATTCATTCTCGAACACTTCAACTCCTTGGCTTGCGAGGTCAATTATCACCTGAAGACCAGCAGGTATTCCGCCAAAAAATTGATAAAAGCCCAAATCAATCCAATGTTCAGGATTTGCTTCAAGAACACACAGATCTTTCGAGATCTCGAGCATCGTTTTCTCCAGCTGGAACACCTTCCTTTGAAGGAATTCCCTTTCACTTCGGAGACCCTTGTATTTATTTATAAGCTGGCAAGTAATAGTTTTTAGTCATCTTCCTTAAACAACAAGTGATTTCATGCAAATCGAGGAAACAAACCTTCTAAAGATAATCGTGCGCAGAGATGTAGTGGCCAGGGGAAAGTTGTGAGAGCATACCCCGAGGAATCTGCATCGCAGTACCAAGACCAAGACGACACTTATTTCCCCTCAGGTCGGAACAAAAAAGCTCCTCGCGAAAGGAGGTCTCAGCATCCTTAGCCTGAGGACCTGAACGTTTGGCTCCATAATGTCGGGATCTGCAACGTTTGGAATTCGATCTCTTACCCATTTTTACTTAATAAGAAGAAGCTACACCATTCAACCTATTTAAACACGCTATGATATCGTCTAATAGGAAAATTATCTCTTAAGTTATGGAGCAAATGAAGATAATCACGGATAAATGCGATAAGAGTCAATGCTTGGCAAAAGGAAACAAGAAGATCCGATTAGCAAATTATGGAAACCAAATTTTCAGACCCGTGAAAGGGCCCATTGTTCAAAAAGGAAATTGGCCTCGTGCCCATTAAAAGCATAAGTCTTAAAAAAAAAATAGAAAAGGGCCTAAGGCCCATGGTGAGATCATTAGGAGAGATTAGAGAGAGGGCCCATCGGTGGGGCTTTTGTCTGCTCGTTTGGCTTCGGAGGATGAGGGACCAGCCTCAGCAGCACTCGAACCAGGGGCGTCACGTTTACGCCTACCAATAACGATATTCCGACGGACTTCAGCTGTAGGAGCTACAGAGATGTCACAAACTGCTCTGGTGTCGGAAACAGTCTTTGCTGTCTGAGTGGCTTTCTCCCGCCTTCGATGAACTTCGGAAGCCTTCTCTCCACTCCTCAACCATTCCCGAAAAGTATCCGGGATATGCATTATGGAGTCAAAATTTTGGCGCTCCCAGTTGATCGGATCCGTTTCTAGTCTTCTGATCCTCCTCTCGTAATCCAGAATCTTAGCCTGCAACTTTTTCTTCTCAGCTACCAGGCGAGAGCGTTTGGTAACGAGATGGTCATGTCTTTCAACATCAGGAGTCAGCATCTAATATTCCGGGAACCCTAGGAACCTAAGAAACCCTAAAAAACTTAGAGTTCTACTGCAAAGTTCTATTAATGAAGAGTTAAGGCAGAAAAAAGAAAGGAACCTCAGCCATGTAATCTTGGATATACGACCATTCATAGACACAATCGGGAATCTCCATATCTGGGTATTGAACACCCAGAGGGATGAATTTTCCGGCCTCGTCTCTGGCCCTGGTTGGAAGATGAGGGAACGGGAGTCTTCAAAGTCCGAACTAACTGCCTCGGCGGGACTCTTATCGAAAACCTATGGAGGAATTTCCGAACTAGAGTGTTGAACATTCGCCTCGGGAGCAACAGAAGTTCGAAGTTCGGACACCTGTTTGTAGCCAAGCAAACGAAAATTAGAACCAAACTGATAGATAGCAAGAGGGATTATAAAATTCACCTCTAGGATAGCTGGAGCTGAAGCAGACGTAGGGTCAACTATCTTAGAAGATTCAATGCCTTCTTCCATAAGGTTTTCCTCACAGGCCAAAGATGGACCAATTTCATCAACATTAGGAGAATCAACAAAGTATTCAGCATACTTCTGAAGATCAAAGTCAGCTGGAGGGAGAGAGGAAAGTTTCTCGTTCGTCTCCTTCAGCAAGGTGTCCAGTGCATCAAGCTCATCACCAGGGGAAACTTTACCTTCAGCGATCTGAACAAGAAGCAATTTGTTGCTGTTAATTTCCACCAGGTCAGTCTCAGCCCTTTTTCTCGCCTTAGCTTGACGAAAGTACTCAGAGATATCATCAATGAGTATTTGACCACGGGTTTTCACCGTCTTCCGAGCTGAATGAGTAGACACCTTCAAATCATGATAGCGAAGTTTGGTCAGAGCTTCATTCCTTAGTTCTTGTTCTTTGAGCTTAGCCTTAAGATCATGGAATTCAGTGCACATAGCCTTGCACGACTCTTTTGAAGAAGAGGCGTCTGCAGCAAAGAAGCGAATCCTTTGTTCCTGAACCTTCCCGAGCTCTTTTGCCTTCTCGAGTGCCTTCCTAAGGGCCTCAGCGGAACTAGCACGAGCTTCCGCCTGAACTAATGCCTCCTTGAGCTCCTTCCCGGACTGCTCTAAGGCCTCAAATCTTCTTTGCAAAGGTTCACCACCAGCAATGTTAGGAATAAAATGCGACTCATAGCAACGGATCAAGTTGAGAACAAAGGCAGCACCCTGGAAAACGAAAGTTTGAGGAGTTAAAACCAATAAAGCCAGATCTCAAGGGAAAATCAAAATCAAAAGGGATAGAACGAAACCTGAGCACAACTTAGGGAGTAGTTGTAATAAAGATCATGAATCTCGGGCCTCCAGTCCTCAAAGTTTGGAATAACCTCGCCAGATTGAACCCTGAGATGCCTAAAGACATTTCCCGCGCGTTCGCGAACTAAACAGAGAAGCACAAAAGATAATACAAATGTCTTCGATCCCCGAATTTAAAAGAAAAGACGCTAAATGTGTCAAAAGGTTACCTGTTAAAGCAGGATTCGGTGTCGGTCCACGGCGGGCGGTCTGCTAGACCTTGAGTCTCGGCCACCTCTGGAAATTGCCTCCAGAGACCGAGAATCCCTGTCTGCACGGGACCTCGCTTCAGAAGCGTGCACCACGTGATTACCGGAGTCAGCTTGCGATGAACTACCATAGGACCGCACGATCAGCTCGGACGAGGGAGGAACTTCAGAGCGGATCCCCTGAAGATCTTCACCAGAGCCGAACTGATTCAAGTCACCACGAGCTTGAGGGGTTGGAACAGATGGCAGGATCACTTAGGAACGAGTCTTTTTCTGAGAGGTACTCGCTGGAGGGTCATTATGTCTAGACCTCGGTGAATCCTTTGAATAGTAAAGGAGTTCCAGTGAATCCGCTGCTGCGAAGCAGTCTTAAAGAAAAGAAAGAAACCCTGATAGAATGCGGGACGTTTCAACTTATTCTCCGCTGAAATCAAAAAGAAAAATTAAGCGATCCGAAGCATAGGATGCCCAAAATATATTGTAGAAACTAAAAAGGAAAATTTTTCTACCTGGCCCGGACAAGCACTTTGTCCTCAGAATTTCACTGAAACTTCCGACAGAAGACTCATTGATCTTGAACAGAAACCAATACCTTCTCCAGTTCTCGTCTTTAAGAGGGAAACCATCAAACAACGCTCTGTCTGTGCGAGGATGAAGCGTGAAGGTACCACTCCCACGAGCAATACGAACACTAAACAACTCAGCGAGTTCGTCAAGACCAATGGTAAACTCCGTCTCCATAGCCACAGTTATCGCACAAAGAATATTGCGAATCAAATTAGATCTCGTAAGCACAGCAATACCCGGGGCGAACGGACTCAGGGGATTCGGTCGATGCCGGAAGAACGAGTTCGATCTGTTCGGGAACATTGCAGAGACGCCGGAGCTGACTGAGAGATTCTTCAGAGGAAAGGGTTGACCAGTACGGACCAAATTCATTGGTTGACTGAGTACACTCGATAGCACCAGGGGTAGACATGTTTTCTCCGGCAGCGATTATGGCCAGCTCTTCTTCAGTCGAAACGATGGCAGAAGAACGAGGCGGCGACATTTCGGAATTTTTAATGGAAGGATAAAAGTAAAGATGGAAGAGAAAGGTAAAAAAATTATTGGTTTTTACTTTTTGTCTTCAACCGCCACGAAATACATGGGGAAGTGGAGCGGTTTTCCCACGATATTAATATAAAAATTAGTCATCAATCAAGGACAAATTCGGTGAATGTCAGGGAAATCAAATCGATGCAATAACGAATATCAAGGCAATGATGGAAAGTCCAAATAAAATCGAATAAATCAGCATTTAATTCAAGTCCTCCGAGCTGAACAGCTCGGAAGACTTGGGGGACAATTGTTGATACCGGATCCCGAGCTCAGAACCGGGCCCACAGATAAGACAAAAGAAAAGGCCCAACTAGGTTGCCAATCCAAGTTTAAGGCATCTCAGAGAAAGATGAGCTCGGACATAGGAAAAAAGCTCGCGAGAATGAGATAAAAGAAGGAAGGCCCAAGCCCATGAAGATTTCAAATATAGCTGTTACAACAATAAAGACAGGATCAAAACCGACGTCATTAATGAGAATAATTGTAATAATTGTATTAAATACAATCAATGTCCTAGAATAGGGGTATAAATATGAGACGATCCCAATGGAATAGGACACACAATTTTTGGCAATAATACTTATACTTTTTACTTTTTTAGAGCAAATTATTGTTGAAATATCGTTCTTATTTTTACTTTTAATCCATTTTATTTGGGTGTTGGATCCGAGATCCACAGTATCTAGTGTTGAAGTTTCCATTACTCGCTGCATCTAGAGCCATCTGGTGTCTCCAATCAACACTTCTATAGAAGATGCCCAAGAGTTGGACAGTACTAAAGCCATGGTGCGGACAATCCTTTTGATAGGATCGAAAGCGCACCCAAGCAGCTTTGAAAGCTTCAGTTGGTCCATGGGAGAATGTAGAAATCTTCTTCCTCAGTTCCTCAGAACGTGCATCATCATAGAAGTTGCACAAAATCGCGTTCTTGGTCTCTTCCCAGGTAGTTAAAGAACTAGGATCTAGGTTCTTCAACCATGAAGCAGCTTCTCCACCAAGTGAGTAGGGGAAAAGCTTGCAGTACAAGTAGTCACTAGAGACTCCCTTAGCCTTAATGCTACTTGCAAGGTCCTCAAATGTTTCTATGTAATCCATAGGGTGCTCATTCGGTAATCCATGGAATGGATGTTGTCCTACAAGAGAGTAGAATGCTGGCTTCAACTCGAAGTCATTTCTCTGGAAGGTTGGAAGACGAATGGCGGACCGGTTGGCATAGAACAGGTCAAGACAGTTGTACTCGACAAGAGTCCGAGCATTGTTAGGGTTCTGATCACCAGCGCCTACTGGTTGTTCTCGTCCATTGTGTCGTTCGACACGGCCAGGAGCCTGTCGTTCGACACCATTCGGGTTTGGAGGCAGATTGCCTCCTGTTGCGGCTAGTGCCTGATTGTTTGCAGGTGGTGGTGGTAGGATAATCTGGCCGTGTTCATCACAAACTTGGCCTGCTGCTTTCTTGTAGGTTCCATCAGCTTGAAGAATTGGAGAGTTTTGATCTTCCATCTCAGCTGAGTGCTTGTTCTTTCTTCATGAAACACACAAGACAAAGAAAGAAAAAGAAATGTAGTTAAACTAAAAATAAAAAATTTAGACAAAATCCTAAACTGAAACCTAATGGTAGACAATAGTCCCCGACAACGACGCCAAAATTTGATATGCTCAAATTAACCCTCAGAGCTACTCTCTCAAATTAAGAGATCATTGTAGTACTAAGGGATCGTTTCCACAGGGACTAAGTTACACAATAGGTTTTCAATTGTAAGATTATGCTAAACTAAAAAGATGTAAAGTAAAAGAAACAGGAAAGCAATTAGCAGAAATAAAATCAGAGAGGTTATTGTTGGGAATGTCCCGAAATCATCTCAGTACTTACTCTAGATGTAGTTGTTTGTCGAGATCATACTATCATCTGATACTAGGTAATCATGACGCTTTGCTAGAAGCTTCTCATGACTAGTGAGTTATGAACTCATTACTAGTATCATTTGATCCTACAGGGTCACACACCTAAGCAAACAGGATGCACTTAAGCAAGGAATGTGTAAAGAGGAAAGGTGTCGATCGACACCAATGAGGTGGTATCGATCGACACTAAGTGTGGACCGAAATAGAGATTTCGGCCCAATGACTTAAAATTGTTCCGGCTCGGCCCGTGAACAATTGGGCCTTATCCCGTGCCTATATAAAGGATATGAGGCACGAGATTTTGACCTAAGTTTTGTCTCCCCTCTCCAGTCAACACAGGTTCCTCTGCAAGATCTGATTCCAGGCACTAGCATCCCTGCAGATTCCTGTTTGTGTGAGTGTGGACTCCAGTAGAGGCGTAGCACGTGAGACGCTTCCAGATCTCTGAATACCTGACCTTACTCCGCTGCAATCTCCAGGTATCATCGAGATCTATTAGATTCAAGTTTACAAACCTTAGATCTTAGGCTTCAGGAATTGTCTTAGGTTGATTAATGGAGATTAATCTGGTAAAAACCTGCTAGAAATTCCTTCAGTGGTATCAGAGCCCTAAGGTTTAACTTTGAATTCGGATACATATGATGTATAAACTGTTTGATTTGATAAGTTTTCTGTGAAAATCGTTTTTGCTAAAATCTTGTCGAACTAGGTTTCTTAGTGTCGATCGACACCATGATATTGGTATCGATCGACACCTTAATAAAATATTAGGGTTCGATCGGAAGATCCAAGTTTCTGAAACCTAATGGTATCGACCGACACAAAGGTTGTGTCGATCGATACTGCCTTGCGAATGGTTAGTCGGTTCAATTGGATTGAATCGGTTATCATGCTTGGAGGAAATCGATTTAAACCAGCTGATTGCGGTTTAGTGCGATCATGTTGGTGTCGATCGATACAAGGGTTGTATCGATCGATACCAACTGGAAATCGGTACAGTTCAATTTGATTGACCGATTATCGATCCAGATCAATGGGATTGACTGGTTATCGCAAATCGGTTTGATTGGTTGAGTAGCGATCGACACTAACGAGGTAGTGTAGATCGACACCAACCAGTCAACGAAATTATTTTGGTTACACTGACGAGTGTCGATCGATGCTAGCATCGGTGCACTGCAGAAGTCACAACCGAACAAAATTTCACCCACTTCTTAGATTAATTAAAACCTAGATTAAACTGATTGTTTTAAATGAAATCTAAGCCTTCTTGATTGCATATGAGATATACATCAAGATTAAAAGTTCAGTTCCTCAAACTAAATATCAAGTTTTCTTGATGTCTTCCCGAATCTAGTCAGCTGTCAAGACTCGTTTCACTGCGTGATAGGCTTGCAGTGCAAGGTATCTGTAGTTACATGAGTAAGGCAGTTAGTAATAGGACTGATGGGCTTGCAGTGCATGACATCAGCTATTACATGATTGATAGATTTGGTTAACTTGAGTGGGCCATCAGAAGTTCTGGGCCCATGGACATCAGGTGGATGAAACATAAGATGTTTTGTCCACAACCAAAAGTCATATTGGATATGATTAGCAAAGAGTTGCTTACCTAAATAATTAAGATTTAGGTGATAGCCAGTGGCTCACTTAAGTTTTATGAAATATGGATTTTGGAACGTTATATTCATTGAGGAAACATTTGTGTTGAATATAATGTGAGTTTTCTTAATTGTTAAGATTTCTCTTTTCTTGAACACCTTAACTAAACCTCTATTTTGTTTGTTTTTTCAGCCATGTCAAGCTCAAATTCAAACACTTTCTCTTTGAGATCCGTCCTTGAGAAGGACAAATTGAATGGATCTAACTTTCTCGATTGGTATCGGAACTTGAGAATCGTTCTCAAGCAGGAGAAGAAGGACTATGTCCTTGAGAAAGCTCTCCCTGAGAAGTACCGTGCCAATGCCCCGCAGTCTGAAAAGAATGCTTGGGATAAGCATTCTAATGATATGGTCGATGTGACTTGTCTGATGTTGGCTACCATGAACTCGGAATTGCAGAAGCAATATGAGAACGTGGCGTCGCCCATCGAGATGATCACTAGCCTGAAAGCGTTGTTTCAGGAGCAAGCACGAACTGAGAGACACCAGTTGGTGAAGTCTCTAGTTGGGTGCAAGCTGCCACAGGATGCTCCAGTCAGTCCTCACGTCATTAAGATGATGGGTTATATTGATAATCTGGGGAGACTGGACTGTCCTATTAGCCAAGAGTTGGCTACTGACATCATACTGCAGTCACTACCGTCAAGCTTTGATCAGTTCATTATGAACTACAATATAAACAACTTGACGAAGACGTTGGCTGAGTTGCATGGGATGCTTAAGACTGCTGAGCCTAACCTTAAGAAGGCCACCCCGAGTGTACTTATGGTGCAAAAGGGTAAAAAGCAAAAGAAATCTGGCAAGGGCAAAGGAAAAGGCAAGGCTGTCCAGGTTGAGAACAAGGACAAGCCGGCGCCCACTCCTAAGCCGAAGGCTGGTCCTTCTGAAGCTGATAAGTGCCACTTCTGTAAGGAGCCCGGGCATTGGAAGAGAAACTGCAAGAAATTCCTGGAAGGTTACGAGAAATTGAAGAAGTCATACGAGACGGCTTCTCCAGGTATTTATGTTATTGAAGTAAATGTTACTTCATCAGGTTCTAACTCATGGGTATTAGATACCGGCTGTGGTGCTCATATTTGTACTAATATGCAGGCGCTAAGTGAGAGTAGAACGCTGGAAAAGGGACAAGTAGAGCTGCGAGTCGGGAATGGAGCAAGAGTTGCTGCATTGGTTGTAGGCGTCTACAAATTGTCACTGCCTTCGGGCTTGGTTTTGAATTTACATAATTGCTACTATGTACCTGCTATAAGCAGAAACATCATTTCAGTTTCCTGTTTGGATTTGGATGGTTTTGATTTTATGATTAAAAACAAGTGTTGTTCTTTTAATCTTAATCATATGTTTTATGGTAGCGCCCCATTAGAGAATGGGCTTTATGTCTTAAACCAATCTATACCCGTTAACAACATAAATACTAAACGGTTTAAGTCAAATGACGAAAACCCGACTTTTCTCTGGCATTGTCGTTTGGGTCACATAAACGAGAGACGCATACAGAAGCTCCATAAAGATGGGCTTTTGGGCTCATTTGATTATGAATCATGTGAGAAATGTGAATCTTGTTTAATGGGCAAAATGACTAGGGCCCCTTTCAACAAACCAAATGAAAGGGCCAGTGACTTATTGGGCCTAATACATACAGATGTGTGCGGCCCGATGAGCACAAGTGCTAGAGGAAACTATCAGTACTTCATTACCTTTACTGATGATTTCAGTAGGTACGGCTATGTCTATTTAATGAGACACAAGTCGGAATCCTTTGAAAAGTTCAAGGAATTCCAAAATGAAGTACAGAACCAACTTGGCAAAAGTATTAAAGCTCTTCGATCAGATCGCGGAGGAGAATACTTAAGCCAAGAGTTCAGTGACCATCTGAGAGAGTGTGGAATTGTTTCACAGCTCACTCCTCCTGGAACGCCCCAATGGAATGGAGTTTCCGAGAGGAGGAATCGGACCCTATTGGATATGGTTCGATCAATGATGAGTCAAACAGACCTTCCATTATCCTTTTGGGGATACGCTCTAGAAACGTCTATGTTTACACTAAATAGAGTTCCTACAAAATCAGCTGAAAAGACACCACATGAGATGTGGACTGGAAATGTTCCAAGTTTGTCTTTCCTGAAAATTTGGGGTTGTGAGGCTTATGTAAAACGGTTGATATCCGATAAGCTCGCACCCAAATCCGACAAGTGCTTCTTCATTGGTTATCCTAAGGAAACCAAGGCGTACTACTTCTACAACCGTTCTGAGAACAAAGTGTTTGCTGCTCGGGATTGTACTTTCCTGGAGAGAGAGTTTCTTTCCAAGAAGAGTAGTGGGAGTAAAGTACAACTCGAAGAAATTCGAGAATCACATGAGGCTACTCAACCTGTAGAGGAAGAGTAGCCAGTGGAAATACAAAGAGTTGTAGAACCCACACCTGTGGAGACGGAAGTTCGCAGATCCGGAAGGATCCGTCACGAACCCGAGAGATATCAAGGATTTCTCATAACGGATTGTCATGACTTGTTGATCATTGACAGTGACGAGCCTGCGACTTTCAAAGAAGCAATGTTGGGCCCAGACTCCGAAAAGTGGCTTAATGCCGCAGAATCTGAAATGGTATCCATGTCAGAAAACCAAGTATGGTCCTTGGTAGTTTTGCCTGATGGTGTAAAAGCCATAGAGTGCAAATGGATCTTCAAGAAGAAGATTGACGTGGACGGGAATATACATATATTCAAAGCTAGGTTGGTGGCTAAAGGTTTCAAACAAATTCATGGTATTGACTATGATGAGACCTATTCCCTAGTCGCTATGCTCAAATCCATTCGGATTCTCCTAGCAACTGCCGCTTATTACGATTATGAGATTTGGCAGATGGATGTGAAAACAGCTTTCCTTAACGGAATTCTGGAGGAGGATGTGTACATGACACAGCCTGAGGGTTTCACAGATCCTAAAAATGCTGGGAAAGTGTGCAAGCTTCATCGATCCATTTATGGATTGAAGCAAGCATCACGGAGTTGGAACATTCGTTTTGATGAAGCGGTCAAAAAGTTTGACTTCATCAAAAACGAAGAGGAACCATGTGTATACAAGAAGACTAGTGGGAGCGGAATTGCATTTCTCGTACTGTATGTAGATGACATACTCATTCTCGGAAACGACATTCCGTTGCTTCAGTCCGTCAAGGCTTGGCTCGGAAGTTGTTTTTCCATGAAAGACATGGGTGAAGCCGCGTACATTCTTGGAATAAGAATCTATAGAGATAGAGTGAACAGGCTAATTGGATTGTGTCAAGATACTTATATCGATAAGGTCTTGCACAGATTCAATATGCATGATTCCAAGAAAGGCTTCACGCCAATGTTGCATGGCGTCACTCTCAGCAAGAAGCAGTGTCCTTCGACACAAGCTGAGCGGGAGCGGATGGATAGGATTCCTTATGCTTCGGCTGTGGGATCTATCATGTATGTCATGCTCTGTACTCGTCCAGATGTTGTTTGTGCTTTAAGCATGACGAGTAGATACCAATCTAATCCAGGTGAGAGTCACTGGACAGCTGTCAAGAATATCCTCAAGTATTTGAGAAATACTAAGGACAAATTCTTGATATATGGAGGAAGTGATGAGCTGGTTGTTAGTGGATTCATTGACGCAAGTTTTCAGACGGATAAAGACGATTTTCGGTCCTAGTCCGGATATGTCTTTTGTCTGAATGGCGGTGCGGTAAGTTGGAAGAGTTCCAAGCAGAGCACCGTAGCAGATTCCACTACAGAGGCTGAATACATCGCTGCTTCTGAAGCAGCGAAGGAAGCTGTTTGGATCAAGAAGTTCATGACCGAACTTGGTGTGATTCCTAGCATATCGAAGCCAGTGGCGTTGTTGTGCGACAACAATGGAGCCATTGCTCAGGCAAAGGAACCCAGATCACACCAGAAGTCCAAACACATTGAGAGGCGGTATCAGTTGATCTGCGATATCATTGATAGAGGAGACGTGAAGATCAGCAGAGTTCCAACGGATTAGAATGTCGTGATCCTCTAACCAAGCCACTCCCGAGGCCTAAGCATGAGAGTCATACGGCTGCTATAGGCATTAGGGATATTAAGATGAGATCTTGATTTTAGTGGGAGCTGTCTTATTTTAGTTATTTTATGGTGTTCATGTAGACGTATTTTGATTTTGATTAATGAAATTTGATTTCAGCATTATTCAAATTTGTCTTTAAATAAAAGTCCCATAGTAATTTATGTTATTCAATAGGTCATCAAGTTGAGGACTTGATCATGAGACCCTATGAGAAATAAATAACATAGATTAATTTTGTCCCTAGTCAAGGTTGTCAAAGTGGGACACTGACAACCGCGTGAGACTAGATTGTGAGTTGACTGATGACTAAGTTTCATGGAGTCATTAATAAGAGTATTAAAGTCAATCACATAGATATATGTTAGAGAACATATGATCGGACATGACCCGCTAATGAGAACTCTACAGGATAATAAAGTGTCATGAGAGATTCTCATTACGACTATAGAGTATAGTCCTTAGACCTGAGTTCATCATGATTTCTTACATATGAATTGGTCCACTTTGACTTTGTCAAACGTCAGCCGTAACAGGTGACTATAAAGGCATTGATTGGGTGTATCATGAAGTGTGTGAAGAACAGGGATGGAACAAGATGGAATTTGTCCCTCTTGTAAAATAGGAGATAAGTATCTCAGGGCCCAACGGAGATTTGATACTGAGAAATGTGTGGCCGCACTTGAACGAACTGAATGTCAGTTGTTTGTCTTGTCAGTATAAATCACAGTTCGATGAACATGATATTGGCTTAATAAGGATGACACTGTTCTTGCCTTATGCCATATCGAGATATAGAGACGAAGGGATTATGGGAATAGATGATTCCAGTACAAGTGGGAGATTGTTGGGAATGTCCCGAAATCATCTCAGTACTTACTCTAGATGTAGTTGTTTGTCGAGATCATACTATCATCTGATACTAGGTAATCATGACGCTTTGCTAGAAGCTTCTCATGACTAGTGAGTTATGAACTCATTACTAGTATCATTTGATCCTACAGGGTCACACACCTAAGCAAACAGGATGCACTTAAGCAAGGAATGTGTAAAGAGGAAAGGTGTCGATCGACACCAATGAGGTGGTATCGATCGACACTAAGTGTGGACCGAAATAGAGATTTCGGCCGAATGACTTAAAATTGTTCCGGCTCGGCCCGTGAACAATTGGGCCTTATCCCGTGCCTATATAAAGGATATGAGGCACGAGATTTTGACCTAAGTTTTGTCTCCCCCTCCAGTCAACACAGGTTCCTCTGCAAGATCTGATTTCAGGCACTAGTATCCCTGCAGATTCCTGTTTGTGTAAGTGTGGACTCCAGTACGGGCGTAGCACGTGAGACGCTTCCAGATCTCTGAATACCTGACCTTACTCCGCTGCAATCTCCAGGTATCATCGTGATCTATTAGATTCAAGTTTACAAACCTTAGATCCTAGGCTTCAGGAATTGTCTTAGGTTGATTAATGGAGATTAATCTGGTAAAAACCTGCTAGAAATTCCTTCAGTTATAAACAATCAGAGAGAGCGTTAGACCTAGGGTATTCTCAGGGAATCATGAATGATAAATAGAATGATTAGTCAGGATTAATTAATCAATGTTCTACAACTCAAACATAAAAGTAAGTAAACCAACTGTCGCTGTGAATACTCCTAAACCTAGAAACAGAAATCCAACTGTCGTTGTGATTTTCTAGAATCTAAATCATCTTTAAAGTTCAGGTTCAATATGTTCACAAGACCCTAAAACCAACTGTCGTTGTGAATCAAGAGTGTTGCTAAACCTAGATAGGATCAGGAAATCAATCACACTGTCGTGCTAACCAATAACCTACGTTCAAATTCCAGGTCGCGAATCTAGAATAAGCATTAAGAACAACCTAAGATGAAGAACAATATAAGATAGACAATCCTTAACTAATCAATCCATTCAATCAAACCATCAAACCCTTATGAGAAACCCTAAATCTAACTAGTGAATTACTCAGACATAATCAAAGTAAAAACACAAGAGATAAGAGAAATCATTATTAAGATTAAGGGATAGAAATAACAGGGGTTCACAATCAGAACTTGAAAGATCAAGAACAGAAAGATCTCCCCAAGCTTTATTCTGAAAACCTAAAACAAAGGACAAGATATCTCTGGCTAAAGCCTAACAATGTCTGGATATCTCTTTTCAAAACCTAAAAACACTATATATACAAGCTTCAGGACGTCTAGGGCTTCATTAAGTCGGTCTTAGGAATCCAAACTTGACTTGGAATCGAATTGGGCTTGAAACTCGAACAGCTTCTGTTTTCACGATGCCAGTCGAACGACAGTGGTAAGTTGTGTCGAGCGACACAAGCTCTGTTTCTGGACAGTGAAGGCTACGAATCTACATTAATCTTGAATCTTCATGTAAAGCTCCAAATTGATCCATGGTTCCTTTTGTTCTAAGTAAGTTCCAAACGTACATTAACTTGTAAAAACATAGCAAAACAGTACAAAAACACTAGAAACACTCTAAAAACTAATCCTAAAGTATAGATGAAATGGGTATAATATGAGATATATCAATATATTATGTGAAAATTGATTATTTACCAACGACGGTAAATATTTTAAAGTTTTATAAAGTTTATATATTTATAATATTTGAAACTATGTAAAAGGCTAAATATTATAAGCCTTAAACATTATTAATATTTTAAATTTAAGTATTAAATATTAATAATAATTTAAACTTTGTATAAAGACTAACGTTTAAATATATTATTAATATTTTAAACTTTTCTAAAGTAATATTTTAAACTTTTTAAAGTTTAAATATTATCAATATTATAATTATTAATATTTTACACTTTTGTAGAGTTTTACAATGCTGATCACTTTAGTTTCGTGTCTTTTGAAGACGTGAAGAGTGGTGAATTGGATCCCAATCTATGCATCGGTAGGACGTGTATTGTTATAAATATAATTAAACTGATATCATATGATTGCATTTTAAAATCATTGACTATCCATGATAATTGTCTTTTATTGTAGACGTTATTGGACGTGTTATGAGTGTTGGTAGTTTTGCAATAGGAGATCCGTTAGGTTTGCAAGGCAATAATATCTACATAGAGATAGAAAACGATGAGTAAGTCGTAAAATACATATGAATATTAATTTCTCTCTGTATACATTCTTTTCGTACCAATTGATTATGTTGTCTTAAATTGATTATGTAGGGGTAAATGTTTGGAATGTAGAATCCCGAGACGTTATTCTGCAGAATTTTGGGCTGGTTGGAATGGTTGCGTTGATAACATTATCATATGTATCATGCGATTTGTGACGATTGAGAGTGATCATCAAGGTTCTGTTGTTGTTCTGCGTTTAATTTTTAATTTAAGAAGTTTTCATCTAATATATGTTATACCTATTTTCGATTTTTTAGGATCTCCGAGAGTTACTACGGCAAGTACGTTCACAAAGATCTTATTCAATCATCAATGTCAATAAGAATCGATGCTCCGGAATTACTTTTTGAACAAGCAATGAATTAAGTTGAATTTAGTTTTTTTTTAGGATTTCCTCTCATTATTAAGTATGAATCGGTTTTGTTTTTTGGTTTTTTTAGTTTGTTTTTTTTTGTTTTCCTTCGTTTATTATCAAATTTGAGAATTCGTTGGTTATTATTAATGCGCTTATACAATGATGTATACAAACTTATATGAATTAGTATAAAAACCTGTATGTATTGAACCCTGAGAAGATGAAAAAATTGAAATTCGCAATAGTTTAACTAAACTAATGATACACAAATAAACTAAAAGGTAATTTTCTAATCGACTATAAAGGTAATTTTCTAATTACGATTGTGTTAATTTTCCGTATATGCTAAATTCGATATTATATTGCTTCAAATACAATATAATATCGAATATGTATATAGGTAATATCGTAAAATATCGAATTTTTAAAAACATATACTCATTAGATACATGTATATCTTAACTTAATATATTATACAAGATTTTACAAAAAAATATATTTAAACATTATCATGATGATTAATATATGACAAATATAAATGGTACAGTTAAGACATACCTAGACTTTATATAGAGAAAATAATATCTTACGAATTATTTCCATGTTATCAACAGAAGAAAAAAAGTAAAATTTCATGTTCTAATACATAAATCCCACTTGTATATAAAGGATGCATCGCAGTTAGGGTTCTATACGTATCATACTTTCATTGTCTTGAATCATGGCAAATATTACCTCAACTGTTCTAACTCAAGAAAACATTGATCACGATAGTGTTGTAACCCGTGTTGCGGATCTGAGGCCTTCTGTGGTCCACAGAGTTATCAGAGTCAAAATTTTACGTCGGTTTCATCCCATCGTTGATCTTGTGCCCGTGGTGCATGTCATTCTCGTGGATATAGAGGTAAAAGTAAAAAATCACGAATTTATTTGTTGAATATCATATTTATTTTGTAGCATTATATAATAACCTAGAATTTCTTATTGTCTTAATAAGGGTGTCAGAATACATGCTACAATTGGTGAAGACTGCTTCGATACATGGTCGTCCGTATCTGCTAGAGGAAGTTGGATACAAATAACAAACTTTCGTCTATCACGTGTCGTTGGTAGGTTCAGGCCAACCCTACACGAGTACAAAATACACTACAATGTAAGAACTAAATTTGAAAATATACCGAGTTGCGGTGGCGGTGATTTCTTCGCCTTCGTTTCGTTCTGGAATATTTTGGAAGGCCTAATCGATACAAGATATTGCGTAGGTAATATATAATATATGTTTCAATTTACATATTATTCTTATGATGCAAAAATATTTACTGTTAGTTTAGACGATATTTATTGGGTATTATTGCTTTCGTTAATTATATGTTGAAGATGTGATTGCCCGAATAGTGAGAGTTGATCATTTCCCGTATGAACCTCGAGATGAAAACAAAAGAGATCGAATCTCTCTCCTCTTGGAGGACGAAGAGTAAGTGTGTGAACTATTTCGTAGTGTACGTTCGTTTAGTTAGATATTTTAATATATGATATTAATAACTACAAGTTTCATTGTGTGGGTTCTGTTATAGGGGTCTGCAAATGAAATGTCGATTAATGAATAACTATTACCGAGATTTAGTGGCGGCTATCAGAGGCCTTGCCTATACAGACGATAATGATATTGGAATACTTACTATGCAGTTTGCTAAACTCGAAAGATACAGAGGTATTTTGTTCGGATATTTATAGACTTTATTTGTCATATGTCTATACATTTTCTAACTTCCGTGATTTTTTCAATTTCAGGTGAATTATGTCTGAGACCTACACGTAATTGCACGGTTGTTGCTGTTAATAAACCGTGTGCTGAAGTGTCTATATTGCGTCTCATATTTTCTAATAGAGACAGAGTTAGGAGATCATAGGAGTTAAGAAAGCTAGCTAGGTTTTGTTTATTTATTTCTTTTTTTTTCCTGAAGGATTTGTTTAATTACGTTAATGATATTTAGTCGTTATTTATTTTACGGATATTATTTGGAGATTTTTAATTTACTTTTTTTCAAGTCAATAAGGATTCATTCTGTTTATTTTTATGTTCAATTTGCACATACTATTTAACCATCTTATACTTCATCGTTTTCGGAGAGTCATATTATATTTCATCGTTTGGGGGCGGCATGGCGGGGTTTTATTATACAATCCATGGACTAATATATCTCTATGGGTTTTCATTTCTAACATCAAGAAACGTCTTTACAGAAATGTGATGAGTTGGTTTAAAACGATAATTTTCATTGTCTATTCTTTTCCTGAAGTATCGTCTTACCCAACACACAGTAGCACACGATATATATGTCGATTAAAGAATGACTATTACCGAGATTTTGAAGCAGCTATGAGAGGCCTTGCCTATAGAGGCGATAATGATATTGTAATACTTACTATGCAGTTTGCTAAACTTAAGAGATACAGAGGTATTTTATTCGGATATTTATAGACATTATTTGTTATATATCTATAAATTCTATAACTACCGTTTTTTTATCAATTTCAGATGAATTATGGCTGAGACCTACGAGTAATTGCACGGTTGTTGCTGTTAATCGACCTTGTCCTGAAGTATCTATATTGCGGCTCGCATTTGCTAATAGAGACAGAGTTAGGAGATCATAGGATTTAAGAAAGCTGGCTAGGTTTTGTTTTCCCTTTTATTTTTTCCCTGAAGGATGTGTTTAACTACGTTTAATGATATTTAGTCATAATTTATTTGACGGATATTATTCGGAGAAAAGTTTAATTTGATTCATTCTGTTTGTTTTTATGTTCAATTTACGGTTACCATTTAACCATATTATATTTCATCGGCTTGGGAGAGTCATCTTATATATTTCATTGATTTGGGAGGGCATCGTAGGATTTTAGTAAACATTCCATGAACTAATATGTCAGAAATGTGATGAATTGTTTTAAAGCAATAATTTTGATTTAATACTCTTTCCCTGAAGTATCATCTTACCCAACACACAATATCACACAATACACAAGGGATTCGCCACCTTCTTTCGCTACAGACGATCAAGAGTGCAAATATATTTCCGTCAAACCGATACCTGCAATACCTAAAATAAACGGATTATGAGCGAAAGACAAACATACATACAATAGACGAACAACGAACTAAAAATCTCACGATTATGGGTGTTATAGAAGTTCACGTGATATATTTATTTGATTCAATATGTATTAAAAAGAGACACCTTGATTAGAATGTAAAGTAAAAATGTTTACAACTGTTATAAATTAGATAACTATTTGGAACTTTTACGAAAGTCTTCTTTTGTATAGTTACGGTCTAAAAAGATAATCTCGGGTCTATGGTTTATGGAATCTTTACTTTATTTGTTGTTATCTCTTATTGATGTATTTTGCATATTCGGCAAATATGTTATATTCACAATTATTTGAACCCCCTAAATCACTAAAATATCCTAATTAACACGAAAAATTGCCAAACATATTGGGTCTATAAATATTCGTTATATTCTTTTCTTATAACACATGTCCTTGGGGTGCTTCGGGATGGGTAATGTTAGGGTTTTCGATGGTGTGGCGCGTCTGAATCCTTCGAAGTATTATTGGAGCGTTCGGGTTAAGGTTTTACGTATATGGGAAGAAAACTCGGGGAGCGATAATTCGAGTTTGGAGATGATCTTATGCGATGTTCAGGTGTGTTTAGATGTAAATATATCCAATGAATTACGTATGTGACACTACGGTCTTATTGATTTTTTAATAACTTTTAAGCAGGGGTCTAAGGTGCAGGCCTCGCTGAGATTCGATGTTGACAAAAAATATCGACTAAAGCTTTCTACTGGTGGATGGTTTGACATTGAATATTTCAAGGTTGTTGAACAGTTTGGATCATCGAGGGCTACACATCATAAATATAGAGTACTTTTGATCCGCGACACAGAAATCAATAGAATTGGTGATATCGGAGGAGGAGATTTTTTTGATTTCGTTAGATTTCGCGATATTCTCGATGGTGACCAACACGATGATTACTTAGTTGGTACGTCTTTAAAAATTTTATTTAACATTTGGGTAAATAATCTTATAAATCATATATTATAGATGTTAATTAATAGTTTTATTATTTGATACCTAACCAATGTAAAAACAAAAGACGTGGTAGGACAGGTTCTCAATGTTCGTAACATTGAGACGCTCTACGAACCTTTAATGAGTATCGAAGAAGATGTCGGTCCTGATTTTGATTATCTTCGTGATTTGCTTAATCGATACAATGAATGTGAGACAAAAAATGCCGCGGTGGAAACTCGGTTGTCATCGACTGATGATCATCAGGAGTCGAATGCTGGTGAATCTTCCCATGATAACTCTGAATGTAGTCCTCATGAAGAAAGCGATAACGAAGGAGCCGAAGATGAAAGTGAAGATGATTATGTAGTTGGAGACGGAGAGGAATATGAAGAAGATGATGAGGATGAGAATGGAGAGGAAGAAACTGAAGAAGAGGATGAAAATGAGGATGTAGAGGAAGATACTGGATTTCAGCGGAGATTCTTGATGAACATGTGGAGAATCTTGGGCGTTTCATGTGTTTATTGTGATTTCAGCGGAGAAGTACATGGTGGTTCGTTTTAGGCTTGTTTGTTAGGCATATGGATTTGGTTCGAATGACTAAAGCATGGCATTAAAGGCAAAGGTCAGTTTTCGTGTTTTCAAACCTCTTTCCACAGGTTTAGTTTCTGTTTTGCTTGAGGGCAAGCAAAAGCTAAGTCTGGGGGAGTTGATATACCTCATATTTTACCCACTTCACCTGTGTTTTATGACTCGTTTTTAGAGTCTTTCTAGTGTTTTTGTAGTGTTTTAGTGTGTTTACAGGTTAATTGACGTTTGGAGCTTACTTGGAGCAAAAGGATCAAAAAGGGATCAATTTGGAGCTTTTATGAAGAAATGAAGATCAATGCAGATTTGCAGCCTTCTCTGTCCAGAAATACGATGTGTGTCAATCGACAGGCATTAGTTGTGTCGATCGACAGGAGACCCGAAAACAGAAGCTGCTCGAGTTTGAAGACCAAATCGATTCCAAGTCTATTTGAGATTCCTTAGACCGCCTTAATCAAGCCCTAGACGTCCAGAGACTTGTATACATAGTGTTTTTCGAGTTTTAAAAGAGATATCCAGACTTTGTTAAGCTTTAGCTAGAGATATTTACTTTGTTCTAGGTTTTGAGAAGAGAGCTTTGGGGAGATCTTTCTGTTCCTGATTCTTCAAGTACTGATTGTGAACCCCTGTTATTTCTTACTCTTAATCTTAATAATGATTTTGTTTTCTATCTCTTGTGTTATTGCTTTGATTATGTCTGAGTAATTCACTAGTTAGATTTAGGGTTTCTCACAAAGGTTTGATGGTTTGATTGAATGAATTGATTAGTTAAGGATTTATCTATCTTATCTGTTCTTAATCTGAGATTGTTCTTATTGCTTATTCTTGATTGATCACCTTGAATTTGAACTTAGGTTGTTAGTCTCTGCGAAAGTAGGATTGATAGCTTGAACCTATCTCTAGATTAGCAACACTCCTGATTCACAACGACAGTTGGTTTTAGGGTCTTGTGAACATATTAAACCTGAACTTTAAAGCTGATTTAGATTCCTTAGAATTCACAACGACAGTTGGTTTTCTGTTTCCAGATTTAGGAGTATTCACAGCGACAGTTGGTTTACTTACTTTTATGTTTGAGTTCTAGAACATTGATTAACTTATCTTGACTAATCATTCTATTTATCATTCCTGATTTCCTGAGAATTCCCTGGATCTAACGCTTGCTTATGATTGTTTACAAACTCGTTTTAATATTCTGCAATTGCTTTCTTTCTTTTACATCTTTTTGGTTTAGCATAATCTGAGACTAAAAGCCTATTGTGTAACTAAGTCCTTGTGGAAACGATCCCTAAGTACTACAGTGATCTCTTAATTTGAAAGAGTAGCTCAGGGTTAATTTGAGCATATCAGTCATCCCAAGGTACAAGGAATCGACCACCGTGACAGAGCCAACGGTAACCATCAGTCAAAGACAAGCAATCAGTCGGTTTACCCTAGACTCGATGAACTATGCAAGAAAACAACTCAAGACAGTGACCACGGTCACGCACTCACCTTAAAACGTCGGATACAGTACGGTGATTCACTTTCCAACACCTCTTGTCGCAAACAGTCAGGATAACCGCTTGATCGGCTACCACAGACGACGTATCTCTGCACCAAACCAACGGATCAACGATCGTCCAATAGGCTAACACGGTGAATGTCGATAAACACTAAGTAAACTGACACTTACCTGGGAAAATCAACAAACAGTACGATGATCCTTCGCAAAGATCACACAGAACGCACCAGAACGACTCTCGGATCACACAAACACAGTCGCCGGTACAGTCGGTCGTCGGACTCAATCGGGTTCTCGACACTTAGTCAAATTCTCTCGACCGATCTCTTTTCTTTCTTTCTCTTTCTGAGTTCTTAAGCTTTCTCTCGCAGAATAATGGAGAAAGAACACGCGAATTCGCTTAACCCTCGTGAAGATGCGGTTTCTTAACGAAAACCGTCAACTAACCGTCCATGGACACGCACACTCTCACGTGTTTTGGCTTGTGCGGAAGTAACCGTCTCGCACACTCTCACGTGTAAAGACACGCGGATACTGTACTTGGAGTCAGCTTCCCGACAGTCCCAACTGCCTTGTCCGAACACCGACCAATCCGAGTAACCGTCGACCTTGGTCCGAAAAACACGGGATCGACGATTTGAGCTGGTTTAGCTCGGTGGTTCATCCTAAAACCACCCAACTGTCACACATTCGGATTCCCTTAGCCTTACTCGACCTTTTTCCTTAAAAATTTCTGAACACGGTCATTACACCCAAGCCCGGCTCGGCACGGCGGCGGCGGCGCGCGCGCGTGTGTGTTTTTGCATAATAGTCATCCATCTCTATCTCCATGGTCTCCTCTCCCAATTGCTGGTGAACCTTGTAGTAAGTGTATCACTATATATATACAAGAGGAAGATTTCCCAAACTTTCAATGTGGGACAAATGTACATTTGTCTTTTTAAGCTCTTTAAGCAACCCACTTTGGAATTCAATTTCTCATTCAATTTAACTTCAATTTTGACATGTAATTACACTATCTTATAGTGCTCATTACAAGGAATCCAATTACACCAATATCCAGTGATTCCGGTGACGGAGTTCACCGGAAAGTCGCCAGAAAGTTGACCAAAAGTCAATTTGTCAAAAATGAGTTCCAACAGTGCGTACAAGACCGAATCCAATCCCTTCTTCCATATCCTCAATTAGAGCACCACCGCTCAAGAACTTACTCATCGGCGGCTTCGACGATGTCAAATGTTGTAGATCGCTCTCTGACGCCGTCTTTTTCATCCTCCTAGAAGATTCGTCGCTTGAGTTCACAGACATCGGGCTATAACAGCAAGAGGAAGACGCTGAGAGAGTAATGGATCTGTGTCGTTGAATCTAATGAACAGATTCGACGGTCTCGATTGGTGATTCCCTTGGACTCGAGACATGAACCAGTGAGTTGAGAAGTGGCGTTGACGCGCTACGTAACAACATCTTTAATCTGAATTCTTAGGTTTTGATTTCTACGATTGAAAGAAGAAGAAAAGAAGAAGAGGAAGAAGGAGAAAAAAAACAAAAAACAGCACGCATGTTTGGGTAGAAATCAAAAACGTCACGTAGTTTATCATTCAAGAAAACAAAAACAGCACGCATGTTTGGGTATTTCGAATGAGATATAACAACTGGGCCTAGTTTAATATTGGCTTAAAGGCCCATAAAGAAGAGCGAAATCTCAAAAATAATCTCATCTCCTCGCACCTTCCTTGTCTCTCGCTCTGTTTCTATGGTGGTATTAGGGTTTTGGGAGCATTCCTTTCCTAATATCACCTGAAAAGGTTTCATCTTTGTGACTTTTAAACTTCTCTGAAAAGTCTCTCTCTTCATCCTCTTTCTGGGTTCGACAATTCTCGTCGAAATCGTAACCTCCAAGCTATAATTCGATTCACACAGTTATATAACTTCTGTGTATTGATTCAAACGAAGATTTGGGGATACGGCCAATGGTGAAAAAAAAAGTGAAACTTGAGAAGGTTGAGGACATTAAAACTAAACGTGGTCGTGTGAGTAGCTCAGATACTGACTCTATCGTATCAGATAGACTTAAGTTCAAGAGAATTTATCTCTGTAGGGCAAAACCATCTTATCTTCTGAGTCTTGGGCCAAAGGCTAGCAGAAGTGAGCATCTCAATAGATTGCCAGGGATACTTCGTGAGCTACTTCGTAAGAGAAACTGGAGTGATGCAAGCCGTGTACTTTCAGTTCTGATGGAAGGGACAATTAAAGATCATTGTCCAAAGATGAACCGCCTCAAATACGAGGTTTGATTTGATCTCTAAAAGATGAAATAGTGTTTGTTTGATTTGTTGCTCTCTGTTTCTTATTGTTTCTTTTTTATTTGCAGGCTCATATAGAAATTTTGAGTCACTCGGAAACTAAGAAAAACAAAGCCGATGAGATTGGAAGAATATATGATACTTGGATTGGCCGGATTGGTAAACAGCATAAAGAGGTCCCTTTTTAGATTTGTAATTCTTTAACTTGCTTGTGTATATCCAAGAATTTGTAGTTATTGGACTATATTAGCATTTATAGTTTTCTGTGATTGAATATTGTTTTAAGGCTCGATGATAACATTGACTTACTTGGTCATTTGGACAGGAGAGGCTCTTGGTTTGGTTCGAACAAATTTGTCATTTTATCGAGCATGAGATGAACGGTGAGGCCTATAGTGCTGCAATCAGGTACAATTGATATCTTCTTGAATTAGCTTCTTCAAGGATGTCAGGATTTCTCTTGCTTGGTTTTCATAGTTATCCTACTCCCAGTGGAGATGTTATCTTGTAACTGCGTATATTGATAGTTTGTATGTTTAGCTATGTTTCCTGCATGAATTTATTTTGATGATTTCTCTTTATCATTTGGTAGCTTGATGCAGAACCGTGATTTCGGAATGCTTCCACGGGCCAATCTAATTTTAGGAATCACATTCTACAAGATGTGGTGTAGTAAATTCTTGACGGATTTACAGCCTAAAGATGAAGATGGCAACGGAAGCGTATCCAATATGTCGGAATCAAGGTCTGACAGTCTGGTTGAGTATTCAGGCAGGGACGAGTCAGTTTGCTCAGCGGCATCAGAGGTCTCTGCTAGAAACGATTCAGAGACTTCTGTCTTGAATTATAAAAAAATTTCCCATTTGTCCATCAGTGATTCAGGGACAAGGATGGATACCAAGGTAAAATTGGAGAGTACTCAGTATTTTACCAATCCACCACGACTCTATGCCACCTCTGAAGAAACCGAGGCCTCAGTGCAAGATGGAGTTGAATTTGATCCCACTCTTATTAAAATTCTTGGTTAGTACTGAGAATTTCTTTAGCTTGCATCATGCTATAACCCAAAAGTTTTGTGAATTTATATAGCTTCTTCTTTTTAATGTTAGGCGACATGGATCCATGGTTGCTTCCTTTGAAACCTCCCGAAGATCCTGATTGCTACAGAAAGATTGTTAATGATTCTTTGTTTAAGGAAGCAGTGAAATATATGCGGCTTACTCTTCAGTCCCCGTGTCATGTATCGTTGGCTGCATTACATCCACTGGTACAGGTAAAAACTGATATAACCATATTTGCCTAAGTGGCTCATAAAATCATCATTTTCCTCCCTTAAAGCTTGAATGTCTCGCACTGATTAGATGTTTGTTTTTTTTCCTTTTCTTTGCTTTAATTCCCTTCTAGCTTCTGTTAATTGGAGGTCATGTAGATGAAGCAATGAAAGTGGTCGAGGAGATGTGCAACAAAGTACATGACATAAAACCTTTCAGGTACAAAAAGATCTCTTTCATTCTCTATTTAGTATCAAAGCCAGCCTTAGGGAGTTAGAAATTTAGAATATGCAAATAGAGGAATTCTGAAGTGGAGTTTTGGTTATTTTACTCAATTGTAGGATTAAGGCCGCTATGATGGAGAAGTTTCATCGTAGCAGTGACATGCTCGCGAAATCCTATGAAGATATCTTAAAGATTGATCCTAGTTGTGTAGCTACCCTGAAGAAGCTTATTGGAATATCCATGGAAGGTATTTAAGATCATGCCATCAAACACCTTTTAGTCTTAAGACCGTAAATCCTACCTAAGTCGTCTGTAATATCGTTTGTTTTAATTACTTGCAGATGGGTATAGTAAAGAGTCGCTAATGGAAATGATAGCATTGCATGTAGAAGCTTCTTTCCCTGAGCCTGAAATCTGGAAAGAGTTAGCCTCTTGCTTCAGTCACTTCTTTGAGAATCTTGATGAAGACCGACTGTCGGTATGCCTCGACGGATCTGGAGATAAACGGAATCCTCAAAAATATTCTGTTCGATACAACCCGACACCAAGTATGTTTACCAATACATCATGGACTCTTCGGGCAAAGTGGTGGCTAAACCGGCATTTCTCCCCGGAAAGGCTAGAAACTGAAATAAAAGAAGGTATGTTGACAGGCGATTGGGAGATGATGAGTTACAAAGCGGCATGTGCAAGTCATATCTACGGACGAGACTTTGGGTATGTTACAAAAGTGTACGAACAGTTGAAGAATAGCAACAACAGAGAGTTTTTCAACTTCTTGCGAGAACACACAAGGAATTGGAACAAGATTTACAATTTTGAACAGTCTTAAAAAAATTTTTATTAACCTATTTTTTAGTTTTACATGGTATAAGATATATGTATTTTGAGTATCAATTTTGAGTATTTTGACTGTAGTTTTACTAATAAAAAATTGCAAGAAATAGTAGAAGTTGAATATCCAGGACTCTTGAATTTGAAATGCATACTTTTCAAGTGTGGTTGGTAGCCCTGGGCATTCGGGTACCCGATCGGGTTCGGGTTTTCGGGTTTAGAGATATAAATCTCGTTTGGGTTTTCTATAGGATCGGGTTTGGGTTTGGGTTATACCATCGGGTTCGGGTTATTTCGGGTTATACCCGAAACCGAAGTAAAATTCAGATACCCGAGGATTTTCGGTTTTGTTAACCCGAAGTGCATATGAAATCCGAAATAAATCTGAAAACCTGATGTACTTGTGAACATTTGCACTTCCAATACACAAAATAATAGACATAAAAACATAGAGAAGAAAGAGTAAAAGAGATTGAAATCTAAATCCAATAAACTTAAAAGGGGTTTCATGACATTAATCCAAACTTAAAAAGCATAGTAGAGTATAATGACATAAAACCAAATAGAAGAAAGACACAAAACTAAAGAGTTTCATCCATTGTTCAAATCTTCAAGAGTTAAAGAGAAGAGAGTTAGGGAGTTCTATTGCTAATGTATATGTTCGGGTAATTCGGGTTTTAGTTCGGGTTTCGGGTTAAACCCGATCGGGTTCGGGTTCCCGAACCAATGGAAAGCTAAACCCGTTCGGGTTGTAAAGCCTACCTGAACCCGTACCGAACTCTCTACTTCGGGTCGGGTTCGGGTTCGGGTTTCGGGTTCGGGGATTATGCCTAGAGCTAGTGGTTGGTGTGATCCAACGATCGCACGAGGAGTGCGAATAAATAATTAAGTTGGGAGTTGTTGATGTTAATGCGAACAAGACATATGCCAAATTCGAGGCTTATATCCTAGCATCACAAGTAGAGCAAGTAAGCTTTTATTACTTATCATGTTTTGCGGCCAAGTAGAAGATATCTTTGATGGGTCTGAAGAAGAGAAAGAACTAGATGAATTTTTAGAGTCCGATGATGGAATAGCTTATAATGAAGATAATAAAGTTTGTAATGATTGCAAGAATGAATTCTAATAAATTGTCTTTGACAGCAAGTTCCAAAATCGTTTTAAAATCATCACATGCACAGACACAGGCAAAGACACCACCATGCACCAGAGACTTCTGTATCACAATTAGGTTTATTATGTTTTCAAACTTTGAGACAATTTTTTTGTTTATTTTCATATGTATAAGACAATATTTTGTTGGTAATCAAAATAATTTATATTTTCATTATAGATTTTTATTTTCGATTTAGAGCTTATTTTATTTATAAAAAAGATACTGGATTTATAAAAAATACCGTATTTATAAAAAAAATACAGTATTTATAAATGCTACAGATTTGCGATGGACAATAATATAGCAAAAATTGCTACTAATTTGCGAGGAGAATATTGCAAGACATTTGCTACGAATAACTGACGTCGCAATGTGCGCGTGTTTTGCGAGGAAAAAACTTTGTCGTAAAATTTGCGAGGGATATGCAACATTTTTCATTTTGCGAGACGCGTCTTGCGAGGAATCGTTCCGTCCCAATAGGCGTGTTTTCTTGTAGTGATTTTCACAGTCGATGAAAAAAAAAAAGAAATACATTTCCATATCCACAGTGATGGATGAATGAACATATATTCTCTAGTAATCACAATTTCTTGTTCAATAAAAAAGAGGGAGATTTACAAAAATACCTTTTCAACCATGCCCCTAATCAAAAATGTCTTTTCCCTTTGTCCCTTTTTAAAATCACCCCTCATTTTGTAGCAAAAATACCAAATTGCCCTTAATGATCAAAACCCTATCCTCAAGACTCAAAACCCTATGTTCTTCAAAAATTTCCCACCAAAATTTTCCCGCCAAAAAATTTGAAAAATTTCCATCAAAAATTTAGTTATCAATCGCAAGATTTTTAAACAAAATCTTAAACAAAACAAAACACATAAAAGTACAATATAAACCCATGTACTTTTTCGACCAAAAATCAAAAGTGTACGTCTCGATTAATAGAGTAAATGTGTAATTTGGTTATATTCCATTTCATTTCATGTGTTTTGTTTAATATTGTACTTTTAACAATTTTTTTAGTTTCTTGGTAAGTTTATATCTGTTTTTAAAAATTCAAATCATGATATATGCAGAAAAAAAAATTAACTTTTTTTTTATAAAAGAATTATAAACTTAAATCAATTTTTAACACCAATGATCTCTTTTTAACCTTTTGGGACTCAAAACCCTATTACAATGATCTTCTATTGATGATTGTAATAAAGGTTTTTGTTTTTTGTTTTTGTGACATCAAATATTTATTTTTACAATGACCCCTTAATTAGAGCAAGTTTATCGGTGCATAAAACACCCGTCCTTAGTGAATAAACGATTTAATTTAAATCAGAAATGGGAATAAACCAAAGATACCTTAGTGACATGTGGCGACTTGTGATAGGTTGAAGACATTTAGGTAGGGTTTGCCTTGTTGGGTTCTCGATTTCATTTTGCAACTTCTCCCATTCCTCTCTCTAAACGGCGAAACTCTCCTCTCTTGTCCGATTTTCTTTCCGATTCATCGTCGTTTTCACTGAAGGTAGCCTCCGATCTGTTGTGTTCTGAGTATTTCCTTCAGCCGTGTCTGATAATAGTCTTAGAATTTCTGTAGTTTCTTCTTTGAAACTGAGCTTTGGTATATTGGTAAAGGTGAAATTGTAATAAAGTTCATGTTTTTTTGTGACATTAGTAGAGAAAAATGTTTTCGTAGCTGATTAAATTAGTGATTTTGCTTTCACTATAAGGATTTGTTATCTGTTATCTTCTGTGCATCATCCTTTGTCTTGTTGTGAAACTGACCAGAAGTTCTTTGGTTTTGTTTGAGAGGTATAGGTGAGGTTGAGCAGTTCAAGTCTACTTGTAGATGATATGGATACTAAGGATTTGACTCTTGAAGAAGGTTTACAAACCAAAGTAGTTAAGAAGAAAATTAGGAAGAGGAAAGCTAAAAGTTCGGTTGGGAAAACAAGTGGAAAGAAATATAAGAAGGTTCATGTCAATCAATCTGCTGTTGCTACGACTGAGTTAAGTGGAAAAGTAGTACTGGGTGAAGTTGCCTCTCAATCTTGTGGAGTTTCACCGAGAGAAAAAGTAGATGATATTCTTACGGATGCAGCAATAGGAAAAGGTAATCTCTGTTTTGATTGTTATGGAATGAGTGATTCTTCTGATGTTATTAGAGAGTGTTAGTTCATTTACATTTGGTTGTAAAATCTGGTGTTCTGTAATCATTGAAAGCGGCGAGAGAAATGATGTTAGTATGGCAGACAATCAGCAAACAACTGATGCAGACATGCTATCGGAAGGAAAAAGGCAAAAGAAGAGCTCAAAAGATCACATCAGTCAACCTGCTGCTATTGCTCTTGCTACTACTGCTACTGCTCCTGCTCCTACAACTTCAAGAGAAAATGTGAACGAGATAAATGGTGTCTCTGGAAATGTAGATCAGGTTTAATGTTTTCTTTAGCTATGAGAATCAATACATTTCATTCTCAAGGTGCTATCATTTTCTCAATCTGGATAATTACGTGACAATTATTTTGTTTCTTCGGCTGCAGTTGGCAATTGAGAAGGAAGAACTGGTGCAAGCACTGTCATCTGAATTATCTCGAAGTGCGCAGTTGGAGGTACAATAACAAAAATTCATGGGGCTAAAAACATGTGTTCTTTGACTTCAGTAAGAATTTTCTGTCACCATAACATCATGCATAAGTCTCTGACTAAGCTTGTCTACTTCTTATGCGTTTTTTCATGCTGGTCCCTGCGCTCCTTATTTTCTCTTGGTCTTTTATAAGTTGCGCTTTTACTGTTTGTGTGTTTCTCCGGTATCCTCAAGTCGTTAATATTTCTCATGTTTCTTAACCATAGGAGCTGAACAAAGAGTTATCCAGAAAACTTGAAGCGCAGACAAAAAGGTTAGAGCTTCTAACAGCACAGAAGATGGCCATAGACAATGTTTCACCTGAAAAGCAGCTGCCGGGAAGCTCACAAAGTTACAAGAAGGCGAAACTGACAGCTTCTCAATCACAACCTGATGAATTCGACGACGAGCTCCTTAAGTTAGATTTTGTCCCAGTTAGCGAAGCCAACTAAGTTTTTATCTATTATCCTTTTGGATTCAGTTTTGACCAAAACGTGAAAAAGATGGTTTTAAATATTCAAATCACGGTTTTGCTTGTTTTAAGTAATATTGTTATGGTGCTTCTTCTCTAACATGTTATGTTAATCAGGAGTGCTTCATACTTGAACCCGAGCTTTCTTGAGTTTCAAGGTAACAAATCGTTCAACTTCATCAAGTTAAATCAGTAATCACACATAACATCCACTAACAACCAATGGTATAAATTAGCCCTACGACTTCGGTTCTTCGGGTCTGTTTGTTTCGGTTACCTCAGTTATCGTTGAACCGAAATAAATTAGAAGATTGCAGAAATAACCTAAATAAAATTTAATTTGGTTCGGTTCGGTTTAAGGTTAATTTCGGTTTTAAAATCAAATGGTTTTATGGTTATTTTTGGATAAATTTGGTTTTTCGGTTAAATTTTTGTTGGGTTATTGACGAAAATGAATATATACTCTTATACCTATAATTCAATACCGTTAAGATGAACAATACACACGTTAACCAATTGTTTGGTTTACAAAATCAATCTATTTTCTCAATATTTGTCTTGTTTTTGCATGCATAGGAAAGAGCTAGATAATATTAGATAAAAATAAAAATAAAAAAAATCTAAACACCGATCATCATTTTTAATACGAGAATTTGTTTAGTTTTGAAAACATGAAGAAATTAATACAATCCCTTAAAATGTGAAATATGGTTTATCAAAGTGGTACGACAAAAAAACATTGTACAGTAATTCTTTTATTTCCAACGAAGACAGTAGTAATGACGATAACAATTACATTTTATATTCGTCACATATTGATTGGAACCACAGTTATAACAGATTAGAGTACTAGTCCGAGTAAGAGAAGCCTTCATGATCTCATCTCTACGGCAAGATTTGGGTTTAGTTGCGACAAACAACTTGAACTCATCAGAGCTAGCAATCGTACTTATATTCTTTTCGATATAACTAATTAAGCTTTTAGTTTACATTACTTGTCACCTACTAATGGAAAAACCAAAGTAGTGAATAGAACACTATCCTTTAAATTCATGGAAGTTTGGTGCAAAGAGTTGGCTTAACTTTGGAGAAAGAATGAAAGGTATGAATACTTCATGTTTAATTTGGTGCAAGTCTAGTTTTAACATGTAAATATGGGTGATCGTCGTTTCATTAAATTGTTGATTGCTGAAAGTATAGAAATCATGATTTTCAAGTCTGGTTTTAAAATATTGGTTTTATATTGATCCCATTAACAAATTAATCTAGAAAAATGAAAAGAAAACTTTTAAATATTGTGTTTTAGTTTGACCCATTTTATTTTGTTGGGCTCACATTTAAATTTTAACCTAATATAAATACAATTATGAATTTTCATTCATGTAAATATGAAATGGTGATATAAAACGTATAGTTATGAGTAAATACAATATATAGTATATTTATAGATAATTATTTTGTTTTACTAATTTATAAATTATAGTTTTTAGTAGAAAGTTTTTTGACCCCAATAAAAAAAGTTTCTAACTTCACCATTGATTAAAACGATTGTGAAATGGTAGTTTTGCTTATACTATTCGGCATTATCGGAACTGTTTCACCATGATTTGCATCTACATTCCTTATATTGGACCTCGGAAAGGTCGAACGATGTCTGTTACTCTGGCGTGTGACACAAAAAACGAAGTGATGATCATTTTCTGTCACTACGTCAAGATCTTTGTGAGACCAAGACATATCTGAGTGTATGGTCATTATAGTACTTGCTAATTAATAACACTGTTCGGTAAAAAAAATTTTTTTGATACAACTATATAGTATAATTTAGATATATTTTTAAAAATATGAATGAATATAAGTATAAACTGAAAGTGATCTTTACTTGATTTCTCACTACAAATAAAACTGGAAGTGATGTTTACTTGATTTCTCACTACAAATATATTTTAAACGAAAATTAGTAAACAAAAATTAACATCGTAAATAGTATTGTTATATCCAGTTAACGAAAAACTTGTAATCTGGGTGCGAGGCAAAATGTTTGAGTATAAAAACAGGTCACAAAAATACTTCATGTATATTATTGGAAGCACAAAAAATCTGTGTATTAAAAGAGTAATAAAATGTCTGATATGTAGATGATTGGATACAACTTCACATTATGTATTTATCATTCTCATAGTTAATTATATGGAAGCTAAATGTGGTATTTCCGCAAGTAAAATCTTGTCTCTCTTTTTTTTTTTTTTTTTTTTTATTTTTTTTTTTTTCTGTTCAGAATAAAATCTTCTCTCCTTATTTCTTTTGCTTATTGTATGTGTTCTCCATGACAATTTCACAATGTCGAGCAACGACTCTTTCTTTCTATGCAAAAAAATATACGATAAGATATTTTTTTTTGTCAACATATACCATAAGATATGATTACTTTATTATTGTTATAATTATTAATAGTCCTTTTGGAAGTATGAGTCTAGGTGGGAGCTTCTGAAAGACCCCATCCCAGACTGCCTAAGTCCGTGGAGATTCTCCCATCACATGCACTACCTTATCCGTTCTATTAACCAGTTTTAGGACCCATTCCTTAGACAATTCATGTTAAACATAAAAGAAACTTGATATCAAATAACTCTCAAGAGGAAGATAGTCTGAATGATTCATCTTATTCGATAAGGGAAAATGGCTTCTTATAGCCTTACAACATTGACTCTCAATTACTGAGAAAGATACGTAACGGAAGCAAATAATGAAAATAAAGATACAGCTTAATTAGCTCCTGAAATAGTGCTAACAATTATTAGATGATTTGACTAAACAAAAAACGTCCAACATATTTTAACCTTCGAACTCCAAGGAGCTGCCTCAGCTTCTCGTACTGATCAAGTTTGATTGGCTTCGTCATGATATCGACTATTTGATCATTAGTTGCGCAGAAAGACAACTTCAGGGCTCCTTCACTCACCAAGTTACGCAAGTAATGATACCTGACATCGATATGTTTTGTTCTACGATGCATAACTGGATTCTTTGACAGCTTTATCGTCGAACTGTTATCACAGAGGATGTCACTACAGGCTTCATTCAAAAACTCCAATTCCTGCAACATGCCCGTTAGCCAAACACTGTGACAGGCTGCCGAGGTAGCTGCAACGTACTCCGCTTCTGTAGATGAAAGAGTAACAATGTCTTGCTTCCTCGAACTCCAACATACAGCAGCTCCATTCAATAAGAACACGTACCTGGAGGTGCTCTTTCTATCATCCACATCACGAGCGTAGTCACTATCTGTGTAACCCACCAGCTTCATGATTGCTGTTCTCTTATAAAACACTCCAAAATCCAAAGTACCTTTTAAGTACCTGAGTACTCGTTTAGCAATCAACATGTGTTCTTCCTTAGGATCTGCCATAAAACGAGCTATCAGACACACTACAAACATCAGATCAGGCCTTGTTACTGTGAGATACATTAAGCATCCAACAAGTTGCTTATAGAGTGTTGCGTCGACTGCGTCGACTCCGCCAACTCCTTTCTTCGTAATGATTGCACCAGGAACAATTGGATTTCTAACCGAGTTACAGCTCCACATGTTGAATCGTTCTAAAACTTCTCTTGCGTATTTCTTCTGACAGATATGTATCCCCTCGATACTCTGATGAACTTCTACTCCGAGGAAGAACTTCATCTTACCCATGTCAGTCATCTCGAATTCTCTCTGCATTGATGACTTGAACTCTGCACATAGGAGTTCATCATTGCCAGTGAAAATCAAATCATCGACATAAAGACTTACCACCAACCAAGTGTCCTTTGTTTTCTTGAAAAACAAAGTGTGATCATAGCTACTCTTCTGGAATCCTTCTTTCATAAAGTAAGCCTCAATACGGCTAAACCAGGCTCGTGGTGCCTGTTTTAGGCCATATAGAGCTTTTCTCAACCGATACACTTTTTCTTCCTCCCCTGTTCTGATAAATCCTTCCGGCTGATCAACATAGACCTCCTCCTTCAGCTCTCCATACAAAAAGGCACTTTTAACATCGAGTTGATAGACACACCAACCTCGTTGAGCTGCAATCGCTAGGAGACTCCTTATTGTATCCCAGCGAGCGACCGGTGCAAACACCTCTGTGTAATCAATTCCAGCAGTTTGAGCATATCCCTTGACCACCAATCGAGCTTTACACTTCTCCACTCGCCCCTTTTCATTTAACTTTGTTTTATAAACCCACTTCACACCGATTGACTTCGCATACGAAGGTAGAGAAACGAGCTCCCATGTGTGATTCTTCTCAATGGATTGAATTTCTGATTTCATTGCATCGATCCACTTCTCTTCCTTTTCAGCCTCATAAAAGTTCACCGGATCATCACTGAAAATAGATAACGCAAAAACAACAGCAAAATTCATCCCACTCTCTTCTTCTTCACTTAATTCCTCACCTGTTACATAATCTTGCATCCAACCAGGTTGTCTTCTCGGCCGTTTAGAGTGTTCTCCAGCTTCGATTTCTCTATTTTCAACTCTTTGGGGGCTGATTGTTTCCTCAGTTTCTGCGTTTTCAGTTTCTGCAGGAACTGGTTCTATTGCAGTTTCTGGCTCAACTTCATCATCGGTTTCATCTTCTTCAGTCACTTCATCATCTCCCCAAACGAGTTCCTTCTGCTCTGGTTTGCTCAATTTCCAATCGCATTTAGCATCTTCTTCGAAAATAACATCTCTGCTAATGACGTATTTCTTTGCAATTGGATCGTACAGCCTATAAGCCTTGGATTCCTTGCTGACTCCAAGTAAGATACATTTGTGACTTCGATCATCAAGCTTGATTCTCTTCTGAACTGGAATGTGAACATGACCAATCGAACCAAACACCCTGAAATAACTGACCTTAGGCTTCATTCCCGTCCATCTCTCTTCAGGAACTTTATCCTTTATGGCTTTTGTCACACTTCGATTTAGAATATAGGCTGTCCATCTTGCTGCATCGGGCCAGAATGATCTTGGCAGTTCTTTCTCGGACAGTAAACAATGAACCATGTTCATTATAGTTCGGTTTCTCCTCTCTGCTACTCCATTTTGTTGAGGAGTATATGATGTTGTCAACTGTCTTTTTATGCCATGATCTCTGCAGAATTGATTGAAATTCTCGGATGTGAATTCACCACCTCTGTCCGTGCGCAGTCCTCGTATCATGGTTTTGGCTTCCTTTTCCACCAAGTTTTTGAACACTTTAAAGGTTTCAAAAGCCTCTGATTTCTCTATAAGAAAATAGATCCATGTTTTTCTTGAGAAATCATCAACAAGAACCATTAGATACCTCTTTCCACTTTGCGATGTAGGAGTGATTGGTCCACATAGATCGGTGTGAATCAATTCTAGCTTCTCAGTTGCTCTCCACTTGCTCTTCTTTGGGAATTTTTCTCGCTGCTGCTTCCCAATGTTGCAAACAGTACACACCTTCTCTTCGATCTTCATGTTTGGTAAACCTTTTACCAATTCTTTTTTCTGCATAATTTGGATGGACGTATTGTTGAGATGTCCTAACCTTCTGTGCCATAGAGATCCCAAATCTTCTTCCTCCACCTTGAGACACTTCTCAGAGACTGGTTTCTCCTTGGCGTAAATCAGGAACATGCGATTCAATGTCATCTTAGTCTCCATGATCAGACCTCTTAGAGAATGAAAAATTCTGCAGATTCCATTCTCGATCACAAACTTCAGCTTCTTTTCTTGTAGCTGTCCAATGCTCAACAAATTGTTGGAGAGATTGGGAATGTAATAAACATCAGTTATTACTTGAATAATGCCTTCCGCTTCAAATCTGATATTCCCTTTCCCTTCAACAGCCAATCTTGAATTGTTTCCCAAGCGTACTGAATGTTTAAAATCTCCATCGAATTCTGTGAACCACGATTTTTCACCAGTCATGTGGTTGGAACAACCGGAATCGAGAAACCACACTCCTTTTCCCTCTGCTTTACTCATGTCAGCGTGAGCCATCAACAGTAACTCTTCTTCTTCGTCAAACTCAACGTAGTTTGCTTTTTCTGTGCACTCAAAAGAATAGTGCCCCTTCTTCTCACAATTGAAGCAAGTTATGGTGGATCGATCCACCGAGGATCTGCCTCTTCCACGTCCTCTGTAACTGCTTCTTCCTCTTCCTCTCCAGTTTCCTCTCCCACGAGCACCCTTCGGCTCATTCTCCACTTGCAAGACTTGCTCTTCGGTTTTCTTCTCGGTCACTTTGCTCTCATGTATCTGCAGTGACGCCTGCAACTCATCCACAGTGAGTGTGTCAGTGTCTTTGGACTCTTCGATTGTGCAGACCACAAAATTAAAGTTTTCAGTGAGACTCCGAAGAATTTTCTCCACAATCTTGACATCATCAATGACTTCTCCACAATTTTTTATGTCATTGGTTGTCTCCATGACTCTCCCAAAATAGCTGGCCACCGTTTCTCCAGCTTTCATCTCCAACGTTTCAAAGACCTTTCTAAGTCTCTGAAGTTGTGCTCGCTTCACTCGAGCTCCTCCCTGATTTTTCAATTTCATCGAATCCCACAACTGCTTAGCCGTCTCCTTCTGAGTGATGGATTTCAGGATGGTTTTGTCAATTGAGTGGAACAAATAGTTTTTGGCTTTGAGGTCTTTGAGCTTCGCCTCTTCAAGAGATTTTTGTTGTGCCTGATCAGGCGCAGCAAGATTTCTCAAATCCTCATATCCCGGATCAATGACACTCCAATACTCCTTCGATCGGAGCAGATTCTCCATGACCAAACTCCAATGGTCATAATCTCCATCGAATAGCGGAACAGACGGTGTGGTGTGATTCTTTTCTGACATTCTCACAAAAAAAGTTTCTCTCTGTAAACACTCACAATATTTGCTCTGATACCAGATAAAAGAAACTTGAAATCAAATAGCTCTCAAGAGGAAGATAGTCTGAATGATTCATCTTATTCGATAAGGGAAAATGGCTTCTTATAGCCTTACAACATTGACTCTCAATTACTGAGAAAGATACGTAACGGAAGCAAATAATGAAAATAAAGATACAGCTTAATTAGCTCCTGAAATAGTGCTAACAATTATTAGATGATTTGACTAAACAAAAAACGTCCAACAAAACATTCTGAGATTCATGTACTTAGAGTCATATGCGCAATTTAGAGTAAACAAGCAAACGGGTTCTTTATTAATATGATAAAGGATTCAATACAACTTATGAGTTTGCATATAAGCTATTACAAGTTTGACTATTGATCCTATTAAAGGAATTTTCTACAGGTTTTTACCGGATTAATCTCTATTAATCAACCTACAAACAATTCATAAAGCCTAGGATCTAAGGTCTGTACACTTGAATCTTATAGATCTCGATGATACCTAGAGTTATGCAGCAGATTGATATCAGGAATCAGAGATCTGGAAGCGCCTCACGTGCTGCGCCTCTACTGAAGTCCACACTCACACAAACAGGAATCCGCAGGGATGCTAGTGCCTGGACTCGGATCTTGCAGAGGAAACCTGTGTTTTCTGGAGAGGGAGTGACTAGGGTTGTTTTAAATCTCGTGCCACATATCATATATATAGGCACGGGACAAGACCTAATTATTCCCGGGCCGAACCGGAATGAATTAAGTTATTGGGCCGAAATCCCTATTTCGGTCCGCACATAGTATCGATCGATACTACCTTGTTGGTATCGATCGACACCTTCCCTCATTACACGTTCCTTTCTTAATGAGAACCTGTCATGACACTTTATTATCCTGTAGAGTTCTCATTAGCGGGTCATGTCCGATCATATGTTCTCTAACATATATCTATGTGATTGACTTTAATACTCTTATTAATGACTCCATGAAACTTAGTCATCAGTCAACTCACAATCTAGTCTCACGCGGTTGTCAGTGTCCCACTTTGACAACCTTGACTAGGGACAAAATTAATCTATGTCATTTATTTTTTATAGGGTCTCATGATCAAGTCCTCAACTTGATGACCTATTAAATAACATAAATTACTTTGGGACTTTTATTTAAAGACACATTTGAATAATGCTGAAATCAAATTTCATTAATCATAATCAAAATACGTCTACATGAACACCATAAAATAACTAAAATGAGCCAACTCCCACTAAAATTAAGATTACATCTTAATATCCCTAATGCCTACAGCAGCCGTATGACTCTCATGCTTGGGCCTTGGGAGTGGTTTGGTTAGAGGATCAACGACATTCTCATCCGTTGGAACTCTGCTGATCTTCACGTTTCCTCTATTAATGATATCGCGTATCAAGTGATACCGCCTCTCAATGTGTTTGGATTTTTGGTGTGATCTGGGTTCCTTTGCCTGAGCAATGGCTCCATTGTTGTCACAAAACAACGCCACTGGCTCTGAGATGCTAGGAATCACACCAAGTTTAGTCATGAACTTTTTGATCCAAACAGCTTCCTTCGCTGCTTCAGAAGCAGCAATGTATTCAGCCTCTGTAGTGGAATCCGCTACGTGCTCTGTTTGGAACTCTTTCAACTGACCGCACCGCCATTTAGAAAAAAGACATAACCGGACTGGGACTGGAAATCGTCTTTATCCGTCTGAAAACTCGCGTTAGTGAATACACTCACAACCAGCTCATCACTTCCTCCATAGATCAAGAATTTATCCTTAGTATTTCTCAAATACTTGAGGATATTCTTGACAGCTGTCCAATGACTCTCACCTGGATCAGATTGGTATCTACTCGTCATGCTCAAAGCACAAGCAACATCTGGACGAGTACAGAGCATGTCATACATGATAGATCCCACAGCCGAAGCATAAGGAATCCTATCCATCCGCTCCCGCACAGCTTGTGTCGAAGGACATTGCTTCTTGCTAAGAGTAACGCCATGCAACATTGGCGTGAAGCCCTTTTTGGAATCATGCATACTGAATCTGTGCAGGACCTTATCGATATAAGTATCTTGACACAATCCAATTAGCCTGTTCACTCTATCTCTATAGATTCTTATTCCAAGAATATACGCGGCTTCACCCATGTCTTTCATGGAAAAACAACTTCCGAGCCAAGTCTTGACAGACTGAAGCATCGGAATATCATTTCCGAGAAGTAGTATGTCATCTACATACAGTACGAGAAATGCAACTCCGCTCCCACTAGTCTTCTTGTATACACATGGTTCCTCTTCGTTCTTGATGAAGTCAAACTTTTTGACCGCTTCATCAAAGCGAAGGTTCCAACTCCGTGATGATTGCTTCTATCCATAAATGGATCGATGAAACTTGCATACTTTCCCAGCATTTTTAGGATCTGTGAAACCCTTAGGTTGTGTCATGTACACATCCTCCTCCAGAATTCCGTTAAGAAAGGCTGTTTTCACATCCATCTGCCATATCTCATAATCGTAATAAGCGGCAGTTGCTAGGAGAATCCGAATGGATTTAAGCATAGCGACTGGGGAATAGGTCTCATCATAGTCAATACCATGAATTTGCTTGAAACCTTTAGCCACCAACCAAGCTTTGAATATCTGTATATTCCCATCCACGTCAATCTTCTTCTTGAAGATCTATTTGCACTCTATGGCTTTTACACCATCAGGCAAATCTAGCAAGGACCATACTTGGTTTTCTTACATGGATCCCATTTCGGATTCTGCGGCTCTAAGCCATTTTTCGGAGTCTGGGCCCAACATTGCTTCTTTGAAAGTCGCAGGCTCGTCACTGTCAATGATCAACAAGTCATGACAATCGGTTACGAGAAATCCTTGATATCTCTCGATTTCGTGACGGATCCTTCCGGATCTGCGAAGTTCAGGCTCCACAGGTGTGGGTTCTACAACTCTTTGTATTTCCACTTGCTGCTCTTCGTTCGGAGGCTCGTGCTAGTTCGGCTGATGTTTTTAAGAAAGAACTTGAGAAAGCTCAAGAACTTGGAAAGGCTTAGGAACAGCGGATTCGGTTCTTTGCTGCAGATGCTTCCTCTTCTAAAGAGTCATGCGAGGCCATGAACATTGAACTTCATAACCTTAAGGCTAAGCTTAAAGAACAAGAGCTGAAGAATGAAATCTTTGTTAAGCTCCGTGAGCATGATCTGAAAATGTCCGTGCACTCAGCTCGAAAGACGGTGAAGACCCGAGGTCAAATTCTTTTTGATGATATTTCTGAGTATTTTCGCTGTGTTAAGGCGAGGAGAGGAGCCGAAGCCGACTTGGTGGAAATTAACAGCAACAAGCTGCTTCTTGTTCATATTGCCGAAGGCAATATCTCTCCTGGTGATGAGCTTGATGTCCTGGAGAAGATGCTGAAGGAAACTAATGAGAAACTTTCTTCTCTTCCTCCCGCTGATTTTGATCTTCAGAAATATGCTGAATACTTTGTTAATTCTCCCCCTGTTGATGAGATCGGCCCATCCTTGACCTGTGAGGAAAATCTTGCTGAAGGAGGCCTTGAATCTTCCGAAAGAATCAACCCTTCATCTATTTCGGTTCCAGCTTCCCTAGAGGTGAATTTTGTAATCCCTCCTTTTATCTATCAGTTTGGTTCTAATTTTTATTTTCTCAGAAATAAACAGGTGTCCGAGATTCGAACTGCTCTTGTTTCCGAGGTGAGTATCCAACCTGCTAGTTCGGAGGTTCCGCTACCGACCCCCGAAGTGAATCTTGTCGAAGTAATCAGTTCAGAGTTGGGAGACTCAACTCTTTGAAGCTCGCTAAATTTGCGGTTGTATCCGCTTTATTAGGGGAATGTCCCTTTATTTTAAGACTTGTTTTTGTTATTTCGTTGCCCATGGAGGCTTTGGTAACTTAATATTTGCCTGAGGAGGCCTTTAAACCTTGAATTTATTCGACTTTTTAGGTTTGCAAAGCCTTTTTATTCGATTCGAAGGTCTTATGTTGTTTGTTGAAAAATACTTGGGGTTGATCAGGCCCATCGGTCTTTATTTAAAAAATGAACACATATCCATCTTTTTAGACCTTCTGTCGTTCGTTGAATAACTACTACAAGGTTTGAACCTTGCACCAAAAGATTTTTATTATTATTATATATATATATATATTTTTTTTTTTTTTCTTAGTTCGGATTCCGAGCTTAGTGAGCTCGGAGATAGGAGTTAAGAAATTCCATTGATTTTGAATGTATTTAACCTTGCCTTTGGGCTTGGCCCATACCTTTGATAGGTCCATCTGCCGAAAAATTAAATGTTGATTTGAAATTGGTTTGACGCTTGAGTTTCCCTAGACCTTCTAGGTCTTTAGGTAGAGTGGCTTAATTGCCCTCTTTATTACACTCTCTCACTGCCTTAATCGTGAAACGTGATGTCATGATTATTTCTTTATATTAAGGAGAGAAAGATACGAAACCTTTTAGATTTCCTATATGTCTTTCTTGCTCTTTCTCTCTGCACATATTTCGTTTTCGGTGATCATGTTTTCCTCTTCCTCCAGCGACGACAGCACTATTTCAACTCCCCGTGAAGGTACTAGGGCACCTGTCCAAGGCCGTCTCCCCTTTCCTCGTCTTCCTACCAGGACCAGAGACGCGGCTGGCAAGTTTATTCCTTTAGGCGTTCAATATCCTGACATGGAGATCCCCGACTGTGTTTACGAATGGTCTTCTGTTCAAGACTACATGGCTGAGGTTTGTTTCCGTTTATTGTTTTAACTTCCGGCTTAGTTTAATTTCGTAGTTGAACTCTCAGCCTAGGCGCTTTTAGGGTTCCCAAAGTACTGGATGTTAATTCCCGATATTGAACCCTAAACTTTGTTTCTTGCTTAGATCGTTGAAAAGCATGATCATCTTGTACCAAACGTTCTCGCTTGGTGGCTGAAAAGAAGAAATTGCAAGCTAAGATCCAGGATTACGAAAGAAGGATCAGGAGGCTGGAAACGGATCCAATCAACTGGAAGCGTCAAAATTTTGACTCCATAATGCCGATTCCGGATGTGTTTCGGGCGTGGATGAGGAATGGAGAGAAAGCTTCCGAGGTTCACCTGAAGCGTGCTAAAGCCGCCCTATTGGCAAGGACCGCTCCCTCCGGTGCTACTCGTGGCACCATTATCGACCATCCTGCCGATGTCCGCCGGAATATTGCTGCTAACAGACGTAAGCGTGACGTTCCCGACCCCAGTGTTGCCGAGGCCAGTACTTCTTCGTCCGAGGCCAAACGAGCAGACAAACGCCCTGCCGATGGGCCATCTTTCTGAACTCTCTTTATGGTTTAACTATGGGCCTGAGGCCTCTTTTGTTTTAAACTTATGTTATTAATGGGCCCGAGGCCAATTTCCTTTTCGAACAATGGATCCTTCCTTGGATCAGAAAATTTGGTTTCCATGTTTTATTGACTGGATTTCCTTCAATTTCCTTGATTACGTCCTGATTTTTCTCTTTGCAATTACTCCTGATGTACTTGACTTACTCCGTAAATTGAGAAATCTTTTCCCTTCTAACGACATCCGGTCATCTTAAATAGATCTGATGGTGCAATTTCCTTGTATCAAACAAGATGGAAAAAAGGTCGAACTCCAAGCGTTTGATATACCTCATATTTTACCCTCCATCTATATGATTTAAGAGTCATTTTTAGAGTCTTTCTAGTGTTTTTGTAGTGTTTTGCTATGTAAACAGGTCAATGTACGTTTGGAGCTTGCTTGGAACAAAAGGAGCAAAAAGGGATCAAATTGGAGCTAAAAATGGAGTTTTAAGACTTATGAAGATTTGCAGCCTTCTCTGTCCAGAAATACGACGTGTGTCGATCGACAGGAATAAGTTGTGTCGATCGACAGGTGATTCGAGATCAGAAGCTGTGCGAGAATTCAAGCCCAATTCGTTTCCTATTCGATTTTGGATCTTCATGACCGACTTAATCAATCCCTAGACGTCTAGAAGACTTGTATATATAGTTGTCTTAGCTTTTTAAAAGAGATATCCAGACTTTGTTAAAGCTTTAGAGAGATATCTACTTTGTTCTAGGTTTTGAGAAGAGAGCTTTGGGGAGATCTTTCTGTTCCTGATCCTTCAAGTCCTGATTGTGAACCCCTGTTATTTCTATCTCTTAATCTTAATGATGATTTCGTTTCTTATCTCTTGTGTTATTGCTTTGATTATGTCTGAGTAATTCACCAGTTAGATTTAGGGTTTCTCATAAGGGTTTGATGGTTTGATTGAATGGATTGATTAGTTAAGGATTGTCTATCTTATTTGTTCTTAATCTGAGATTGTTCTTACTGCTTATTCTTGATTGATCACCTTGAATTTGAACCTAGGTTGTTAGTCTCTGCGAAAGTAGGATTGATAGCTTGAACCTATCTCTGATTAGCAACACTCCTGATTCTCAACGACAGTTGGTTTTAGGGTCTTGTGAACACATTGAACCTGAACTTTAATGCTGATTTCGATTCTAGGATTTCACAACGACAGTTGGTTATCTGTTTCTAGTTTTAGGAGTATTCACAACGACAGTTGGTTTACTTACTTTTATGTTTGAGTTCTAGAACATTGATTAATTTATCCTAACTAATCTTTCTATTCATCATTCCTGATTTCCTGAGAATTCCCTGAGTCTAACGCTTTCTCTAATTGTTTTACAACTCTATTTACTTTCCTGCAATTGTTTTATTTACTTTACTTCTATTTTGGTTTAGCCTAATCTGACAACTAAAAACCTATTGTGTAACTAAGTCCCTGTGGATTCGATCCCTAAGTACTACAGTGATCTCTTAATTAGAGAGAGTAGCTCTAGGGTAAATTTGAGCATATCAAATTTTGGCGCCGTTGCCGGGGACTTTTGTCTACCATTAGGTTTCAGTTTAGGATTTTGTCTAAACTCTTTTATTTTCAGTTTAACTACTTTTGTTTTCTTCTTTTTCTGGTGTGTTTCAGGTGACAGCTAATCTCACAACCAGGAACTAGCAGGAAAACATGAGTGAGCACTTTGCATTTCAACAAGACTACTATCGTCTCATAAGGAACTATGATGTTAGTTTCTACCAAGCTCCCTCTCCTCCATTACCAACGGATGAAGATGTGGAGTCAATGTTCGAAACACTCCTTGCAAGACAACATCAGGCTTGCAGCGAGGCCAGCAAGGTCTGGATACCACCAGATAAACGAGACGAGAATAATTGCAATGCAGTTTCGGTTCGTGAAAGTGAAACTGCACAGATCGAAGCCATGTTTCGAACACTTCTCGAAGGACAGCAACAACTCACATCAGACATCACAAGCAAGCTGGATGCAGTGTCCTCTGATCTCAATGGGAAAATCGACGCAGTGTATACCTATGCCCAGACGCTTGAAGCTCGAATTTCTCAAGTTGCTGAATCTGTGCACCGCCACGCTGTGTGTCGATCGACACCAACCATCACTGTCGATCGACACACCTCGGAAAATAAATCTGAGAGCAGAAGTCAAGCTTCTACGGATCTATGGCCTTCAGCGATGCATGTCGATCGACACACTCCTGCCACTGTCGATCGACAGGACCCGAGAGTGGAGCTGCCTTATGTTGTGATTCCACCATCCGTGAAATCCAACGACTACGCACCAAAGGTACCTTATCCTAGACCCCACAGATCTAAATAGGAGATTGAGGATGAGAAGTGTAAAGCTATGCTTGATAAGATCAAGACCAAGTTTCCACAATGTGACACCGATGACACTTCATCTACAATGAAGAGTTTGGTTAAGCGAATGGTCTTGAACGGTCTAACTCCTGAGGAAGGAGCTTTGCTTACATGTGATACCACTGCGGCTATCTCAGCTAAGGCACCTAAGAAGACAAAGGAGAAGAAAGAGAAGGCGATTTTTTCTAAACAATCTAGCACGGCAATTCAGAAAAAGCTTCCGAAGAAGCTACCTGATCCAGGACGTTTTGTACTCGATTGCTCTGTCTCCACAGCGAGGTTTTCACACTCTCTCTGTGATCTTGGATCCAGTATCAACCTGATGCCTCTCTCTGTGGCTTTGAGACTCGGGATGACTGCTTTCAAACCAACCAATATCTCCATTTTCCTTGCTGATCGATCCTGACGGCTTTGTGGTCATGACATATGCTAGTGAGCCCATAGATCCTTTGATTTTAGGACACCCTTTCTTGGCTACAGCTGGTGCCAAGATAGATGTGAAGAAGGGGACTATGCAACTTGATTTGGGTGATGTCGTTATGGACTTTGACATGGAGAAGCCAAGAAAGGCACCTACCATTGATGGTATGGCTTTCTCTGTGGTGACCTCTGACGACATTACTGCTGGGTATGTCGACAAGAGTAGTTCGAGTGACCAAGCATCTAAGCCTGAAGAGTTGAGCAAGATGTGCTGCAGAAAAGGTTATGATATAGAGCTTGCAGAAACGGTGTGTCGATCGACACACATTCCTCGTGTCGATCGACAGCCCCGACGAGCTGAGCCAGAGACATCAAAGGAAGCTGTTTCATAGGATGTTCTCAAACAAGCAAGTCCGATTGCTGCTCCACGACGGAAAGCTCCTAATCTGCCACTTCCCAAACCTAGAGAAAAGCTAAGGTATGCATTTTCTACCCATCCACCTCCTAATATCATCAATAAGATTTTAAAACTTCAAAGACTGCTTTGCCGTTAACCAAGCCACGAGATTCTTGTAGAGGGCTTGTTTCTTCTTTTGATGATGTTTCAGGAAAACGAAGTATCCCACCCATACCTCAGTCCCACCCTTCTGTTGCTATTCCTTCATTCCTTGGTAGATCTCCTGCACCTAATGCTTATAAGCCACCATGGATGAGGAGACACCTTTCTCAGAGGCATTCACTACCGCCTTCTGATACACCAGATCTCTGATTTTCCACCACAGTCAAGCTAATGACTGAAAAGAAGCGCTTAGTGGGAGGCAGCCCACTGGTTTGGTTTTTCTTTTTCTCTTTTTAGGATGTTATCTTTTCATTTTTCACTAACTTGTTTTGGATTATTGATGGAACTAATGCTTATCTATTCAGGATTATGTTCTGCTTTGATGTTTGATTGTCTTTCCACAGCTTATAGCAGGGAATTCATGTGTGAAAACTTCAACAAAACAGCTACAATCTTGCAGAAATTTTGCCTCAGACCTTTCTGATTCGGACAGTGTGTCGATCGACACACTCCATCAGTGTCGATCGACACTACACGGGGTAACTGGTTCTAACTTAGCAAAAATTCCTCAATTTTCAATTCAAGTTATTTTTAATTTTTCTCCGATCCTAAGACTTTTTACCACTGGGGACAGTGTTACTTAAGTCTGGGGGAGGAAAATACTGACGTATTTTTCTTTGTTTTGGTTTTTGATTTCTTACTAACCATCTACTTATTCCATTTGAGTCATTTTTCTTTTGTTTTATTGAGTCAAAATTTTGTTGAAAACTATGATCCTTTTTCTTTCGTGTTTTGCCTGGTTGATTAATGCTATAGATAATGTCTGATTCTGACTAATGAAAAATCCAATGATTGAGCGATGAACCAGAGACAAACAAATTCCCATCAAGATTCACTAAGGCCGGAGCCTCCATTCAAATTCATTCCCCTCATTGATGTGGTTAGTGTTTCTAAGAGCTTGACTCTTTGTTCATACTTGATTGCTTAGCATGGAAAACAATGGTACCTCTTTCCCCTGAATTAAAGTCCCAGCACTCATTTCAAAAAAAAAAAAGAGAAGAAGAGAAAGAATGAATGTAAGTTAAGATGATTTCCTGCGAGTTAGAGGGTAGATGCGAATCGATGATCCCATTATTCTGCTCTTGTCTGGAAAGATCACTTTTGTTTTTGAGAATCTTGTGAAGTGAAGTAAGGGATGCATGGTTACCCCCTTGCATACTTTGGACCTCATGGAAACTTGGTCTTCTAAAGAAAGAATAAAAAAAAAGAAATAATACATATGAGTGTGTAAGCGGATAAGTCTAGGGAGAGTAAGGTTACTCTGCGTTGGAAGTGTTGAGTCTTGATGGTAGAGTACAGTGAATGAGTCTAGAAGGTTCTGGTGCATTGACTACGTTGATTGAGACCCAGTGATGATGGCTTTCTTGATGATTGTGTGGAGATGTTTTGGGAGTTTCTTGGTTTTATTGTGATTTCAGCGGAGAAGTACATGGTGGTTCGTTTTAGGCTTGACTGTTAGGCATATGGATTTGGTTCGAATGACTAAGGCAAGGCATTCAAGACAAAGGTGAGTTTTCGTGTTTTTCAAACCTCTTTCCACAGGATTAGTTTCTGTTTTGCTTGAGGGCAAGCAAAAGCTAAGTTTGGGGGAGTTGATATACCTCATATTTTACCCTCCATCTATATGATTTAAGAGTCATTTTTAGAGTCTTTCTAGTGTTTTTGTAGTGTTTTGCTATGTAAACAGGTCAATGTACGTTTGGAGCTTGCTTGGAACAAAAGGAGCAAAAAGGGATCAAATTGGAGCTAAAAATGGAGTTTTAAGACTTATGAAGATTTACAGCCTTCTCTGTCCAGAAATACGACGTGTGTCGATCGACAGGCATAAGTTGTGTCGATCGACGACAGGTGATTCGAGATCAGAAGCTGTGCGAGAATTCAAGCCCAATTCGTTTCCTATTCAATTTTGGATCTTCATGACCGACTTAATCAAGCCCTAGACGTCCAGAAGACTTGTATATATAGTTGTCTTAGGTTTTTAAAAGAGATATCATGACTTTGTTAAAACTTTAGAGAGATATCTACTTTGTTCTAGGTTTTGAGAAGAGAGCTTTGGGGAGATCTTTCTGTTCCTGATCCTTCAAGTCCTGATTGTGAACCCCTGTTATTTCTATCTCTTAATCTTAATGATGATTTCGTTTCTTATCTCTTGTGTTATTGCTTTGATTATGTCTGAGTAATTCACCAGTTAGATTTAGGGTTTCTCATAAGGGTTTGATGGTTTGATTGAATGGATTGATTAGTTAAGGATTGTCTAACTTATTTGTTCTTAATCTGAGATTGTTCTTACTGCTTATTCTTGATTGATCACCTTGAATTTGAACCTAGGTTGTTAGTCTCTGCGAAAGTAGGATTGATAGCTTGAACCTATCTCTGATTAGCAACACTCCTGATTCTCAACGACAGTTGGTTTTAGGGTCTTGTGAACATATTGAACCTGAACTTTAATGCTAATTTAGATTCTAGGATTTCACAACGACAGTTGGTTATCTGTTTCTAGTTTTAGGAGTATTCACAACGACAGTTGGTTTACTTACTTTTATGTTTGAGTTCTAGAACATTGATTAATTTATCCTAACTAATCTTTCTATTCTTCATTCATGATTTCCTGAGAATTCCCTGAGTCTAACGCTTTCTCTAATTTTTTTTGTTCACCCGCTTTCTCTAATTGTTTTACAACTCTATTTACTTTCCTGCAATTGTTTTATTTACTTTACTTCTATTTTGGTTTAGCCTAATCTGACAACTAAAAACCTATTGTGTAACTAAGTCCCTGTGGATTCGATCCCTAAGTACTACAGTGATCTCTTAATTTGAGAGAGTAGCTCTAGGGTAAATTTGAGCATATCAGCGTTGTAGGTCGAAGCGCTCTGGGAACAAACATCCAGGCCCTCGGGCCAAAAATGCTGAGAGCTCCTTTCGCGAAGAGCTTTTCTGCACCAACCTAGGGGTAGGTGAATGTCAACTTGGCATTGGTACTGGTATGCAAATTCCTCGTGGCATGCTCGAACAACTTTCCCCTGGCCATTACATTTCTGCGCATGGCTATCTTGAGAAGGTTCGTTTCGTTTTAATTGCAAAAGTTTGTTTGTGTATACATAAGATAACTGACTACGAATGAATTTTGCAGCTTGTGAACAAGTACAAGGGTTTTCGAAGTGAAAAAGAATTTCTTCAGAGAAAGGTGTTTCAGCTGGAAAAAAGGATGCTTGAGATCTCGAAGGACCTGTGTGTTCTTGAAGCTCATCCCGAACACTGGCTTGATTGAGGTTTCGATCAGTTCTTTGGCGGGATACCAGCTGGTCTTCGGGTAATAATTGACCTCGCGAGTCAAGGAGTTGAAGTGTTCGAAAGAGAAGACTAGACTCATATAAGCCAAATCCTTAGTTGTTGTTTCTTGGTTTTGCTACGTGTTTCGCGCTTTTGAAGGCACTTTTTGAAATTCCTTGTAATCGAAGGAAGGTGGTGTAACCCCTCCCCTCCCCCCCCCCTTTTTTTTTTTTGAAAATGAAATAAAGAGGATTTTATTTAATAAAATAGCTGAACTCATACGAGCTGCCTACGTACCCTTTTTTTTTATAGGGATCAAGCCAAACCGTAGTTCATTTTATAGAAAATAAAAAATTAAGCATAAAACTTTTTCAGGTTCAAGATGTTCCACGGACGCGGGATGTCTGTTCCATCTTGCTCTCTTAGTCGATACACACCATTCCGAACCACCTCGGAGACCTCATAAGGTGCTTTTCTGCACCATCTTCTTTTTTGTTGTCGAAAACGCGACGAAGGACGAAATCCCCAACATTCAAAGGTCGATTCTTAACTTTAGAGTTACAATATCGAGCCACAGTTTGCTGGTAATTCTGTAAACGAATTAGTGCTCGATCCCGTCGTTCGTCGATTATATCCAAAGTATCCTCGAGAATCTGGTTGTTCGTAGCGACATGTTGTGGCAACTCAGTCCTTCGAAGTCCAGGTACTTCATTCTCAGATGGCACAATTGCTTCCATACCATATACCAGGGAAAAAGGAGTCTCTCCAGTAGCTCGTCGTTGCGTCGTTCGGTAAGCCCATAATACAGGTTGTAACTCGTCGTACCAACCCCCCTTGTGAGCTGTTAAACGTTTCTTCAAGTTCGACAAAATCGTTTTGTTGGTCGCTTCGGCTTGACCATTTCCTTGTGGATATCGAGGTGTTGAATAACTAAACTTAATCTTCCACGAAGAACAAAAATCTTCGAAGTCCGCCGAAATGAATTGTGACCCATTGTCAGTCACTATTTCAGACGGTATTCCATGACGACAGATGATATTTTTCCATAGGAAGGTCTTAACTTGAGAATCCTTTATTGAGATATAGGCCTCGGCTTCAACCCACTTCGAGAAGTAATCGGTGAGAACAAGCAAGAATTGTACTCCTCTAGTTGATCGATGTAAGGGTCCGATTATATCCATTGACCAACGCATAAATAGATAAGGTGCTGTGATGGAAGATAATTGCTCCGAAGGTTGATGAATCAATGGTGCATGTTGCTGACATTTCATGCAACGTCAGGCATATTATTGTTGGCCAGAAAAACCCTTGCCTCTTGATTTTAAACGCCATTGTTCGAACGGACGAATGACTCCCACAGAGCCCTTCATGCGTTTCAGCTGTCACAATGTATGTCTCTTCTCCATAAATACACAATAAATATGGGTCACTCAGACCGCGCCTGTAAAGTGCCCCGTGTATCAAACAATATTTCGCGCTTTGTATGCGTAACTTTCGAGCTCTCCATTTGCCTTCCGGAAGTTCCCCGAATTCGATGTACCTCTTGATTGGAATTCTCCAATCACTCCCCTAGACTTCGGGCGATGCATCGAACTGCACCTCGCGAGGTTGTTGTTTCGGTGCTGGCGCTAAATCCGAAATATCTTCTTCCACTGTTTCAGCATCGGTGTTCTCCCTACTGATATCACCTGATTCCGTTGTATTATCGGATTCTCCCAATGGTTGTTGTGGAACAGGACTTCTCCGAACTCTCTTGTTCGAAAGAGCTTCCATTTGACTATTAGGATTGGTCTTGGACTTGGACCGTGTTAAAACTGCTACTTGGTCTCCGATGTGAATACTTGGTGACAAAATACTCTCGACTGGAATTATCCTTTTTAGATCCGGGTCCGAAGTGGAAGCTAGAGCTGCTAACGCATCTGCCGAAGTGTTTTCACTTCGGGGGATACGAACGAGTTCAAAAATCTTAAATTGCGCGGCCAAAGCCTGCACTAAATGGAGGTAGGCTTCCATTCGTTGATCCTTTGCTTCGTAGTCTCCATTAAATTGGTTGACCACGAGCTGAGTGTCGCAATAAACCGTAAGCTCCTCGACACCCACGTTTTTTGCGAGGCATATTCCAGCTATTAAGGCTTCGTATTCTGCCTCGTTATTTGATGCTGGGAAAACAAGGCGAAAAGATTGCTCAATTACTTCCTTTCCGGGTGCAACAAGCCTGATGCCAATTCCCGAACCTTGTCGAGATGAAGATCCATCAACGTGGAGCCTCCACATGCTTTCCATACCTGACTCGCTAATTGAATCTGAAGTAGGCAGCTCAGTTAGGAAATCTACCAAAACCTGTGCTTTCGCACTGGTCCTTCCTTTGTACTCTATATCGTATTCGCTTAATTCTATTGCCCATTTGGCGAGCCTTCCCGACTGCCCCGGACTATGTAGAATAGTTCGTAATGGATGAGAAGTTAACACCTCGATTGGATGTGACTGAAAGTATGGTCGCAACTTGCGAGCTGACATTACAACTGCTAGTGCTAATTTTTCAATCATTGAATACTGTGTTTCTGCATCAAGAAGAGTTTTACTAACATAATAAATTGGTTTCTGTTCGCCGCGATCATCTCGGACCAGAACGCCGCTAACTGAATGAGTTGATACCGAGACGTATAAGTATACCGAGATGAAAGATGTTTTCTCTTGATCTTCGGGGTTCATCATGATTTGATTATATCCTGAGTAAGCATCCATGAAAGATAATCTTTCATGTCCAGCCGTCGACTCGACAACTCGGTCGATATGTGGCAATGGGAAATTGTCCTTCGGACATGCCTTATTTAGATCGGTGAAATCAATGCAGACTCTCCACTTGCCATTTTTCTTCTTTACCACAACTGGATTAGCGAGCCAATCCGGGTATTTTACCTCCCTGATTGACCCTATTGCTAGGAGTTTATCTACTTCATCGTTGACAGCTTTTGCTCGTTCGGGTTCGAGCTTACGTCTCTTCTGTTTTATTGGCTTGAAGCTCGGATCAACGTGTAGTTCGTGAGAAATCACTTTGAGGTTGATTTCTGGCATATCCTTCGCTTCCCAAGCAAAAGAAGCCTTGTGATCTTTTAGCATTTGAATTAAAGCTTCCCTTTCGTTAGTATCCATTGCGGTACCAATTTTTACCTTTTGCTCGGGGTAACTTTCATGGATAATCACCTCCTCAATAGTATCTGCGGGATTATGAACTTTAATAGTTCTTGGCATAATCCCGAAGTTCTGTAATTGCTATCGTGGACGAAATTTATGACTTGCAAGATAGCATGTCCGAGCCGTCTGCTGATCTCCGTAAATGGTTTTTATCCCTTTGCTTGATGGGAACTTAATGCACTGATGATAAGTTGATGGTACCGCCTTCATCTGGTAAATCCATGGTGTCCCGAGGATCACGTTGTAGGAAGAAGGTTTGTCAAAAACTGTGAATTCGACAATAGTCGGAACACCTGCTGCGAGGACTGGCAACTTGATTGTTCCCAAGGACATCGAAGTTTCATTTGTGAAAGCTATCAACGGCATTGGAGTTCCCATGATATCTACCCGAGAAATACCCATTTTTTCCAATGTTCGGAGAAAAATGAGATCCACCGAGCTTCCCGTGTCGATTAAAACCTTTTTTACTTCGAAGTTTGCCACATCAAGATTTATCACGAGTGCGTCATCATGCGGTTTTGACAGGTGGGAAGTATCTTCTTCTTCAAAACTTATGATGGTGGTTTGTAGGCTAATAGTGGGTGCTCGAGATACGCTCATAACCGCCGCTCGTTGATGTTTCTTTATCTCCCGAATGGAATCTTTGAACAATTTAGATCCTCCCATGATAACGTTTATCCGTTGTTTTGGACCCTCGGATGGGGTTATCTCCATTACTTTGGGTCGCTCATTGCTTCCTTGAGATTCGCCTGGATTTTCTTTTGCCTTGTGATATTGCGCTATAAACTCCTCAGTGTTGAAGTTTGCTTAGGTTCCCGATGCCCATAGATCTGCAAGGTGCCGTTTCAGGATACCATAGTCCTTTGTTGCATGTCCGTTGACCCTATGAATATCACAGTAAGCATTCTCATCTCGGACCCATGTGTTAAAGGAAGGTTTCTTCCCTTTTCCAAAGTTGGATTTCGAGATGTTGTTACTGCGAGGCGTTTTTGATCTCGCTGCTCTCTTGGTTCGAATTTTCTGTTTGGAAGCTGAGCATTTGTCTTGGTAGGAGTTTGTGAATTTTTGAATTTCCTTGCAATAGACCTCTTGTCTTCTTCGGCTTCGATCCAGCTGTTAGCTCGGAACAAAGCGTCTTGGATACAATCTGGCTTATTGATGATTAGTTCTTCTCGGAACTGTGATTCGTGCCATAGTCCGTGTTTCAAAGCGGAAATTGCTGTTGAATGGGATATGCCTGGCACCTTTGCAATGACCTCTTTGAATTTCGTGATATACTTACGAAGCGGATCATTCGGTCCTTGCGATAAAGCCCAAAGATCTGCGTCCGAAGTCCCTTTCTCAATAAACATAGAGTATTGTTTGAGGAATTACGATGATAAGTCTTTGAAACTTTTTATGGATTCTGGTTTGAGTCGGGTGAACCATAACAGAGCCGGTCCAGATAGATGCTCAGCGAAGATTTTACAATACCCAGCTTCCTGTTCGGATTCTTCTAGGTCGAAACGACTAACCGCAATTTGGAAAGCTGCTAAGTAATTTCTTGGATCTCCTATCCCATCATAGGAAGGTATCTTAAGCCGTCGTGGGTTCTTGAGACGTACATTTGCAATTTCCAAAGTGAACAGAGTTCGGCAGGTGTCTTCAATGACTCGATCAATTTGAGGAGCTTGGCTAACAGCCTTATGAAATTTAGCTCACATTTCTTTGAGCTCGCGTTGTACGTCTAAAAAGTCCGAATTCAGATGAGTTGTGTGCTGCGTTGCATTAGGAGTTTCCTGTTGACCGTCCGAGCCAGTCGCGTCGATCGGGTTTTCCTCCCTATCACGCTGCCCTGGACCAGAGCTTTCAGGCAGGTCAGTGGGAATCTCGATGCGTGATGGTTGAAGTACCGGCATGACCTGAGACACAGCCGCTGCAGTCGTCGGATTAGCTATTGCCGTAGTTAAAGAATCCAGTTGAGCCGTTACAGTGTCATGATTTTTCGAAGCACTTTCTTGGCCAGCAGTCAAAGCAGCTATATTGTTCTCGACTGCCGTGAATTTTGCAGTTAAAGCATTGATCGCATCCATAATGGGATCTGGTTGATTTGAACCGGTATCGTGAGACATGATGATTCGTTGCTGTGGATGAATGAAATTTCCACAAATGTAGAAATTGCGTGAGTGAAGACTATATCTCCCCTCCTTCTAGCGCCAAAATGTGGATCTCAGATCCAACACTCAAAATATCGAATTAAAAGGTTAAGAAAAGAATGAAATTTCAACAATAATTTGCTCTCAAGAGAAAAGTGTAAAGCGTCAGTATTATTGCCAAAAAATCCTCCCTCTATTACACTGGGCTCATCTTATATTTATATCCCTATTTTAGGACATTAATTGCTATAAATACTATTATTACAATTATTCTCATTAATTGTATCGGTTTTGATCATGTCCTTTATTATCGTAACAGCTATATTTGAATTTTCTGATGGGCTTCGAATCGTGGGCCTTTTCCTTCTGTCCGAGCTCATTTCTCCTCTCCGAGCTGTTCGCCACCCGAGCTCTCTTCTAGGGTGATTGGACCTTGATTTTGGGCTTCTGATTTGGATCCATCTTCAGTTCGGGATACGGTATCAACAGCGAGCTTATCGGATATCAACCGTTTTACATAAGCCTCACTTGGAACATTTCCAGTCCACATCTCATGTGGTGTCTTTGCAGCTGATTTTGTAGGAACTCTATTTAGTGTAAACGCAGACGTTTCTAGAGCGTATCTCCAAAAGGATAATGGAAGGTCTGTGTGACTCATCATTGATCGAACCATATCCAATAGGGTCTGATTCCTCCTCTCGGAAACTCCACTCCATTGGGGCGTTCCAGGAGGAGTGAGCTGTGAAACAATTCCACACTCTCTCAGATGATCGCTGAACTCTTGGCTTAAGTATTCTCCTCCGCAATCTGATCGAAGAGCTTTAATACTTTTGCCAAGTTGGTTTTGTACTTCATTTTGGAACTCCTTGAACTTTTCAAAGGATTCCGACTTGTGTCTCATCAAATAGACATAGCCGTACCTACTGAAGTCATCAGTAAAGGTAATGAAGTACTTATAATTTCCTCTAGCACTTGTGCTCATCGGGCCGCACATATCTGTATGTATAAGGCCCAATAAGTCACTGGCCCTTTTCAGGCTAGCGATCATCTCGATGGGCGACGCCACGTTCTCATATTGCTTTTGCTATTCCGAGTTCATGGTAGCCAACATCAGACAAGTAACATCGAGCACATCATTAGAATGCTTCTCCCAAGCATTCTTCTCTGACTACGGGGCATTGGTGCGGTACTTCTCGGGGAGAACTTGCTCAAGGACATAGTCCTTCTTCTCCTGCCTGAGTATGATTCTCAGGTTCCGATACCATTCGAGAAAGTTGGATCCATTCAATTTGTCCTCCTCAAGGACGGATCTCAACGAGAAAGTGTTTGAATTGGAGTTAGACAAACAAATAGAGGTTTAGATACGGTGTTCAAAAAAAGAGAAATTTTAACGAAATTTTAACGAAATTCTTGATGGAGAGGAGCATTCAACTTATGAATCAACCCCAATTATTCCAATTGGTATGAGGGACTTTCCAAATACGGTAAGGTTTTGCTCATTGACAGATATGCACTATCATGGCCCTTTGTTCACCTGGACCAACAAGAGAGAAGAAGGATTAATCAGTAAAAAGCTGGATCGAGTTCTAATTAACGAAGAGTGGAATCGCAAATTCCCATTATCATACAGTGTCTTTGAACCTGGTGGCTGCTCTGACCACGTCCGTTGCAGACTCAAATTGGGAGATAATATGCCAAAACCGCGTGGTCCTTTTAAATTCTCAAATGTGCTAACCTCTTCTCCGGAGTTTATGTATCGAGTCCAAGACTTCTGGAACACAACCCCTACTCTGTTTCACTCTACTTCTGCCATGTTCCGATTTTCGAAGAAGCTTAAAGGGCTGAAACCTATTCTAAAGACATTGGGCCGAGCTGGCTTGTGTAATCTATCACTTCGTGTGGATGAAGCGTACGCTACTCTCTGTGACAAACAGAAAATCTCTTTTGAGGACCCGACACCGGTGGCTCTTAATGATGAAAATCAAGCTTACACCAATTAGGACAAGTTATCAGATTTGGAAGAGGCCTATTTGCGGCAGAAATCAAAGTTACATTGATTGAATGTTGGAGATAAAAACAATAAGTTTTTTCACAATTCTCCAAAAGCTAGAGAAGCTTCTAATTCTATACGTGAGATTCACTGTGATGATGGACGAATCTGCACGTCTCCGGAGGATATAAAGGCTGAAGCAGTGGATTTCTTTGAGAATTTTTTTAAAATTCAATCAGGGGAGGAGGAAAATGTAACTATTTCGCAACTTCAAGAGCTTATGGGGTTTCGGAATACTGAAGCTGATGGCTTGTTATTAACTCGATCATTCACTGAAGAGGAAATAAAAAAAGTCTTGTTCTCTATGCCACGAAACAAATCCCAGGGCCTGACGGTTACACGGTTGAATTTTTCATGGCGACATGGCCAATATTGGGAAATGATTTTGTGGTGGCGGTCCAATCGTTTTTCTTAAAAGGTTTTTTACCTAAAGGGGTTAACACCACTATTCTTGCCTTGATTCCCAAGAAAACAGAGGCGAGATCGATGAAAGATTATCGACCCATCTCCTGCTGCAATGTGTTATACAAGGTTATTTCTAAGATTTTGGCAAACCGGCTTAAGGAACTTCTCCCAAGCTCAATTGCCCCCAACCAATCGGCTTTTATCAAAGACCGCCTTATGATGGAAAATTTATTGTTGGCTTCGGAGTTAGTGAAGGACTACCACAAAGCTACTGTCTCTAGTTGTTGTGCTTTAAAAATTGACATATCAAAAGCTTTTGATTCGGTGAACTGGTCGTTAATGTTCAAAATCATAAGGGCTATGGCACTACCGGAAACTTTCATACATTGGATAGATCTCTGTGTTGGAACAGCCACATTTTCAGTCAAAGTGAATGGGGAGCTGGCGGGGTTTTTTCGAAGTGAACGGGGGTTGCGGCAGGGCTGCTCGCTATCTCCATATCTCTTTGTGATCTGTATGAATGTCCTCACATGTATGCTTGATAAGGCCGCTGCGTAAAGAAGGTTTGGATACCACCCGCTGTGCCAAAACATGAGCCTCACACACTTATGTTTTGCAGACGACATACTTGTGTTCTCTGACGGTAGTGTTCGCTCTGTAGAGGGCATCTTTAAGGTTTTTGATACCTTCGCTGCATATTCGGGACTGAAAATTAGTGTAGAAAAATCTACAATCTTCATGGCTGGGGTCTCACAGTTGCACAGATCTATGATTCTCCAACGTTTTCATTTGGAGATAGGCACACTTCCGGTACGTTATCTTGGTCTTCCTCTTCTTATTAAGGTTATGACGGCAGTAGACTATCTCCCTCTCCTAGAAAGAATCCGGCGACGAATTTCATCATGGACTGGGAGATTTCTTTCTTTTGCTGGGCGATTGCAGTTGATCAAATCAGTTTTATCAAGTCTTACCAATTTCTGGTGTTCTGCTTTCCGGTTACCAAACAGCTGTATAGAAGAGATTGAAAAACTATTTGCAGCGTTTCTTTGGTCTGGTCCCGAACTTAACGCAAAGAAAGCAAAGGTTACTTGGTCACTGGTTTGTCGTCCAACGCGAGAAGGAGGATTGGGAATTCGCTCTCTGAAAGATGTTAACACGGTCTGTGTTCTAAAGCTAATCTAGAGAATTGTTTCGGTGCCCAATTCAATGTGGGTTAGATGGATAAATGCAAATTTGATTAAAGGCAAAACCATATGGTCGATCAAGGAGTCTACTAGCTCTGGTTCTTGGATGTGGCGGAAGATTCTCAAATACAGAGATAAGGCACAAGCTTTTCACCGGAAAGAGGTCCGATCAGGCATGTCAACTTCATTCTGGTATGATACATGGAGTTCGCTGGGGCAGCTTTACAATCGACTAGGATCACGTGGTGTCATTGATCTGGGGATTTCGTGCAATGCAACTGTGGCTGAAGTTCTAGATATGCGTCGGAAAAGAAGACATCGGGCTGACTTTTTGAATCAAATTGAAGTAGTAATTCAAACAGTCCGAGAATCTCGCAACGGGGAAGCTGATCTCTCGCTTTGGAAGCACAATGATGACAGTTTCAAGGAAAAATTCTCTTCTCATCACACGTGGAACCAGATACGTGTGATTCATCAAAGCTGTGACTGGTACAAAGGAGTTTGGTTCCCTTTCTCAACCCCCAAGTATGCGTTTATGACATGGTTGGCGTTTCAAGATCGTTTGGCAACAGGAGATAAGATTCGGAGCTGGAATGCAGGATCACACAATGTGGCTGCGTATTATGTGGAGAAGATTTGGAGACTCGCAACCATCTCTTCTTCTCCTGCTCTTTCTCGTCTCATGTCTGGTCTGTTCTTACTAGAGGTCTCCTCCGACAAAGGTACACTACAAGCTGGTCATCTATTGTTCCCATCCTCCTTGATGAAACACAGCCTAAGCTCTTCGCTTTTACTCTGCGATACGTATTCCAAATATCTCTTCATAGTCTATGGAGGGAAAGAAATGGAAGGCGCCATGGTGACGCACCCATCCCAGCGGCTAAGCTCGCGCAACTCATCGACAAGCACGTTCGTAATAGATTTAGCACTATTCGGGCAACCGGAAAATTCGAAGCAGGCCTCCGCTATTGGTTCCAAACCCGTAACACCTAATATTTCCCTTTGATGTAATGATCTAAAAGTTCAAAGGAAAACTTCAAATCCATGTAGTATTTATTGCAAAAACGTTTTTTTTGGTGAATAAAATTTTACATTCATAAAAAAAAAAAAAAAAAATCCTTATTTCACAAAAACTTAAGTGAGCCACTGGCTATCACCCAAATCTTAGTTATTTAGGTAAGCAACTCTTTGCTAATCATATCCAATATGACTTTTAGTTGTAGACAAAACATCTTATGTTTTATCCACCTGATGTCTACGGGCCCAGAACTTCTGATGTCCCACTCAAGTTAACCAATCTATCAATCATGTAATAGTTGATGTCATGCACTGCAAGCCCATCAACTCTATTACCTACTGCCTTACTCATGTAACTGCAGATACCTTGCACTGCAAGCCTATCACGCAACGAAACGAGTCTTGACAGCTGACTAGATTGGGAAGACATCAAGAAAACTTGATATTTAGTTTGAGGAACTGAACTTTTAATCTTGATGTATATCTTATATGCAATCAAGAAGGCTTAGATTTCATTTAAAACAATCATTTTAATCTAGGTTTTATTAATCTAAGGAGTGGGGTGAAGTTTTGTTCGGTTATTACTTTTGCAGCGCACCGATGCTAGTAACGAGTTCATGTTACCCTAGCATCGATCGACACTCATCGGTGCAACCAAAACAATTTCGATAATTGGTTAGTATCGATCGATACTACATTAGTATCGACCGATGCTCAACCAACCAAATCGATTTACGATAACCAGTCAATCCAATTGATCTGGATCGATAACCGGTCAATCAAATTGAACCGTATTGATAACCAGTCGGTATCGATCGGTACAACACTTGTATCGGTCTATACCAACCTAATCGCACCAAACCGCAATCAGCCGGTTTAAATCGATTTTGACCAAGCATGATAACCGATTCAATCCAATTGAACCGACTAACCATTCGCAAGGCTGTATTCCATTTCGGGAACTTCGATCTTTGGATCGAAACCTAAAATTTTTATTAGAGTATCGATCGACACCATCATGATGGTATCGATCGATACCACGAAACCTAGTTCGACAAGTTTTTAGCAAAAACGATTTTTCACAGAAGACTTATCGTAGCATGCATCCTATACATCATATGTATCCAAATTCGAATTCTCCAATTCAATTACATGCTTTTAAGTGATTCAAAGTTAAACCTTAGTGCTCTGATACCACTGAAGGAATTTTCTAAAGGTTTTTACCGGATTAATCTCTATTAATCAACCTATAGAAAATTCATAAAGCCTAGGATCTAAGGTCTGTAAACTTGAATCTTATAGATCTTGATGATACCTGGAGTTATGCAGCGGATTGATATCAGGAATCAGAGATCTGGAAGCGCCTCACGTGTTGTGCCTCTACTGAAGTCCACACTCACACGAACATGAATCCGTAGGGATGCTAGTGCCTCGACTCGGATCTTGCAGAGGAAACCTGTGTTTTCTGGAGAGGGAACGAATAGGGTTTTTAAAATCACGTGCCACATATCATATCAATAGGCACGGGACAAGACCTAATTATTCCCGGGCCAAACCGGAATGAATTAAGTTATTGGGCCGAAATCCCTATTTCGGTCCGCACATAGTATCGATCGATACTACCTTGTTGGTATCGATCGACACCTTCCCTCATTACACGTTCCTTGCTTAAGTGCATCCTGTTCGCTTAGGTGTGTGACCCTGTAGGATCAAATGACACTAGTAATGAGTTCATAACTCACAGCTCATGAGTGGCTTCTAGCAAAACCTCATGACCACCTAGTATCAGATGAATTTCTGATCTTGACAAACAACGATGTCTAGAGTAAGTACAAGAATGATTTCAGGACATTCCCAACACCTATCAACCCGTTTTCCATCACCACTCATCTTCCCGGCCAAGAGTCTCTCACGCCTATGCCAAGTCCTTCCCACGATCACCATCCTTTCCTGAAAACCATCAGAACGTAAGTAATCGCTACTTAGTGAGCGGCTATGCCGTCTCATTATACACAGAACGCATGATGCAATGTTCCCAGCCCGTAGACCTTAACCGTCTAATACTTAGAACAAATTCCCATCCGGATCTGAGACGAAGTATGAACCATCACCGAGTCTTGGTGGACTTACTCTAAGCCGCCAAGCCACCCGACTGCCCATACTCGCCTACGAACCGTCAGGCTTAATTCTGACCCTTCAACTAGACCGAATCACCGGTCCGTCTATGATCCAGAAGCAAAGCCAGAGTCGAACTCACCTTTGCCTTCGCGGTTGTTTGACTGAACCCGCGTAGACCCTTCTCATGAGCGATCACCCTCCTCGGCCTCTTTCTCCTTTGATCCCGACTGCCCTAGGCGGATTCCTTATGATCTCTTACTTCTCTGTTTTCTTTCTAAGTTCTTATGTGGACTTTTCTCTGTGTTTTTTCGCGCGTCCAAAATGATCCCCAAGGCCGTCTATTTATAGTTTCGACCAATAACTGTCCATGGAACCGTTCTACAGAAGCGCCTTTCTGTTGGCGTCGTTTCGGCATAAACTGCCCATTAGCACCGGTTCGGCCTACGACAACCATTCATGGTAACCGTCGGTAACCGTCCAGCTACCACGATAGTCGACCATCTCGCCCAGCTACACCATCACTGGTCCCAGCTGACCATCACTTCGTCCAGCTCAGGTGAGCTACCAAGTGACCGTCGAGCTAACCCAGCTCAACTACCCAGCTCATTTCAACTCCTATTCTCTTCTGGAAGTCATCTTTCCGCTTCCCTTTGACTTAGTCCGAGTTTTGTCCACTTCCACTCGAACCAAGTCATGGTCAACGATCCTATTGAGGATCGCGGGCGTTACAGCTTCTGCTCTCACATTTTACGTGTTGTGTTTTTATTGGCGGGAGCACACTCATCAAGAAAGAGAAATAATAATGTCTTGACACTTAACATATGGGAAAACACTCTTAAACTATGTGTAATATTTTGATTGATTCTATTTTTTAATTTAATATTTAATAAATAAAATTAATTAAAAACACTCTTAATATTTAATAAATAAAATTAATTAATAGAACTCTTAAATACTACAACTGATTGCCGTCTTTGATCTGGTAGTTGTTTTATTATAGGTTTTTATTTGCTCGTGACACAAGTAAATGAATGCAAAAACCAAACTTTCAAATTCCAAGGCTATAAGTGAAAGAAGAATGAAAAAGGCACATAAATATCACAACAATGTACCATGATCAATCAAGATAGCCTGTGCATGTGTCGGAGTAACTAAGGTTCTGCCACCATAATACAATAATGCATGCTGCAATAGGAATGGCTACTCCGAGTGGAAATGTGACCCATGCTACTTTCAGTAGCCTAGTCACATTTTCCACTGATCCAAGACAATCACTGCAGCACAAAATTAAGGAATATCACTGACTAAAAACTAAGTCATGAACCGATTATGTGAACGATATCAACGCAAACTGCTTTTATGCACACCTGTTAATGTCAGTCCGCAAGCAAGGGCGCCGAAATCCCTCACGGCTGAGAAACAAGACACAATTGACAAAAAGATGGAACTGGACCGCATAGAGCTGCATTACAATGAGGAAAGATAGATCAAGATTAAAAGCAAAACCATTGAATTACTGAAATAAGAAAGATGGAACTGGACCTCAATGCATCCGAAATCATATGTTACATAGATTTTTGTAGATGCCAAAATGATATTTGTCTCATCTTATCGGTCTCCTTGTACTCCGATTGGTGAGAGAACCGTAAAATCATCAAAGGCAAATTCGAAAGAAGTACTTAAATTGGATCGAAAGTAAGCTTTCAGCAAAATGGATTACCAGGATTGTTGTTAAGTACTCTCAGGGCCACAAGAGCATGTTCATGCTCCGTGAACTCGACAAAGGCAACTCCACGGGAGTAGTACTTAGTATCAACTTTACCCTTCTTCTCATTTTTGTAAGAACTTGATCTGCATAGGGAAAAAAAGAAACTGGGTTCAGATAATAGAACTATGTTTGAATTGTAGCACAAAGGGGAATAGCTGACCTGTCGAATAGAAGGCTTCTGCTTTGTAGCTCGCGAAGTAACAGCATCAACTAAGAGCCTGTTTAGTTGCTTTTGATTCATGGACTTGGGCAAATTGTAGAACACAATCCTTGTTCGAGATACATGGAAGTTAGGAAACTGAAGCTTTTTCATCTTGTTTTCATGCAATCTGCGAGGCCAATCACATGTTCATTTTTTTTTTTCCAATCACATGTTCATTCTTCTCTAATAATACCAAGTCACTACAGTAACACCCATATATGAGAAAGTATAAAAGTTTTACCTTCGTCGCTTGTCCATATCTTCTTTCCAGTCTCCACGCGTTTGAATGGGTACCATGTTGGATCCTTGAGGGTTTTCTGCCATCTCGAGCAAAGCATGGCATATCCAACTGAACATATTCGCCACTCAATGTCTGTTTGCATACTTTAGAGTTTTTCATCAAGTTCTCCCATCCTCTTTACTCCTATTGTGGATCCATCACTTGATAAATCTTTGTCGTCCCTGCAAAGAAAAATAGAGAGAATTATATGTGTAACCCACAAAACATATATCAGCAACCTCAAAAACATGAAATATAATTATACCCTAATTATTTTTTTGCTTGATTCTTTATTCCTTCGTTGAAGTCGTCCATTGCATACATGGAATAGAGCATAAATGTAAAAGCTCAGTTTACTTTTCTTAATAAACAGGAAGACAAAACCTCCATTGCGAGCAACCATTTAAGAATTGTGAAATGTGAGATTACCCTGATCCTAAGCAGAGATACGTCCACTTTGTTTTGCATTTTCATTTAGGATCTTAACAAACAAAGGTTTTCTATAAACCAAATTTTTCAAAAAATAATTTCCATTATTTTAACCTTTAGTTTAACAAAGAAGAAAAAACGTAAATGGGATTGGAGTACCTGCTCCGAAATCCATGACCATGGTATTTGGGTTCCAAAAGCAATTGATAATCGGGCTGTCATTTCGTTTTGAACAACGATGTTATCTATTAATAGGCAATAGACAAAGTCAAAGATAACCAAACCTTGATAAGCCTCGTTCATATTCTGAAAATGAATTAGTTATAGATGTAACGAATATCATCAGAAGCAGCGTCATAGTTTCATCCGAGACCGAGGCAACACCCAATTCACCTAAACCCAGTTTCACATTAATTCAAAACTAAAACATATATTAAAATCAAACAGTGTCAGAATCTTGTTGTTTATACCTTTTCACCTGATGGGTGAAAGCATAAACCATAGCTCTCTCACTCTTAATAGCTCCTTCTTGCTCCATCTGTTCCTTTAAACTTGAGAGACTACCACATATATATTAAGGTGTTATCACATAATATATGAAGAGGAAAGAGAGATCCAACTACCCTATGAGTCAACTTTCATCGAGGCGTGTTGCATTCGATGCTATCGGAAGATTTGTGCATGGCTACGCTTAGTTGACTTTAACAACTTCGATTACAATGAGTGGAAAACGTTCTGGGAGAGAGAGACACATAGTTGTGAAGACGCAATTGTATTTGCTTTTAAGACGCTGAAAATTGAAAACCCTAATTAGAAGGAAGATGAAAGAGCGACGAAACGCAAGAAGTTACAGAACTTCAATCGTCAAATTTTTGCAAGTCACGTGTCACTCTCTCCTATGCTGACGTGTCAAACCCTGGAGAGAAATCCTTCTCCTTTCATATATATGATTATACGATTAGTTTAATTATAAGCAACTTAGAGCATGATTATTGGTATAGACTCTTAATAGTTTCTTTAACAATATTATATTATATAACTTAAGTAAAGAGACTTATTAGGTAGTTATATTTAATTTTTTTCTAAACATTGGTAGAGATCCTATATGGTCACTTTAGCACTATTATATTATTTTTTATTTTTTGTAATGGTAACTAAATGTTAAAAAAGAAAAAAAAAATTAATTTCTCATTCTTCTCCTTTGTAGTCTTCTTGATTTAATCTGTTGATGTTTTCTACCGAAAATGAGAGAGGAATGCTACTTAATATAAGAGAGCAGCAACTTTATGTTCGATTCCAAAGTATCTCATAGAGAAGGAATGAGTATACTACTCTATGTTTTATTCACTCACTAGTGTCACCATCAATCATCTCTTTACTCTTGGACCTCTGGCTGCTTCTTTCAACCTGATTTAAAGAACCACCACCCAATCGCACAGAGAATAGCCATCGCAGCTACGTCGGCTCTGGCCTTGTCTTCTCTGTAAAGCTTTATCTAAACAAGCTAGCTATTCATAGTTCAACTACTTGAGTTAGTTGTCGGGCTATCTTCCCAAGCTGTCGGGCCATCTTCTCAAGCTTCTCCTGCTCCATTTTCTGCAATATAGACAAGCCGATAACCAAGCTTAATAGAAGGATAAAAGATGACTGCTACAAGGTTTAGATAACAAATAGATTTAACTTCTACAATTAGACACAAGATAAGTTTCTCGCAAGTAAAACAAAATATCATCTAATAGTTCACAACAAAGACAGATAGAAATCAAACAAGAGACAAATAGAATCAAACAAGAGCTCCATAAGAAGTGTTCATCATCAAAGAGTAAATATATATTCAGCTTTGAGGATTCTTATTAGTCTACAATTATTGGGAGGCCTGTCCACATTTTACAATTTGCAAAAATTTCAGACTAAAGATCGCAGAAAACACACAAGATCTTGACACTCTTGGTCCTCATTTACAAAAAATCATACAAACCTGAGCCATCATCGAAACTGTAACAGGATGCTTATCTTGTCCCTGATACTTAGGATTCTCCCTCAGAGTTTGCAATACACTAGTCAATGCATCAGGCTTCCTACGCAATACCATTGCTAATGCAACAAATATTGCCACTCATTGCTTTTGGTATTTACCAAAGAGACAGAGATGAATGATGAACAATGGAAACAAGGTGATATGTATTCACAATACCAAACCAGTCAAATTTAAATATTTAATCGCAGTACCTAAGCAACAATTCAATCTCAATATGATCAAAACAGTGAAGACCAATTCAAAAACGTTTACCCTCAACAAAATAATGCAGGAGGATATCTAATGATCAAAACAATGAAGACCAAAATCATAATCAACTCTACATAACAACAGCCCAGAGGATACTTAATTTTCTTAAAACTGACATACTAAGATATTGCTTAAGTTGAATCATACAAAGATTTCAAGAACTTAAATAAACTAGGAAATAAACCAAACCGTAATAAGAAAAAAAAAAGAAAACACACAAACTAGAAACTAAATATATATCTAACGGTTTGATCTAAATGCTTCAGCTATCTTTGTCATCACTTCATAAAGGAAACCACTCTTCTGCGAATAGAACTCTAGTTCCTTAACCTGCAATGCTTTCCACTGCTCCTCTAATCTCTTCTTATCCTCTGAGGCAAGCGCACTAAATCCTTGTTGAGCAGCAAGTTCATCCACACCAAAACGAGCTAGTGATTTAACAAGAGAAGACACTTCTCCTTTAACAGTCACCTCATCTTCGCAACCAAGCTCTTTCTTGGCAGACTCAAGTTTCTTCGACTTACGGCTCTTCTTCGGCTTCCCATTGAACTTCACAGCTGATTCAAGAGCCATCCCACTAGCTCCCCAAATGAACTTAGACAATTCAAAGGTCTTGCGATCATGAGGTTTAACAAATGTAGATTCTTTCCCATTCTTGGCTTTAGCAACATTGTTCTCATACTTTTTCTTCAAACTCCTAAGCTTTTCCATGAACTGAATCTTACTAACAGCAAAGCTAATCGTTTTCTTCACCAACTGATAAACCCCATTCCTGTCACCATAAGGACTTTCTCCAGTATCGTTTTTGTAATCAATAAGACCTTGTAAAACCGCAATCTCATCATCCTCACTCCAAATTCGTTGGAAATAAATCTTCTTCGTCTCTTCTCCTCCACCACTCTTCATCTCCTCTTCCCCTGAAACCTTCTTGGCCCTCTTCACATCAGTTGGAGCTGCTTCATCCGTCTCACGAGAACGCTTTGCCACAGATTTCTCACAAGTTTTCACCTTTTTAGAATCTTGATTCTTCAAGACAGAATCTTTAATTTCGGTTACTACAACCTCATCTTCCTTCTCGGGTTCAGAGTCGGATTCAGAATCTTCCTCCGATCCAGATTCGGAAACTTGCTTCTCCGTTGTGGCAGGCTTCACTGGACTCGTCACAACCTCATCTTTCTTCTCGGGTTCAGACTCGGATTCAGAATCTTCCTGATCGGAATCGGAAACTTGCTTCTCCGTTGTGGCAGGCTTCACAGGAGTCGTCACAACCTCATCTTTCTTCTCGGGTTCAGAGTCGGATTCGGAATCTTCCTCCGATCCAGATTCAGAATCGGAAACTTGCTTCTCCGTTACTGGCTTCTTCACGGCGGCTGGGGTTTTAGAGGACTCATCATCTTCTTCTTCTTCCGACGAAGTGCTTGCTTCGATTTCTTCACCTTCTCCAATGGAAGTCTCCACTTCATCTTCGTCGCTTGAAGAATCTGATGCGTTTGAACTCATTCTACACAGTACACACTAATACAAAAGACACGATTTTATGAGAGAGAGTTTGACGAGTCCACAAAGAGAGCGTCGAACAATGAGAGCGTTAGATAGGATTAATAGATAAATAATATATATTATTTTTGGCTAAAAGGCTTTTTATTTAGGGTCATTTAGCAGAATGACCAAATTTGACACACAAATTAACAAAATAACTATGTGTCAGAATTGTTTTAGAAACTAACTCTTTTCTGGTGGGCCATGTGTGGGAAAAAGACAAATTAACCCTTGGCAAATTAAAGTTTTTACAATATCATACCATTGACCATGAGAAAGGGAGAGGGAGAGAAAGAAAGAGGGAGGGAGAGAGACAATGTGATATACGAAAAAAACATGTAATATAAATGTTTATATCATTTGTATTCACTAGATCATACCACTAAGTAATTACCCTAATTCTACCATAATCAACCCAAATCAAATATTTAAAAGTACTTTTCATTTGTATTCACTAAACCCTACCCCCATTAGTATAATCTAATTCTACCATTGGCAACCCAAACATAAGATTTAACAGTACATGTTATAAAGGAAAAAAACATGTGATTTATATAAAGTGAGTGATAGTGAATTTATAACATCTACGATTTGTCTACCTCTCTTTTATATTTTGTTCAATCCGTTTTTTAGGATTGGATTTTAAGATATAACAAGTTTCATCAGACTTTATGTAAAACACACAATCTTTAGACTTTAGCCATGATCCTTAATACTTTGTGTTGTGTCTTAATTTTAGCCATGAGACTTTAGCCAGCGAAGAGAGAGATGAGGGCAAAACGAAACCGAAGAAAGCGATTTGGATCCGTGAAGAAAGAAATAATTTCATCCTTCCTCCTCCTGCGCCGTCGCGTCATGTTCTCTCGAATCATTCCTTAAGAAATATTTTCACTTTACAATTGCTTCACTTTGTCCATTCTACTTATCAAAATTTTCTTCTCGAGTTCTGGTTTTTTCCCGTTCTGAAAAACCCCAAATTTTGGAATTTTTTTTTGTTTGGGGGCCACTCAAAGCCTCGCATTTCCTTAATTTCAGAAGAAGGCGATCCAAAATCGTCTTTGAATTCTCTTTGTTTATGATCTGTTCAAGTAGAGGAACGATCGTAGTTGCTACTGGAAACTCATTCCCAAGATTATCCATAAAAAAATCTTCCGGATTTTATGTAAACGGGATTCGAAATCATCTCCCGATTAGTGTCGTAGCTACTCGACGATCATCAATGTCGGTGGACGCGGTGCCTATAAGATCAAAATCATCATAGAAGAAGAAGAGGAAGAGGAACATCAGCTGCTGTGTTTCCCCTTCACCGGCAACGACGGCGGTTGCTGTCGAGTTGGACTCGTTCATCGACCTATTTTCCCGATCAGTTTCCTCCGCCGCTGAAACCGCCTTTTCACGGTGTTCAGATTGAGAACCTTCGTTCTCCAATCTCTCTCCTTTCCTCTCGTCTTACAGATCTGGTTTATCCTCTCCAACTACTACGCTCTCTTCCCTTTCCTCCTCTAATTTCTTAACCTTCAATTGAAGCAATCTAAAAAAAATTCAAACAAAAATAAATTTAAAATCTGAAAAAATCTTCAGATCCGACGCAGCCAAAGATACAGAGAAAAATTGGAGGACACAACTACAATATGTGTATGAGAGAGAGAGAGAGCGAGAGCCGAAGGCAGACGAAGAAGAAGAAGGAGAGAGAGAGAGAACAAGGAGAAGGTGGTCATTTCGCTACACCTCCCGACAAGATACTATTGAGCCGTGGTTATTTACTTAATTATTTGCTACAGTAAGGTTATTTTATGCATATACTCTTTTATTTAATAGGGACCAAGCCCAATGTTTATACTAGGCTTGGAACCTATTATCCAAATTTTAGAATGTGGAATCTAAACAAAAATAAGATATTTGGATGGGTCGAATCCGAATCCGGATAATAAATCTGGAAATTATAGACTTAGATATTATATAATCCATAAAAAAAAAATAGTATGTTGAAAAGTACACAAAAACAAATGATGATATACAAAAGCCTAAAAAAATAAAGTAAATAAATAGATTTGTTACAAATTACAATAGTCGATATGATTCGAGCAAAGGGGAAAGTTTTCAATTAGGACCTTTAGTTGTTCTTTCCCAACTCAATCACTCTTCAAATATCTAAACATTATGAGCATGATTGTTTAATTAGTTGTAATTTTAGATTTATGCAGCATTATATGAATATTAATTGTTTTTAGATTTAATTGTTTAAAGTTGAATATTATGTAGAATTGAGAAACACAATATCAAGAATTCACTTCTTATTAACTCAAAGGGAAACTCCTCAAAACCCTTAATCTCACACACTCAATTCATAAGTTATACCACACAATTGGTATCTCCTTATATAGGGAAAACTAACACAAAAACCCTAATAACCAAATCACACAATAATTAGGAAAACTCACTTTTCCTAAGCCCAATAATATTTTCTCATTCTAGAAGACTTTTCGGCTTTGGGCTTCAGTGTCGATCGACACTCCTCGGGTCCTGTCGATCGACACTCAAGCTTAAAACAACATTCTCCCCCTTAAGCTTGATAGCGTCTTCACTCAAATCTTGAACTCCAAGGAGACTTCTCATTTCCTTGAACTTGACTCTTCCTAGAGCCTTAGTCAAAACATCTGCTCTTTGTTCCGTTCCTGGAACATGCTCAACACACACCAACTCCTTCTCAACACATTCTCGGATAAAATGAAATCTCTTATGAATATGCTTGCTACAACCATGAAACACAGGATTCTTTGTAAGTGCAATTGCCGACTTGTTATCGATTCGTATCGTTGTCCTTTCACAAGACTTTCCTGTAAATTCTCCCAGAAGTTCGTTCAGCCATATCGCTTGTTTGGCGGCTTCTGTAGCAGCCATAAACTCAGCTTCACAAGACGACAATGCGACTATTTCCTGCTTCTGCGAACACCATGTAATAGGGCCTTCATTCAAGTAAAACACATGACCTGTAGTGCTTTTTCCATCATCAATGTCAACATTATATGAGCTATCACTATAACCGACTAGCTGAACCTTATGGCTTCGTTTATAAAACAGGCAAAAACAACTCGTTCCTCGTAAGTACCTAAGCACTTGTTTGAGTGCAGCTTCGTGGGAATCTTTTGGCTCCTGCATGTATTTACTGAGAATTCCGACACTGAAAGACATGTCAGGCCGAGTGTGCAACAAATATCGCAAGCAACCAATGCTCCTCCGATAATCTCCACCATCAATACCCTTCTCTTCTTTTGCTTTTGACAACTTCACGTTCATGTCCATAGGTGTCTGAGTTGGATTGCAACCATCCATTTGTGTCTCCTTTAAAATTCGGAGCGCATACCTCTCTTGACTCAGCACAATACCACTAGCCATTTGTCGAACCTCAATTCCAAGATAATATGTTAGCAAGCCAAGGTCACTCATCTCAAACTTGTCTGCCATCATTCGCTTGAATTCAAGTATAGATTTCAAGGAAGAACCAGTCACCAGAAGATCATCAACATACACTGCCACAACCAAGAGCTCATCCTTTTCTTGCTTTCGATAAAGTGATGGTTCTTTAGAACATCTCTCAAATTTCATCTCCTTAAGTGTTATATTTAGCTTCGCATTCCATGCTCTAGGAGCTTGCTTGAGACCATAGAGGGCTTTATTCAACTTGTACACTTTACTTTCGCTCCCTTTTCTCACAAAGCCTTCGGGTTGAGAGACATACACTTCTTCCTTGAGTTCTCCGTGCAAGAAAGCTGTCTTAACGTCGAGATGGTGAATCTCCCACCCGTGAGCAGCTGAGTGACTTATGATTAACCGAATTGTCTCCAAGCGAGCCACTGGTGCAAATACCTCATCATAATCTATACCTTGTCTTTGAACATAACCTTTTGCCACCAATCGTGCTTTGTACTTATTAATGCTTCCATCTGAGTTTCTTTTTATTTTGAACACCCACTTCAGCCCAATTGCTTTTGCACCATGAGGGAGATCAGTTAAGTCCCACGTTTTGTTGCGTTTGATTGAAGATAATTCATCCTCGCAAGCCTCCACCCAAATCTTCAATTCTTTTGCTTCTTCAAACGATTCTGGCTCGTCTTCTTCAGCTAGAAGAAGTTTATCAAAGTCCTTTTCATGAGTCACATAATCCTCCAAATAAACCAGAGTATTTCGAGGTCGAGTGGATCGTCTCAATCCATCTTCTTCATCTCTCTCAATTTCGCTATCATGTCGATCGACAGGACTAGGTAGCTGTCGATCGACACGAGGTTCAGTCTCATCTTCCTCTTCACGAGGTCCAGTCTCATCTTCCAGTTCACGAGGTTCAGTCTCATCTTGATCTTCAATCTCAAATCCACTATCAATATTATCTCCTTGTCTTTTCTCATTCCAGTTCCAGCTCTTGGTCTCGTCGAATACTACATCTCGAGACACCACTATTTTCTTTGTCACTGGATCAAGGAGGCGATAGGCCTTGGATCCAGGCTCCGTGCCTAGATGTACCAATACCCTGGATCTATCATCAAGCTTCTTTCTTCCAACACTATCAGTTCTTGCAAAACTCAAACAGCCAAATACCCTAAGGTGACTCACATTCGGTTTTCTCCCCTTAAACAACTCATATGGAGTCTTCTCAACTAACGTCCTTGTGCCAACTCTATTGATTAAATATGTGGCGTGTCTCACGCCTTCTCCCCATAGATAATCTGGCAGACCCATGTGCTTTAATATGCTTCTCGTCATCTCCATAAGCGTCCTATTTCTTCTCTCGATGACCCCATTCTGTTGTGGAGAGTACGTTGCAGTTAAGTGTCTTTTGATTCCAAATTTCTCGCAGTACTTCTGGAATTCATGAGATACGAACTCACCACCTCTATCTGTTCTTAGGATTTGAATCGTTCCTTTTGCTTCCTTTTCCACACTTTCTTTAAAACTTTTGAATTTTTCAAAAGCATCCCCCTTTTCTTTCAATAAAATCGTCCACATGTAGCGCGAGAAATCATCAATTAACACAAACACATAACGTTTCTTAGCTGGTGTGAATGGTGAGATTGGTCCGCAGAGATCTCCATGAACTAACTCGAGCGGTTGTGTTGCTCGAAACAAAGTTGCCTGCGGAAAAGAATGTCTTGCTTGTTTCCCAAGCAAACATGCCGAACAAATCACTTTCTCGATAATAAGCTTCGGCATGCCAATAACGAAATCTTTACTCATCATCATCTTCATTGTCTCGAAATTGACATGTCCTAACCTCGCGTGCCACCTAACCGATTCGGATGATGATATCTTCAACAGTTTAATTAAATCAACCTCCAAAATTACTTTGTAAAGGCGATTTTTCGATCTTCGACTTTCTACCATCAACCCACCAAACCGATCATATAATTTCAACAATTCTCCTTTCATCCTTACTTCACATCCTGCTTCAGTTGCTTGTCCTAAGCTCACGATATTACTCTTGAGATCAGGGATATAGTAGACATCGTATAGGATTTTCTTCTCTCCATTCTTCATCAAAAACCGAATCGATCCCTTTCCTTTTATATCAACACGTGAGTCGTCTCCAAATCTTACTAAGCCTGATATCGTTCTATTAATCTCAAAGAAAAACTCTTGATTCCCACACATATGATTACTTGCACCATTATCGAGATACCAAACATCCCTTGCGTCTTTATCAGTCTCAAAGATGCTAGGTTTCACGTTTTTCTCATTGAGATAAACCACCTCATGCATCATTAAGGCATCGGCTTCTTGAGTCTCGTCCTCTTTCTTCTCTACTGCCTCTTGTAACTTGAGTAATCTCTCGGGACATTCATAAGCAAAGTGTCCTTGCTTGTCACAACGATAACATGTAATATGAGTCTTGTCCTGCTCATCCTCCTTCGATTGGTATCTAGATCGTCCTCTTCCTCTTCCTCTGAAGGATCGTCCTCCTCGCGAGAAACGACCCCCTCTTCCTCTTCCTCTGTCGCCTCTATTGGTTTGAGAGTCAACATACATCAACTTCTCTTTTTCGTCGCTTGGTTCCTCTTCTTCTGTTTCTTCACAGATTCTTTCTTCGTATGCTTTGATTCGCCCAATGATTGATCTTTGGTCAAATAATAACCTAGAATAAAACAACTACCGGATCAAAAACGGCAATCAGTTGTAGTATTAAAGGGTCGAATCCACAGAGACCAAAGTTGCACTATAAGACAATTAGACTAAATACAGCTAGGAGCAAATTAAGAGATTTGTTTTAAGCAATGATTGATTCAAACAGGAAATTCAATAATGAGACAAGCATTAGGTCTAGGGTATTCTTCCAGGATGTGAAACAAGTAAATCGAATTTAAGGAATATTAAAGAATAGTTCATGAACTCAATTCACAATAAGACATCTCGCTCTCGCGCAAATACCTACTTAGTAATACTATATTAGATAACCCGCTCTCGCGCGATCCCTAGAGTAATACTAGCATTAAGAATAAGATTGATAAGTTCACAAGATGTCATGGCCAGGACTTTCGCCTCAAGTCATGAAACCTTGCTCGCCTAATGTTGATTCCAGCGATTATTTTCGTACCGCCTAAGATCTTAGAAATAGGTGATCAATCTAATTCTAGCATTAAGAACAACAATAGATGAAGAACTATAAACCTAAATTCCCAAACTAACGACCTAACGAATTAATCACATCCCTTCCGAAACCCTAAACCTAATAAGGAAACTACTCAGACATGGAAAAGGAAACAAAGCATTCAATAAATGAAAACATCTTTATTTCCTAAAATAAAACTAAAAAGGAGCTAGAGAACTTTTAGGTCTCTTGCCCACAAACTAAAGAAAGGTAATAAAGTGAATTATGATTTTCGGTCTGTCTAATACAAGGGGTCGTGCCTCCTTTATATAGGAAAAGGAGAGAGCAACAAAAGGAAAGAAAAGAAATGGAAAATCTTGGAGAAGAGGCAAAAGAGGCGGTGGACCGGTCGATCTATGGGCTGGATCGATCGGTCCTTATCTTCATGGGCTTGGGCCGCAGTTCTTCATGGGATCGATCGATCCCAACATTGGACCGGTCGATCCTCACTCTCGTCAGTGTCGGCTTCGTCAGCAGGTTGACCTGTCTTCAGTAAATCGACCATAACTCTTGATTGCACCGTTGGATTTCCTTCAAACCACTTGGAGATGAAAGCTAATTCCCTTAGCTATCTTGTGTCAAAATCGCAGAATGATCTAACGGTGGAAAGGTCTTCGTCTGAGGCCATACTTCTGACGGGTCTGCTGGACTCTGCATCTTTCAATGTATATTTGCATCCAAAATGATCCAAAACTCCTTCTTTTCCAATGTTTGCTTCTCAGACCTGTAATACACTAAGTGAAGCATATAGTCCTAATATCTATCTAATATAGGTTAGTTGACTTAAATAATAATCCTAAAACGTAGATTAAAAACGATAAAAATAAGACTCATCAATTCCCCCAGACTTGAATCTTTGCTTGTCCTCAAGCATGAACAATCCGAAATCTTAAAGGGAAAGGTTTGAAAACAAGAACTTACAACTTCTCGAGAATCTCCGTACATCTTCCGTGAATCCATCACTCAAAGAATTGAGCTTACAACATGTACTAACTATTGGCTTAGCAACTCTCCGTACTGATGTCCCGAGATCTCAAGGAAGCTCCAAAATCTTCTTTGCTGACTCCCTACATTCATTTCTTTACAAGCATGTAGTCTCAACAAGGGAGTATCGATCAAAGATCGCGTAGACGCTTACCTTCCTCTAGCTCCCAAGACACTCTTCTTATGGTTCCTTTCCTCCTCTTCTCTTTTACTCTTTTGAGATCGATTTCTCCCTACTTTTCTAGGGTATCATTTTTTTTTTTTTTTTTTTTTATCGATCTCCTTTTCTTTTTAGCCCGGGGTTGGTTTTCATGAGTCCGAAGTATGCAAGGGGGTAACCACACATCCCTCGGCCCACTTCTTTGTTTACCACATCCCTTTTCTTTTTCTCTTTTTCTTCTTTTTCTTTTTCAGGAGAAGAGAGGGGAATCCATACTTCTTTTCTTTTCTGGCGCGTCTTGGGAAGCATTGAGTCAGAGGTCGCGTTCGATGTATACCAAGCCCCAAGTTGAGAAGATTAAGTCCAAATTAGCGTCTTGTCATGGGTGGAGTCAACGCCAAGTCAATCGGATTTCCAAGAGATAGGGACTTCTCGTGAGTTGTTCGGCTATGGCGTTCCAATCTTCGGCTCTTCAAAAGAATAATCATGACGGAATAGCAGAAGATGTTAGTACGAACACACGATTCACAAAAGAAGTTCCAAGTTCCAACTATTTTGACTCAATAAAACGACTCAAATGAAAACAAAAAGACATAGATAAAAATGTTAGTACGAATGGTTACATTCCTCCCCCAGACTTACTTCACACCGTCCCGGTGTGTAAGAAAAATCCAAGACAGAAAGGTAACACAGATGAACCTGGAGAATGCGCATATTCTGCGTGTAGAGCTGGTTCACAATGGGTTGCCTCCCATTCAGCGCTTAGTTTAGGTCGTAAGCTCGACCGGATGAAGTGCTAGGCAGGCGGAGGAGCAGCCAAACGAAGTGACCTCGGTGTTTCTATCACTTCGTCGGCAAGATATCGCTTCAAGCGTTGTCCGTTCACAACAAATCTACCACCATTTGGGCGTGCCAGTACCACAGCACCATAGGGACGAACTTCTGTTACCAGAAACGGGCCGACCCATCGAGAACGTAATTTTCCAGGGAAAAGCCGCAAACGAGAATCGAAGAGTAATACCCGATCATTAACTGCAAAGTGCTTAGGAACAATTTTCTTGTCATGCCAAGCCTTAGTGCGTTCCTTGTAGATTCTATTACTTTCGTAAGCATTCATGCGAATCTCATCAAGCTCATTAAGCTGAATCAGGCGTCTTTCTGCGGCAGTCTTCGTGTTGAAGTTCATTTGCTTCGTGGCCCAAAATGAGTTGTACTCAAATTCAACTGGCAAGTGACAAGCCTTCCCGTAGACCATTGTAAATGGCGTAGTACCAATTGGTGTTTTGTACGCCGTTCGATAAGCCCATAGCGCATCGTCAAGCTTTAGCGACCAATCTTTGCGCGTACTATTCACTGTGCGCTCCAAAATGGCTTTGATTTGCCGGTTAGAGACCTCTACTTGTCCACTTGTCTGAGGGTGGTAGGGTGTAGCGACCTTGTGTGTGACACCATACTTCCGAAGGAGGCCGGCGAATGTCTTATTGATAAAGTGCGATCCGCCATCGCTGATAACGATCCTAGGGATGCCAAAACGTGGAAAGATCACGTGTTTAAAAAGATGGAGAACCACCCTATGATCGTTGGTCGGGCTAGCTATAGCTTCCACCCACTTAGAGACGTAATCGACCGCAACTAGGATGTATTCATTCCCATAAGAGCTAGGGAAAGGTCCCATGAAATTGATTCCCCAACAGTCAAAGACTTCGATCTCTAAAATGTAATTTTGAGGCATTTCGTTTCGCTTACTCATATTCCCACGTCGTTGGCATGTGTCACACTTGGAAACGTAAGTGTGTGCATCGCGAAATAGGGTAGGCCACCATAGTCCGGCTTGTAAAACCTTCGTAGCAGTCTTGAATGTAGTGAAATGACCAGCGTATGCGGACCCATGGCAGTGGTAAAGAATACCATTCATCTCAGACTCGGCGACGCATCGCCTATAGAGCCCGTCGACACAACGCTTGTAGAGGTATGGATCGTCCCAGAAGTAATGTCGCACATCCCGTAAGAACTTCTTCTTCGCATATCCAGTAAAGTTTGGAGGTTCATCTCCGGCACATAGATAATTGGCGTAATCAGCGTACCATGGAATGTCATTAACGGCTCGAGATATTGCTTGAACATCGGCGACGGGTTCGTAAAGCTCTTTGAGGAGTGAGATCACGTATACGTTTTCCACCGGAATGCGATCATCGATAGGAACGTCCGCTTCAATCTTCAGACGGGAAAGGTGATCGGCAACTCCATTCTCGACCCCCTTCTTGTCACGGATCTCGAGATCAAATTCTTGTAAGAGGAGAATCCATCGCAGAAGTCGTGGCTTGGCGTCTTTCTTAGAAAGCAAGTAGCGGAGAGCGGCGTGATCAGAATGGACAATGACTTTCGAACCTACTAAGTAAGATCGAAACTTCTCGAAAGCAAATACGATCGCAAGAAGCTCCTTTTCCGTGGTAGCATAATTCGTCTGTGCCCCGTCTAGCGTTCGACTAGCGTAATAGATGACGTGGAGTTTACCATCTTTTCGTTGTCCGAGTACCGCACCAACGGCGAAATCACTTGCATCGCACATAACTTCAAAAGGTAAAGTCCAATCTGGCGGTTGTACTACGGGTGCAGACACAAGTGCCTTCTTCAGAATGAGAAATGCCTCCTGACATTTGTCATCAAAAACAAATGGGACATCCTTGCATAGTAGCTGGGTTAGAGGCCGAGCTATCTTAGAGAAGTCTTTGATGAATCGCCGGTAGAAACCTGCGTGTCCTAAGAAACCGCGTATCTCTCTTACCGTCTTTGGTGGTTGCAAGCTCATCATGACTTCGATCTTTGCCTTGTCTACTTCGATCCCCTTCTCCGATATCCGATGGCCTAGAACGACTCCGTCGGTGACCATGAAGTGACATTTCTCCCAATTGAGAACCAAGTGCTTATCCACGCATCGTTGTAAAACTTTGCAAAGGTTGGATAGACATGCCGAGAAGGATGAGCCGTAAACAGAGAAGTCATCCATGAATACCTCCATGATGTCCTCAATAAGATCGGTGAAGATAGACAACATACACCGCTGAAAAGTGGCAGGCGCATTACAAAGCCCAAAAGGCATTCGTCGATATGCAAACGTACCATATGGGCACGTGAACGTAGTCTTCTCTTGGTCATCAGGGTGAATTGGGATTTGAAAAAATCCGGAGTATCCGTCAAGGAAGCAATAGTACGGATGATTAGCCAGGCGCTCAAGCATTTGGTCAATGAACGGCAGTGGGAAGTGATCTTTCCTTGTAGCGGCGTTGAGCTTCCGGTAGTCGATACACATCCGATGGCCTGTAACGGTACGAGTCGGGATTAACTCGTTCTTCTCGTTGGCGACGACAGTAACACCACCTTTCTTTGGCACTACGTGGACTGGACTCACCCATGTGCTATCCGAGATTGGATAAATCACACCTGCGCCTAGAAGCTTGAGAATCTCCTTCTTCACGACTTCTCGTAGATTAGGATTTAACCGTCTTTGGTTCTCGATGGAGGACTTAGAAGGATCCTCGAGATGAATGCGATGCGTACAGAGCTCAGGAGAGATACCGGTGATATCGTCAAGAGAGTATCCTAAAGCCTTCCGGTACTTTCGTAACTTGTTGAGTAGAAGTGCCGTCTCCACGTTGTTAAGATTGGCGTTGATGATTACTGGATAAGTGGAGTTTGGTCCCAGGTACGCATACTTGAGCCCTGCAGGAAGTGGTTTGAGCTCGACCTTCGGTGCGGATGCTTCGCTCCAATCTTCTTTTGGCTTTGAAGGGTTTTTAAGAGTGGGACCGATCGGGCCAAGGTCCAGATCGATCGGTCCGTCCGCCTCAGCTCCTGTGTCGATGGCGTACACCGGATCGGTCGATCCTTTCGCCGGATCGGTCGATCCTTTCGCCGGATCGGTCGATCTGTTACTCAATGGCAGGTTGAACACTTCCCTTTCAGCTATTGGTGTTTGGTCAAGTTGGCTTATCAACTCCGCAATCTCCGAACAGTGAAAGCTTAGTTCGTAAGTTGGCTTAGTCAGGGCTGTCTGAACATAATCGGTTGAGCACACTTCTTCGCATACTTCGTCTGCTAGTTCTTCCATTGCGTCGACTTGAAAAGCTTGACTATCTATGGTGGGATTCTTGGCAAGTCGCTCCAGGTTGAACTCCATTATAAGATTGTCCATGCGGAGTTCGATTTTCCCTTCCTTCACGTTAATCATGGCTCCAGCAGCGGCGAGAAATGGCCTTCCAAGAATGATGGGATTCCGCGGTTCCTTGTCGAACTTCAAAACAATGAAATCGGTAAGGATACAACTGTTTCCTATCTTAACTGGTAGATTCTCGATAACCCCTTCGGGACGTCTCGTCGATCGGTCAGCCAATATGAGAGTCACCCTGGTTGGTTTAAAGGAGAAGTAACCGAGTTGTTGCGCAACACTAAGTGGCATGAGACTCACACTTGCTCCCAAGTCACAAAGACATTTCCTGAAGTCTAAATCCCCAATTGAGCATGGCAGAGTGAATGGACCAGGATCTTTATGCTTTTCGGGCAGCTGGTCTTGAATTATCGCACTGCACTCATGCGTAAGATGCATGGCTCCTTGCTCTAAGTTAGCCTTGTTTGTTAGAATGTCTTTCATAAGCTTCTTAAGGCATGGCACCATTTGAACGGCTTCAACAAATGGAAGTTTCACTTGGAGATCTCCCACTACTGATTTCATCTTGTCATCCTCCTTTTCGCGCATCGCGTTTCGTCGTCGAACCGGAAAAGGTGATTTCCGTTGAGCTGCTGGTGCTGGTATGGCTGCGGGTTTAGAAGTTTGAACAGGGACTTCCTCGTTCTCTGGGTCTCTCAAGATCTCATCGAAGTCTTCCACATCGAATGGATTGACTCTTGGAGGGATTGGGACACCGTGAACTGCGGATCGATCGATCTGAGGCGGAGAACGATCGATCCCCCTTTCTTGTCGTGAACCGCTTCCTTATACCAATCGATCGATCTTAGGTGGAGATCGATCGGTCCGTCCAGCGGGTGGACTGGTACCTTCTGGCCATTTGGGTTCATCGTACTTTTTCCCTCCTCTTAGCGTTATTGCTTGCATGAACTCTCTGGGGTTGTCTTCTGGCTTCCCTGGAAGTACCCCTGGTGGTGCTCGAACATAGGCTGCCGATTGTGCTACTTGATTTTCGAGTATACGCATGTGAGTGCTTAACGTCTCGATCCTCCCGTGTAAGTCATTGTACATGCTGTCGATCTTGACGTTGATGTTATTGGAGCTCTGATGGTGGCTATCCATGAGGGTGCGCATCATCGCTTCGAGTCTGCTCTCTTGCGGATTAGGCTGATGATATGCACCAGAGTAAGGTTGAAAACCTTGTTGCGGTGGATACGCTTGGTTGGGGTATCCTCCATAGCCCTGGAAGTTCGCTTGCCTTCCCAAGTAGTGGAGCTCTTCAGTCTCGTCAAGATCAAGATTATTGGGAGCCTTTCGACGTATGACACGCCGATTCCTTTGTAGGAGAGTGTCCACCTTAGAGCTGAGATCTTTGAAAGCATAGTCGTCCTCTTGAGGTGTATCAGCGATCTTGTCACTGCTACTTGCTGCTAGGTTATTGATAAGGAGAGTGGCCTCGTCAGCCGTATTGGTGGAGAAGTCACCGCGGCTTCCTATGTCTAGCGCCTTTTGATAGTCGAAGTTGACTCCGCAATAGAAGATGTTCATCAGATTCTCCCTTGCATACCCATGATGTGGGCAGTCTCTCAAATACTCCTTGAATCGCGCCCAAGCTTCACAGAATGGTTCACCTTCCCCTTGCGAAAACGTAACGATCCTGTTCCTCATCTTTGCGGATAGAGACTTGGTGTAGAAATAGTTCAGAAACTTTCCCCTACATTGCTCCCAAGTCTTAATGGATCCGGGCTCAAGCAGCTTGAGCCACCTCAAAGCTTTTTCTCCCAAAGAGAACTTGAAAAGAGTAAGCCTTAAATAGTCATAGGGCACTCCGTTCTGCTTTGCAGTGTTGCACAGTCCTTCGAAAGTTTCGATGTGGTCAAGAGGATTCTCCGATGCGGTCCCGTTGAAGACACGATTTTGAACTAGAGAGATCAAGCTGTGCTTGATCTGGTAGTCTTCCACCTCAGGAGTAGGTGGGCAGATGGCAGACCGGTCCTGGTAGAATTGATCCGGTGCGTTGTGCTCCCTCAAAGTGACGCGTCTCGGCTGCGTACGAAGAGGATCGATCGGTCCTCCAGAGGGATCGATCGGTCCGGGCGGCGGGGCGGCAGGAAAAAGGACGCCTTGGTCACGGTCTACGGCTCTTGCTCCTTGGTTATCCTCCTCCATTGTTCTCCTAAATAAAATAAAATAGATTAATAAAATACGAAAATTAAAAACCTAGACTTAATTCAATTCTAAAAATCCTAGAGGCAATCTATTGGTCCCCGGCAACGGCGCCAATTTGATCTTTGGTCAAATAATAACCTAGAATAAAACAACTACCGGATCAAAAACGGCAATCAGTTGTAGTATTAAAGGGTCGAATCTACAGAGACCAAAGTTGCACTATAAGACAATTAGACTAAATACAGCTAGGAGCAAATTAAGAGATTTGTTTTAAGCAATGATTGATTCAAACAGGAAATTCAATAATGAGACAAGCATTAGGTCTAGGGTATTCTTCCAGGATGTGAAACAAGTAAATCGAATTTAAGGAATATTAAAGAATAGTTCATGAACTCAATTCACAATAAGACATCTCGCTCTCGCGCAAATACCTACTTAGTAATACTATATTAGATAACCCGCTCTCGCGCGATCCCTAGAGTAATACTAGCATTAAGAATAAGATTGATAAGTTCACAAGATGTCATGGCCAGGACTTTCGCCTCAAGTCATGAAACCTTGCTCGCCTAATGTTGATTCCAGCGATTATTTTCGTACCGCCTAAGATCTTAGAAATAGGTGATCAATCTAATTCTAGCATTAAGAACAACAATAGATGAAGAACTATAAACCTAAATTCCCAAACTAACGACCTAATGAATTAATCACATCCATTCCGAAACCCTAAACCTAATAAGGAAACTACTCAGACATGGAAAAGGAAACAAAGCATTCAATAAATGAAAACATCTTTATTTCCTAAAATAAAACTAAAAAGGAGCTAGAGAGCTTTTAGGTCTCTTGCCCACAAACTAAAGAAAGGTAATAAAGTGAATTATGATTTTCGGTCTGTCTAATACAAGGGGTCGTGCCTCCTTTATATAGGAAAAGGAGAGAGCAACAAAAGGAAAGAAAAGAAATGGAAAATCTTGGAGAAGAGGCAAAAGAGGCGGTGGACCGATCGATCTATGGGCTGGATCGATCGGTCCTTATCTTCATGGGCTTGGGCCGCAGTTCTTCATGGGATCGATCGATCCCAACATTGGACCGGTCGATCCTCACTCTCGTCAGTGTCGGCTTCGTCAGCAGGTTGACCTGTCTTCAGTAAATCGACCATAACTCTTGATTGCACCGTTGGATTTCCTTCAAACCACTTGGAGATGAAAGCTAATTCCCTTAGCTATCTTGTGTCAAAATCTCAGAATGATCTAACGGTGGAAAGTACTTCTTCTGAGGCCATACTTCTGACGGGTCTACTGGACTCTGCATCTTTCAATGTATATTTGCATCCAAAATGATCCAAAACTCCTTCTTTTCCAATGTTTGCTTCTCAGACCTGTAATAGACTAAGTGAAGCATATAGTCCTAATATCTATCTAATATAGGTTAGTTGACTTTAATAATAATCCTAAAACGTAGATTAAAAACGATAAAAATAAGACTCATCAATGATGTCCTCGAAGCTGGTTTTATTCAGGTCTAATACTTGCTCAAGAGAGGCTACAATTTGAATGAAATTCTTTCGAGGAAGACTAGAGATAAACTTCTTGACAATCTTAGACTCCTCAACCTCTGATCCGAGGGCTGCTGACTTTGAAGTAATCGCAGAGATTCTCCCAACAAAGTCATCAATCTTCTCGGTTTCTTTCATCTTCAAACGATCAAACTCAGCCATTAGGGTTTGTAATCTCGCCTCTTTAACCCTATCTGCTCCGACGTGCCTTGTTTGAATCGCTGCCCACACTTCTTTTGCAGTTTCCAGGTCTCCTACCTGTAGAATAAGAGACTCGGGAATTGATTGGAAAAGGAGTGCGATAGCTAGGTCATTCTTTGTTTCATCGATCAGCCCCTTTTCAACCACTTCCTAAGCCTTGTGTACTTTCAACACAATCTTCATCTTTATGGCCCATACTGTGTAATTGCTTGTATCCAGCATGGGACACTTGATGGAGGAGGTTCCTCCCCCTCCTTTCACCGACGGCGATTCATCATCTTTCCCGGATGCCTCAGGTTTTGAATCGTCGTTCTTCGTCATGAGTCCTTACGGATGTTGTAAGGCTCTGATACCACGTGTAGAATTGAGAAACACAATATCAAGAATTCACTTCTTATTAACTCAAAGGGAAACTCCTCAAAACCCTTAATCTCACACACTCAATTCATAAGTTATACCACACAATTGGTATCTCCTTATATAGGGAAAACTAACACAAAAACCCTAATAACCAAATCACACAATAATTAGGAAAACTCACTTTTCCTAAGCCCAATAATATTTTCTCATTCTAGAAGACTTTTCGGCTTTGGGCTTCAATGTCGATCGACACTCCTCGGGTCCTGTCGATCGACACTCAAGCTTAAAACAACATATTAATCTGAACTATATGAAGCACTAACTATTTTTTTGTGTTTTTTAGGGTACCATGAATAGGCCACAAATTTTATGTTGTGCTTAACGACCTGTATAAGCTTTTGTTGAATGCGTTGGTGTAGAATTGACTGACGATAGCATCAATTCATTGAGAGTGTTTTTCTATAGCATCAATTCGGTGACGATAGCATTAACGTTATCTATATTTTCTTTTCGTTTTAGGGCAAACATGATGAAATAGATATCAAATTCATTTAGAAGAGAGCTGCACTTGAAGCCAAGTATCGCAATTTATGTCAGCCTTTGTATACCAAGGTTTGTTCCGGTTTATATGAAAACGAGGTCAGTTTAATCAATTTGATGTCTCGGTTAACTTTGGTCCTGTTTTATCCATGCGCGTAGTTATGATTCGAATTCTATTGTAAAGTATTTATGCAGTAGAAGATCGACGACTGATTTTCTTAATTTTTGGTTACTATATTTGACGAATTAAAATGAGAAGAAAGAAAATAGAGATACAATAATTGTTTTAAGAGTTCCAAGCTTTGGTCACGTACGTTCTTGGACGGGAAGTGCAGCTTGGTTCGTATTTTGAGTTTTTGTAATTCAAACTTTATAGTGCTCCTTCTTTATATTCTCATGAAAATATTCTTATTGGTGTTGCCACTAAAAAAGGTATTGTTGCTTCAGTTAACTATTCTCTTTTTAAGATTTTTGGTGTTTTTCTTTTAGTGTTTACTCAGTTTGTTTTTCAAAATTGCTTTATATTGTACTGAATTCTTGGTTTCATTAATATTACTTCAGATCTGTCATGGGGAACAGATGATCTGTCCTTGCTAGATGCATTTGCTCACGACAATATTGTAAAGGGTTTTGAGTTTTGTTTGGTCGATTGATTGTGGGTTTTGTGTTAATCTTTGTAACAGAATTGTTTGGGAAAGATTCATCTTTCAATAAATAGAGACTGAGTATGGGAAGGTTGTCCGGAGATAGGGAAGTCACTGGCAATGAAGGTAAAGTGTGAGAAGAAAGAAGAAAAGACGATGAGAAGAAGAAGAAGAACGAAGAGGCTGAGGTGGTCTTTGGTGTTACCAATTAGGCAATTAACATCATGTCCTTGGACGTTTTCCTTTTGCTTACATACTAACATTACAAAAACATATCTAATTGTTTATGTCTTTTTTTTTTTTTTTTTTTGTTAAAGATCTAATTGTTTATGTCATATTTCATAAAAGTAATAAAGCCTGATTATCAATTTGATCTATTTTAATATAATACTTATCCTGTTTTCGTTATACTCAGGGCCGGCCCTGAAATTTTGGGGGCCCAAGCAAAATTTAAAAGATTTAAAAATAATTTTCAAAATTAAACGTTCTATTAACAAAAAAATATAAAATTGGGGGCCTATTTTATAAAATTAGGGGCCTATTTTGTAACTAAAAAATTGGGGACCCTAGGCGAATGTTTCATTTGGCTATGCCCAGGACCGGCCCTGGACCCCTGGTTATACTGTAATTATCATATAATTTTATTTTATCTGGTTTTTATGATCTTACAAACTGACAATTTTTTTTTATATGATAACTTTTGATTTTTGAAATTTGAAACAAAAATTGTTTGTATTGTGATTCTACTATCTAAACAATATCAAATTTTGATAACATGGATCAACAAATTAGAGCCAATATTACCACCATATAAACTACTACTCATCTAAATTTATATGTATATTTTTCAAATAAGCACGTTTAGTTTGGTAAAAATACTAAACAACGAGATATATATTTTTTGAAAAAGGAGGCGAAGAAAAGAAGTTGCAGGAAAGGACGAAAATACAAGACACCAAACTATTTATTTTCTTTGCTTATGTGTTTTTAATTATTTTTATTTTTTCAAAGTAACTTTTTTGTTATCTCCCAGAGTTACAACAAAATTTTTTAACAAGTTAGATGTATTTTCCTCCTTTTAACACTAGGAACCTTTCAATAAAACAATTAGTTACAAAATTATAATTTCAATTGATAAAAAACAAAATGATAAATATTATTATCTGATAAATAAAATAAGAATTTTTAAACGTGACTTAAAATTTTAACTTGCTGAAAAACTTTTTTGCTACTTTTTTTTTTGTCAACATTTGGGCCACAACTGGCCGGCCCATTAGCCTAATTTCTACAATTCAATTGTAGAGTCGGGGACTCGATCCCTGGTGTGACGGTGTCTGTCTTCTGTGGGCTTATTATTTGCCACTAGACCAAGATCACTTCACTTTTTTGCTACTAATATTTATAGATTTAAAAGTCAAAGACAAACCAATCTATATAATTCATTAAATATAAACCATATAGTCCTAATAGAATCAAAATAAATTAAAATCTTTCGATGGGCAAACGGGAATTTGGGACGGAACTTTGCGGAAACGAAAACGGGACGGGAATTTGGGAATAAAAAAAGAGGTCTCATTTATTTCCCATTTAAAATTTGGGACATGAAAAGGATGGGACATCTAATAATTCCCAAAAAATAAAAATTAATCGAGTAACAAATGTAAAAAACTTTTTTGCAATTTAATGATTATAGATTTAAAAGTCAAAGATAAACCAAACTATATAATTCATTAAATATAAACAATATAGTCATAATAGAATGCAAACGGGAATTTGGGACATAACTTATAGAAAACGAAAATGGGATGGAAACTTGTGAATCGAAAAGTGGTCCCATTTATGTCCCATTTAAAATTCGGGACATGAACAGGATGGAACGGGACCGGAAATTCCCAAAAATAAAAACTAACAGAGTAAACAAATGTAAAAAATGTTTTTGCTACTTAATTTTTATAGATTTAAAAGTCAAAAACAAACCAATCTATAGAATTCATTAAATATAAACCATATGGTAATCAAAATAAATTAAAATCTTTTGGTGGGCAAACGAGAATTTGGCACAAAACTTTGCCACAACGGAAACGGGACGGAAATTTGAGAATCGAAAAAAAGGTCTCATTTATTTCTTATTTAGATTGATGGGGATGGGAACGAGATGGGACGGGATCGGGAATTCCCAAAAAAAAACTAACCGAGTAACAAATGTAAACAAATATTTTTTATGCTTAATATTTATAGATTTTTTTTTTTTTGGTCAACAATATTTATAGATTTAAAAGTAAAAAAACAAACTAATCTATATAATTTATTAAATGTAAACCATATAGTCATAATAGAATCAAAATAAATTAAAATCTTTCGATTCATAATACTTTGAACACTACTTAATTTGCATGCATTATAATTAACTACCTAAAAATAATTCTTTGATTTAAAATTTTCATACACTAACAATTATTAAACTAATAAATTTCGCACCCGGACGCAGCACGAGTTATCAATCTAGTGTGGCTTAAAAGGTTAGCTTAGCACACGTCGAAATGGATCGACACTTAATCATAGAACATATTAATGCAAAAGTTATACGACTTCCATATGTGTTAGCTTCTAGTGATTTCCTTAATTCTCGTATGTGTATATTTTGTATAATTACTAGATTCCATTTATAGCTTGTAAAAGTATTATAACTTAAGATTGTGTACATTGCAGAGATACGAAAATAATAAGAAAGATATCTTCAAATCAATAGATACAAACCTACTGTATATAAAAACACTATTGAATATTAAGAAGCATTGGAATTTTTAGGGTTTAACTTTCTTCTAACGAGTTTGGTTCCCAGGATTCGGCTTTCACTTCTTTCTCCATCTAATTAATTAAAGCGTCGATTAAGATTTGAAGGTAAATTCAATGTCCACATTTTCCTGTGTAGATTCAATTTCTCTTTGATGCATTCGTCTTTTTTTGTACCATTTTAATGAATTATGGTTAAATTTCTGCAATTGATTTTCCATTAAAAAAGTTTTGGGTTTGAACTTTTAGTTATTGTATAACTTAATCACTACATCCTCTGTGAATTTTATGCGACCTTTTTTTTATGTTAGTAGCTAGTTGATGTTCGTTTCTCTACTTGAATTAAATGAAATTTAAGATTATTGACATTGTTAATTGCCACAAAAACCATAAATATTCACCTAGGTTTATTGTTGTTGCTAGGAACTAATTTATCTTTTAGTTGCAATGGTGAAGTTAAGAAGTCACACCCATTTGAACTCCCATATGCATCATATCCGAGCCATTAAAGACGAATCAATCAAAGTAGTGATGAATATGGATGCAAGAAGGAAACCAAATCTCAAATTTAGACAGTTGGTGGATGTATACACTCATGAACACAGTCAAGATGATGAGTGTATCCCAAGAGGTCAGGGATTTGGACAATGTTTCAGATAATATTACACAAGGTTCATGTCTGTTTGGTGCTGAGGTGAATATCGAAACTGATCGGGAAGATTTTAGCATGATAACACTGGACAAGATTCGGAAACAATGCAAAGAAGAGAAAAGGAAACTTAGCTTGATTACAAATACAGTGTGTGTGGAAGAAATGATGCTTGATTCGTTCAGGGACATGAAGCTGGTTCCATATTGCAGCGCAACGCCAAATTTTCCCACAATGTTAGCCATTGAAGATTCCTTAACTATAAAGCTAGTGGAGGAAGCTTCTGAAGATGAATCAGAAGAGTTTAATAAGCAAATTGTTTTGTACGGTTGTGTGTCTACTAGAGAGGAGATGGAATTGGATGTTCCACAACATTTAGAATTTGAGAACATTGGTCGTGTCCAGAACCTCATTTCTTCTTACACAAGCTCAGAGTGCGAAGAAGTTAAAGAGTTTTGAGGAATGGAACGTAACTGGTTTGGAAATTGTGGAGATATAAGCTCCAGAAATACTTGCTATTGATTATTACCCTTGTTTGCCCATCACCAATTATTGTGTAGAAAATACCGAAATTGTTTGGGAAACCGAAGACATTACTATGGATGATCTTCCTAAAGCAAGTGATATTCTTCAGCTGACCAACCATGAAGATGACAACACAAGTTCATTAGAAGAAGATCAATTGCCAGAACAGTCATCCTCCAACCATGAAGATGAAGTAGGAGACCACAAACTATTACAACTCTGTAAGGAACCTGATGAGGTTCAAAAAGTTTCATAGACTGATAGTATCACGAATCTATGCTACCCTCAGCAGCCACAGCAGCAGCACAAGCCTTTCGTTCCTTACAACCAGAATCAGAGTTTTGACCCAAAGCAGCAGTACTTTCAGCCACAGCAGCAGAGCAACATGACCAGCCCTCCAGTCTTTCCACCTCAGGCACCGCCTCCGGATTTCGCAAGCATGTTTCAGCAACTTCTTCAAGAACAAGCAGCTAGTGCTCAGGACATGGCCAAACAGTTCTCGTAAGTGAAACTTAGTTTTCATGACTTGACCACCAAAGTTGAAGCACTGAACTCTAAAGTGAAGTATCTAGAGAGCAACCACGCTACAACTTCTTCTGTCAAGTCTACAAGCCAGCTTCCAGTAAAAGCCATTCAAAACCCCAAAGAGTTTTGCAATGCTATCTTCTCGACTCAATTGAATGTGGGTGACAATATCAGCAACCAGGGAGTAAGAGTTAATAGTATGGCTGATGAGAATAAACGCGCAATTGAGGAAATCTCTAGACTTCTATATGGTACTAGTGTTGACAACTTGGATGTCAGAGTGCAGAAAAGTATCAAGAACATAGCTGTGGTAGCCCCGCAAGTTGACAAGACAGATACACCTCGCGTCTCTGAGGACAGTGACGAACAGAATGGGGAGGAATTCTCTGAAAGTCAAGTTAAAGCTGAAAAACCCACACATGAAGACATGCTCGACCAGGTGACTCGAGCTACTGATAGTATCACAATCCATCTCTAACTCTTATAACTCTAATTAGGACTGTAGTGATGTTAAAATGGGTAAACCCAACCCATTTAACTCCACCCCATTTAAACCCGAACAATTCTTGGGTTCACCCCTAGGGGTGAACCTCCTTATTCACCCCTTCTTAGCTTAACTAATCAAAATAGAGTAAAATGCCACGTCATGTTATAATTAAAAATAAGTCAAAATTAAAATTAAAAAAAAACAAAATAGATTATGGAAACAAAATCTGTATATATATAACAACTATTTAACAAACCTAAATCGATATATAATTTTGTTTTAATTGTAAAATTTAAACCCTAACCGCTCATTTGTCAACCCAAACGGATATCTAATTTCGTTTTAATTATAAAATCTAAACCCTAACCACTCATTTGTCAACCCAAACGGATATCTAATTTCGTTTTAATTATAAAATCTAAACCCTAACCACTCATTTGTCAACCCAAACCGATATCTAATTTCATTTTAATTGTAAAATCTAAACCCTAACCACTCATTTGTCAACCCAAACCGATATCTAATTTCGTTTTAATTGTAAAATCTAAACCCTAACCACTCCTTTGTCAACCCAAACCGATATCTAATTTCCTTTTAATTGTATAATCTAAACCCTAACCACTCTTTTGTCAACCCAAACCGATCTATAATTTCGTTTTAATTGTAAAATCTAAACCCTAACCACTCATTTATAAACCCAAACCGACATATAATTTCGTTTTAATTTTAAAATAAGATAATCAATTGGTAGGGTCCATAACTGATTTAGTTTTAATTGTTTTATTTAAATATTACAAATTATTTTAATTAGTTAATTTATATGACATAGCTAATTTTAATTGGTTAGTTAGGAGGGGGTGAATAAGATGGGTTCACCCCTAGGGGTGAATCCAAGAATTTTTCTTTAAACCCCATCCCATTTAACCCCAAACCCATTTAACCCCATTTAAGTTTTTATCCATTTAACCTCACCCATTTAACCTCATTTAAATTCTCTTGACCCATTTAAACCCATTTAGACCCATATAATATAATCGAATAACTATTTAATTAATTATTTAAAATATATTGATGATTAATTATTTTATTAAATATAATTGATAAATATTATTATATGGGTCTAAATGTTTTGCGGTTTTGGCGGGAAAACGCGATTTTGCCAGAAAAACGTTATTTTGGGAGAAATAATTTTCGAAGACAAAAGTAGTTTTGCAATATTGGCGGGAAATCGTGGTTTTGCAATTTTGGCGGGAAAATGCGATTTTGCGTTTTTGGCGGGAAAACGCGATTTTGCATTTTTTGCGGGAAAACGGGAAATTGCAATTTTGGCGAGAAAACGTGACTTTGCAATTTTGGCGGAAAAACGTGACTTTACAATTTTGGCGAGAAAACGCGATTTTGCGTTTTTGACAGAAAAACGCGATGTTGCATTTTTGGCGGGAAAACGCGATTTTGTGTTTTTGGCGGGAAAACGCGATTTTCCGTTTTTGGCGGGAAAACACGATTTTCCATTTTTGGCGGGAAAACGCGATTTTTGTACTTTTGGCGGGAAAACGCAATTTTTTGCAATTTTGGCGGGAAAACGCGATTTTGCGGTTTTGGCGGGAAAAAGCGATTTTGCGTTTTTGGCGGAAAAAAACGATTTTGCAATTTTGGCGGAAAAACGCGATTTTGCGTTTTTGGCGGGAAAAACGTGATTTGTGATTTTTGAATTTTAATAATAATATGATTTAAGAGCAAAATAATTTAATATTAAATGTATTTAATAATATATATTTTTTAATTATTAAGTTATTCCAATTAATAAATGAGTCTAATCGGACTACCCCATTTACTCCCATTTAACTTTTTCTTCTAAATGAGTTTATATGGGTTTATTTTCGGGAAAAATGTCAAAAAAATTGTCAACTTTCAAATTTGGGAAGATTAAATCACCAACTTTCAAAATGTCATTTTAATCATCAAGTTTCTGTTGACTTTTGCCTAAAATACCTAACTTTCGTTGACCTAGCCGTTTTGGACATCACGTTAAGTTTCCGTTAACGAAGTTTACTTTCCGTTAATAATCTCCGTTTAGTCAGAAAACGATATATATATCAGTTGTTTTACATTTTAAAACGAATTTATTGACTTGGTGTGATGGTAAATGTGTGAGTTGCATATCCCACGAACCTGGATCGAGTCCAACCATAAGCGCAGTTTTTTTTAAAAAATAAAAAAAAACAAAAACAATGTATGGAACCTAGATTCCAGAGGCGTAAACTTATACCCGAAACCAACTGAGCTATAAGGATTTCTTAACATAGAAAGTAACACATATAATTATATCGTCTAAAGCTTTCGTCTCGATCATCTTCAAACTCAATCGACCATACTTACTTCGTCTCCGTTTCACCACCATATCCAGATTCAAGTCTTCTACCACCGGATCCATACTCCGATTTCGGTTTCCTCCCATAAGCGGATTCAGATCCATAACCAGGATTCGGTCTTTCACCTTAACATGACCACCACCACCTGAATTGGGTCGAAATGCGGGTCGTGGCTTGGGTCGAGAATAACTACTTTAGTCGGTGTTAAGAGCTTCAAAAATACTGTACTCGGAGTATAGATCTGGTGGCAGAAGAAGGAATGTTGAGAGAGATGATCATTGAGACGAAATTATGAGACGATATAATTATATGTGTTTCTATAAATGACAATAAAGTTGTATAGCTCAGTTGGTAAAGTGTTTAAGCATATGTCGGGAAGTAACGACTTCGATTCTTTCTCAGTTCAGAATTTTTGTTTTGTTTTAGAGTTTAAAACGACGTCGTTTAGTCTAAGCGGAAACAGTAACGGACAGTTAACCCCGTCTTAGAGAAAATTAACAGAGACTTAACGTCAGTCCCAAAACGGCTAGGTCAACGGAAAGTTAGGTATTTTAAACCAAAGTCAACAGAAACTTGATGATTAAAATGACATTTTGAAATTTGGTGATTTAATCTTCCCAAATTTGAAAGTTGACGATTTTTTGACATTTTTCCCGTTTATTTTCCTATAACTAGCCCATTTATTAAATGGGGGTTCCAGACCGAAATTAACATCACTAATTTTGTTTGACAAACGGTGGATTGGGAAAGATGGTCTCTCGGAAGCTATTGCAAAAGGATGGAATCTGGCATCCGACCACAATGGCATACATTTTATGGATAGAATCATTTCATGTAGAAGAGAAATTTCAAAGTGGCGGGTCTCGCAGATCCCATATGGTCGTGATGGGATTGATAAGTTAAAAGCGGATTTGGCCTTGGCCCAAGCGGATGATTCCAGCTCAGCTGAATTGATTGCAGAACTCACAAGTATGTTACGTGAGGCATATCAAGATGAGGAGGTTTACTGGTACCAGAAAAGTAGGAGCCAATGTATGAGATGCGGGGATAAGAATTCTAAGTTCTTCCACGCTCAAACTAAACAGAGGCGAGCCCAAAATCGGATAGTGGGCCTATTTGATAAATCTTATTTTGATGACCTATTTACTACCTCTGAACCCCATGGTTTTGAGGAGGCTTTGGCAGAGGTAAATACGGTGATCACAGAGGATATGAATTCCCTTCTCACGGTTCCTGTAACAGAACAGGAAATTAAAGCGGCCCTTTTTATGATGCACCCGGACAAAGCTCCGGGACCAGACGGGATGACAGCATTGTTCTAACAAAAATCATGGAGTGTCATTAAACAGGACCTAATGAAATTGGTTAATGATTTTTTCGAAAAAGGAGAACTAGATTCCCGACTCAACATGACAAATATATGTCTTATTCCGAAGGTGGAGAAACCAACACGGATGACGGAACTAAGACCTATTACCTTATGTAATGTGGGGTACAAATTGATTTCAAAGGTTATTTGTCAGCGGCTTAAAAAGATCTTACCCTCGCTTGTGTCAGAAACACAGTCGGCCTTTGTACAAGGCCGATTAATCTCGGATAATATCTTGATTGCACAGGAGATGTTTCATGGCCTACGCACTAACCCATCTTGTAAAACAAAATATGTTGCCATCAAGACGGATATGAGCAAGGCTTATGACAGAGTCGAGTGGATATTTATCGATAAACTTTTACGGAAAATGAGATTCTGTGATAAGTGGACGACATGGATTATGGGGTGTGTGACATCAGTGCGCTATAAAGTTTTACTTAACGGTCAACCCAGGGGTTCCATAGTACCGGGACGGGGATTACGACAGGGAGACCCACTTTCCCCATACCTATTTATTTTATGAACCGAAGTGCTTATAGCTGAAATTCGGAAGGCAGAGCAAGGAAAACTTATTACTGGCATCAAAGTGGCAAACAGAAGCCCATCAATTTCTCACCTTTTATTTGCGGACGACAGTCTCTTTTTCTCTAAAGCAAATAAGGACCAATGCGGTATCATCCTTGGAATCCTAAAGCAATATGAGGAAGTATCCGGTCAGCAAATAAACTTTGCAAAATCTTCATTACAGTTCAGACACAAAGTTGAAGACTCGATCAAAACGGAGATACATGAGATTCTAGGAATTACAAACCTGGGAGGAATGGGATCATATTTAGGGTTACCGGAAAGTATGAGAGGAGCCAAAACAAAGATATTCTCCTTTGTAAAAGATAGGCTCCAGAGTCGGATTAACGGTTGGTCGGCAATGTTTTTATCTAAAGGGGGAAAAGAGATCATGATTAAATCAGTGGCTGCGGCACTCCCTACGTATGTGATGTCATGTTTCCGCTTACCCAAAACTGTAACATCGAAACTCACAAGCGCGGTGGCAGATTTCTGGTGGCACAATGGTGGAGATTCAAAAGGGATGCATTGGCAAGCATGGGACAAGCTATGCACTAGTAAACAAATGGGCGGTTTGGGTTTTCAGAATGTTAATGACTTTAATACGGCGCTCCTCGCAAAACAGCTCTGGAGACTACTAGAGGTCCCAGATTCTTTGTTCGCAAGGGTCTTCAAAGGACGCTATTATCGGAATTCTAATCCTCTGTATACATTAAAATCTTACTCTCCATCATACGGTTGGAGAAGTATGATCTCTGCTCGCTCTCTGGTTAAAAAAGGACTTATTAAAAGAATTGGCTCAGGTGACACCATTTCCGTTTGAAATGATCCTTGGGTCCCAGTTCAATTCCCGAGACCAGCCGTAAGCAACGGAACCCTCATGGATCCGTCTCTTCAAATTCGACATCTCATTGATACTCAGACAAACTCTTGGGATCTGCATAGGTTAAAAGACTACTTCGAACCATCAGATGTACAAGTCATTTCGGCTATTCCCGTCGGTAACCGGAATAAACCGGATTCTTTCGGATGGCACTTTACAAAAACAGGAAAATATACGGTCAAGTCAGGGTACCATACGGCCCGTCTTCCAAATCCTTCTACGGCACCTCCCAGAGTCTACGGTCCTGACTGTATCCTCCTTCAGGCTCATGTGTGGACAGTCAAATGTCCACCTAAAATAAGACATTTCATGTGGCAAGCCCTTTCTGGGTGTATCTCGGTTTCTTATAATCTAAGCAGGAGGGGGATTAAGTGTGATTTGGCTTGTGCCAGATGTGGGTATTTCGAAAAAACGATCAACCATGTTCTCTTCGAATGCCCTCCAGCCAGACAAGCTTGGGCTCTGTCTCAGGTACCGTCATGTTCACACTTATTCCCGACACCCTCTTTGTTTACGAATTTTGATTACCTGTTTTGGAGACAAAGTGACTCCTTCCCTTGGGTATTATGGTATATATGGAAGGCGAGGAACGCTAAAGTTTTCGAGAATTTGGATGAGAATCCTCAGGATGTAATACGGTTGGCTGATGCGGAAGCACTAGCATGGAATCAGGCTCAGGTGGAGGAGGAGTGTACAAACCCGGTTACTCCGAGCTTATTACACTGCCCCAGGCCACACGCCAACCCTCTTCCGGACAGGTTTTCGGGTTATAGATGCTTTGTGGATGGCTCGTGGAAAGAGACCGATGAACTTGCAGGTATTGTACACAACATGATGGATCACTAACCATGGAGGCGGAAAACCTACGACGAAGTCTATCTCCTCTCCACGCGGAGGTAGAGGCACTGGTGTGGGGGATGAGATGCATGATTGGTGCAGGCAATGACCATGTATCTTTCCTAACGGACTGTTCGGACTTGGTGAAGATGGTGTCTTCTCCCACTGAATGGCCGGCGTTCTCAGTTTACCTAGAAGCAATCGCGAGCGACAAGGAAGAATTTCTATCCTTTTCGATCTCCCATATCCCTAGGAACATGAATGTAAAAGCGGACAATTTAGCAAGACATGTTCGTACCTCCCCGCAATATGTTACATATGTAAACGATGTTCCGCCTCATTGGCTTTTATAAGCCAATCAATATATGTTGTTGACAAAAAAAAAGATGGTGAGGTGGCTTAAGGAGAAGAGAGAAAAGTGAACTTTATATATATATATATATATATATATTGATCGTAGGTCAAATAATAAACCTAAATATGCAAACTACCGGATCAAAGACGGCAGTCAGTTGTAGCACTTTAGGGTCGAATCCACAGAGACCAATACGTTACACTACGAATTTGTGGGATTAAAGTTAAGCTAAGACAAAATAAAATAAGGGTTTGATTTTCTAACAACCTAACGATAAAATAAATAAGCAAATAATAAGAAAAGAATATTAGGCATAGGGAAACCATCCAGGATGTGAGAAAACAATTAAAGCAATTAAATTGGGAATATTAAGATACGTTCTAGAACTCAATTCACGATAATAAGGTAAGTCGCTCTCGCGTAAATACCTACTTAGTAATACTATTTAGAGAACGCTTTCGCTAGGCTTCCCTAAGTAAAACTAGCATTAATGGCAAGATCGATATTTTCACAAGATATCAAAGCAAGAGCTTTCGCGTGCCAAGCTATGAAACCTTGCTCCCCTAATGTTGATTCCAGCGACTAAACATTACTTTCGTACCTAGTTTAATCACCTAAGATCTTAGAATAAGTTAGCTACTCAAGCCCTAAGCATTAAGAACAACAATAGGAAAAGAACTATAAAATAAATTCCCAAACTAACAACCTAATAATCAATCACATCCCTTCAGAGTAACCCTAGCCTAATAAGGAAATTACTCAGGCATAGAAACAAGAACAAAGATGAACACAAAAGGAAACATCTTTATTAAAGAATCTAAACCTAAAAATAAAACTATAAAATATTACAAAACTGGGGGAGAGCTACAGCTCTCAAAAGAGAGAACCACTGCTCTGAAAAGGTGTGTTTGATACAATGGGCGAGCCCCCCTTTATATAGTAAAAGGAGCGGGCAACAAAAGGAAACAAAAGAAATGGAAAGTCTTGGAGAGGAGGCAAAAGAGGCGGTGGATCGATCGATCCCAAGTGTGGACCGGTCGATCCCCGTCTTCATGGGCTTGGGCTTCGTCAGCTTGGTCGGCTGGTTGACATGTTTTCAGTAAATCGGCCATAACTCTTGATTGCACCGTTGGATTTCCTTCAAACCACCTGGAGATGAAAGCTACCTCCCTTAGCTATCTTGTGTCAAAATCTTAGCACGATCCAACGGTGGAAAGATCTTCGTCTGAGGCCATACTTCTGACGGGTCTGCTGGACTCTACATCTTTCAATGTATATTTGCCTCCAAATTGATCCAAAACTCTTCCTTTTCCAATATTTGCTTCTCAGACCTGTAATACACTAATTAAAGCATATAGACCTATATTCTATCTAATATAAGTTAATTGACTCAATATACAAACCTAAATCCTATATAGAAAACGGTATATTTGGGACTCATCAATTCCCCCAGACTTGAATCTTTGCTTGTCCTCAAGCAAGAACAATCAGAAACTCAAATCATGAAAGAAAGGTTTGAAAACGGGAACTTACAACTTCTCGAGAATCTCCATACATCTTCCGTAAATCCATCACTCAAAGGGCTGAGCTTACAACATGTATTAATCATTGGCTTAGCAACTCTCTGTACTGGTGTCCCGAGATCTCAAAGAAGCTCCAAAATCTCCATTGTTAACTCCCTACATTCATTCTTTACAAGCATACGGTCTCAACGAGGGAGTATCGATCAAAGATTGCGTAGACGCTCACCTTCCTCTAGCTCCCAAGACATTCTTCTTACGGTTCCTTTCCTCCTCTTCCCTTTTACTCTTTTGAGATCGATTTCTCCCTTCTTTAGGGTATCATTCTATTTTTTCTATCGATCTCTTTTCTCTTTTTCTCTTTAGCCCGGGATTGGTTTTCATGAGTCCGAAGTATGCAAGGGGGTAACCATGCATCCCTCAGCCCACTTCTTTGTTTACCCCATTCCTTTTCTTTTCTTTATCTCTTTATTTCTTTATTCAGGAGAAGAGAGAGGGAAACCGTACTCTTTTTTCGAAGTTATGCGTGTCTTGGGAAGCATTTTGTCAGAGGCCGCGTTTGATGTATACCAAGCCCCAAGTTGAGAAGATTAAGTCCAATTTAGCGTCTTGTCATGGGTGGAGTCAACGCCAAGTCAATCGGATTTCCAAGAGATAGGGACTTCTGGTGAGTTGTTCGGCTATGGCGTTCCAATCATCAGCTCTTCAAAAGGAATAATCATAACGGATAACAGAAGGTATTAGTACAAACACACGATTCACAAAAGAAGTTCATAAGTCCCAAACTATTTTGACTCAATAAAACGACTCAAATAAAAATAAAAATGTTAGTGCAAATGGTTAAATTCCTCCCCCAGACTTACTTCACACCGTCCCGGTGTGTAAGAAAAAACTAAAGGAAGAATGGAAACTGACAACAAAAGATAGTTATAATATACATATAAGAAAATCAAAAGCCAAAAGAAAAGAAAAAAAAAACCAGTGATCAAGCGTTTGGTGTGTGTGGACAATGTGACATGGGTCCTTGTACAGCTCCGGGCAGGGGATCGATCGGTCTGACGTCTCAGATCGATCGGTCTAGATCTTTGATGGTCGTGGACTTTGTCAATCGCCAGGGGATCGATCGATCTGTCGACAGGATCGATCGGTCTCTGGTGTCTGGAACAAAAAGTTTCGCATCCTCTGCGTTTAGTACCTGTTCCTGAAAACACTCAACACCGGACGTGATTTCACCATAATAAAATCCTAAAAAACAAAACCAAAAATAAAGAAAAAATAATAAAGAAAGGGAAGTATGTACAAACTCAGTGGGTTGCCTCCCATAAGCACTTATTTAAAGTCGTTAGCTTGATCGTCGTTTCAGGCAGCAAGAGGTGTGAGAATGAGAGCCCGCCGCAAAACAAGCTCTCTCCTATTGCGAAAAGCTAGACTCCGAGCTTGTGTGGGTAGGTGTGGAAAGCCAAGTATGAGAGCGAAGAGATGGGTTTGGTGAGAACTCCTCATCATCCTCAGCTCGTACAGGAGACACTTCTGCTGATGCATCATCCTCAGGAGCAGCCTCATGTACTGGTGCTAGTGGTGGCGGTGGAGTGGGCTCCTGTGGTGGTGGAGGTGGTGGTGCAACACAGCAGAGCCATGACGCAAACCGAGTCAGCAAGGAGTTCTTCTGCTTGGTCATATCATAGACCCATCGCTCAAACTCTGAGTTTGGCTCCTTCGGTGGCTCCATGGCGACGTACTCGCTCATATCGAAGTGAAATGGAGGCAACCGAGGGAAGGAGTAGTGCTGAAACGGTGGTGGCGCGGAAGCAGAAGGTTAAGCCAGGCCAGCCTCATCATGATGGCCGATACATGCTACTCTCCGGATGCCACTAGTCGTAGGTAGAATCGGTCTCTCGCAAATCGCCCCAGTAGGCGGATCGAAGCCAATGCTCTTGTGGGTCGCGAGAGAAGTCAAATCAGCATGAGCGAGGTGGATGTACCTGTAAATCCTATAATGTCCCTGGAGGCGATAGACTAGCATATGGCGGATGAGGATCTCGCTCGCGTACAAGTGCTCTTCATCAATGAATCGCGCCTTATGCTCCGGTGGGGGATGCGCGATGGTGAAGTGGCAATGGGTGATGATGGGAGTCACCAGGCTATAAATCAGGATCACCTTCTTCGAGACCGAAGCGCGTTGTTGTGCAGCAAAATAAACTCCTGAACATTATTGAGAATGTCCATCGCGACCAAGATATCGGTTTGTACAAACCGAGTAGGCTCGAACTTGTAGGCTTGTAGCGCAACAGTGTCATCTCAATCTTTGCGTGTCCACTCTCGCTCTTCGGTAGCGGATTCCTGTCCGCTGCGTCGTCTAGGAGTCATTTCCTGGGTCAGGATCGATCGGTCCCTTGTGTAGACCGATCGATCTCGAGGCTTCTGTTCCTTGATGCGGATTCAGGTCAGACCGAGCGGTCATGCCAGCTGGATCTTCTTGGATCGCTTGTCTCTCTTCCTGACATTCTCGGATCGCTTCTTAGAAGAATGAGTGTCTCCATCCAAGACTTCGTTGACACCATTCGCATCACCAAGGTCTCCTACCAGCATGACATCCACCGTCTTCTCATTGTCTATAGTGAGACAAGAGCCATATCTTATAGCTTCACTGGTAGAGGTTGCGTCATTGAAGACTTTCTCATTGATGTTAGAGAAGGCAATCCTCTTATTATGTAGATCAACAATGGCACCCACGGTTGCAAGGAAAGGTCTCCCAAAAATCAAAGGTACGACAGAACCTTTGGTCATCTCAACGACATGAAAATTGGTGGGAACTATGCAACTTCCAATGCGAACATCTAACCTCGCTGCAATCGCCTTAGACAGGAGGTTCACGCTAGATTCAGAATCACAGAGAGAATCTCCAAAATCCTACTCCTAAGATGGAGCATGGTACAACAAACATCCTTGGATCGTCTAGCTGCGACACCTTAGTGAGCTTCGGGGTGGGAGTGTCCCTTCGCTTGGTTAAGAACACACTAATCTCTTCAAGATCTTCCTTTCCAGCAACAACCTCTCGGAAAATCTTCCTTAGGAACATAAGTTCTTCTAATGCTTTAGAAAGCGAAAGCTCCTTAGTTATCTCACTTGTGACCTCTTTGAAGCGGTTGTACGTCTTCACATCAAGTTGCGCCTTAGAAATGCGCGGATAAGGACTCTTCGGCTTGTAAGGAACCACATCAGCTTGAGCAATAACATGCGTACCGGTATCATTCAAAAACAGGTCAAAAACTCCTGATTTCGTAGTGGGGACCGATCGATCTAAAGGAGGATCGGTCGGTCCTGACCCTCTGGTCAGTTGGTCATCATCGTCCAGGGGATCGATCGATCGAGGAGTGGGATCGATCGGTCCGTCGTCGTTGTCGAGTAGGACCTGTGTGTTTGCTGGAGCACGAAGCTTCGCCTTGGCTCCAACATGAGCCGTAAAAGCAGACAAGTCAGAGAAAACTCTAAGACCTCCGATTTGAGCCTCAGAACTTGCAGCATATGACAGGATCGATCGGTCTAAAGCATGGACCGGTCGATCTATTGTGCAGATCGGGACTGATTGCTGGCTGTGTTAGATCGATCGATCGTTGTGCTGGATCGATCGGTCTTGAGCTTCTTCTAAGGCTTGGACATCTTCAATATCTCTTTGAATCGCCATTGCGTTGCAAAACTCTTTAGGCGTAGAGCAAGACGCAATCTGAGACACCCTCGTGTCAAGAGAATCAACACGAGAAGATAAACTCTCAATTTGCCCATTGAGCTCGATGTACATGCTTTCCATCTTTCTTCTTCATGTCTTGTGACTTCTGGGCGTCTCCACAAGACATCTCGGCCACCACAAAACATCTCGGCCTTCACAGAACGTCTCGTGCCTCCCTAGCCGCCGCCAACTTTTTTTTTTTTTTTTTTTTTTTTTTTGAGAAAAACCCTAATAATATCTGCAAAAAGAGAAAAACCATAATTAGTAATAGTATAAAAAAATCCTTAGACTAAACCGTAATCTTAAACTCGTAGACAAGCGTTATTGGTCCCCGGCAACGGCGCCAATTTGATCGTAGGTCAAATAATAAACCTAAATATGCAAACTACCGGATCAAAGATGGCAGTCAGTTGTAGCACTTTAGGGTCGAATCCACAGAGACCAATAAGTTACACTACGAATTTATGGGATTAAAGTTAAGCTAAGACAAAATAAAATAAGGGTTTGATTTTCTAACAACTTAACGATAAAATAAATAAGCAAATAATAAGAAAATAATATTAGGCATAGGGAAACAATCCAGGATTTGACAAAACAATTAAAGCAATTAAATTGGGAATATTAAGATACGTTCTAGAACTCAGTTCACGATAATAAGGTAAGTCGCTCTCGCGTAAATTCCTACTTAGTAATACTATTTAGAGAACGCTTTCGCTAGGCTTCCCTAAGTAAAACTAGCATTAATGGCAAGATCGATATGTTCACAAGATATCAAAGCAAGAGCTTTCGCGTGCCAAGCTATGAAACCTTGCTCCCCTAATGTTGATTCCAGCGACTAAACATTACTTTCGTACCTAGTTTAATCACCTAAGATCTTAGAACAAGTTAGCTACTCAAGCCCTAAGCATTAAGAACAACAATAGGAAAAGAACTATAAAATAAATTCCCAAACTAACAACCTAATAATCAATCACATCCCTTAAGAGTAACCCTAGCCTAATAAGGAAATTACTCACGCATAGAAACAAGAACAAAGATGAACACAAAAGGAAACATCTTTATTAAAGAATCTAAACCTAAAAATAAACCTATAAAATATTACAAAACTGGGGGAGAGCTACAGCTCTCAAAAGAGAGAGCCACTGCTCTGAAAAGGTGTGTTTGATACAATGGGCGAGCTGAAACACCCTAGCCCAGTTTTCCTTAACCCGGGCCAGAGGTTCACCCGACCGGTCACCCTAGTGAACACTAAGTCCGGTTTTACTTCCATTTTACTTAGCATTTTTAAGCATTTCTAGGCGTTTAGACAAGATAGTGAGCATAAGCAGAAAACTTGAATTAATCAAAGTGAGGTTCTAATACAACGGTAAGTTTTGCTAATAAGCTATTACATCGTTATACTAGACCAACATGCATTACTACCCATTTACACCACCATCCTTCCTTCCTTGCCTTAGTCTCATGTACTGGTTCAGCCACTTTCATTCCCTTTACCTGCATCCACAAAGGAGGCATAAGCAAACGAATTGCTTAGTGAGGGCGGTCGTCCCGTCTCATCAAGTCACAGTCAAACAGTCAATAATCACGGTAACAGTTCAAACAGTCAAGCATTGCCAGTCCGGCCAGTAACTCGTCACGCATAGTAACCCCCGGTACAAGGAGTCGACCACCGTGACAGAGCCATCAGTAAACATCAATCAAAGACAAGCAATATGTCGGATCTACTTAGACTCAGTGAACCTTACAAGAAAACGACTCTAGATATGCGACTACGGTCATGCACTCACCTTAAAAGGTCGGATTCAGTACGGTGATACGGTCTCTGACACCTCTTGTCACACAGTCTCGTCAACTGCTTGATCAGTCAACGACGATGAACACTAATCTGCCACAAAGGCCACGGATCAATGATCACCCTTCGGTAAAACCCAGTAAATGTCGAGAAAACACTAAGTTAGCCGACACTTACCCAGAAAACGTAAGGAAAACGACGATCCCTCGCACAGATAACCGCTACAGTCGCTCGGATCACACAGATACGGTCGCCGGTACGGTCTATCGTCGGACTCAGTCGGATTCTCAACACTTAGTCGAATTCTCTCGACGGATCTCTTTCCTTTCTTTCTCTTTCTGAGTTCTTAACCTTTCTCTCGCAGAATAATGAAGAACGAACGAGCAAATTCACTTATCCGTCGTGAAAATGCGGTTTCGTCCCAGAAACCGTCCAGTAACCGTCCATGGACACGCTTCCGCGTCTACACGTGTCCCCAGTAACCGTCTAAATGAAACTCCGCGTTTTGTCTTGCGCATAAATAACCATCTCGCACACTCTCACGTGTGAAGACACGCGAATCCTTAACTCGCAGTTAGTCGGCCCCGATAGTCCCAACTGCCTTGTCCGAACACCGACCAACTCGAGTAACCGTCGTCCCTTGTCGGAAAATCACATAATCGACGTTTTGAGCTGGTTTAGCTCGGCAGTTCGTCCCAAATCCATCTAAGTATGTCACATTCGGATTTCCTTGGTCTTTCCCGACCTTTTTCCTTAGAATTTTCAGAACACGGTCATTACACGAGCCCCCCTTTATATAGTAAAAGGAGAGGGCAACAAAAGGAAACAAAAGAAATGGAAAGTATTGGAGAGGAGGCAAAAGAGGCGGTGGATCGATCGATCCCAAGTGTGGACCGGTCGATCCCCGTCTTCATGGGCTTGGGCTTCGTCAGCTTGGTCGGCTGGTTGACATGTCTTCAGTAAATCGGCCATAACTCTTGATTGCACCGTTGAATTTCCTTAAACCACTTGGAGATGAAAGCTAACTCCCTTAGCTATCTTGTGTCAAAATCTTAGCACGATCCAACGGTGGAAAGATCTTCTTCTGAGGCCATACTTCTGACGGGTCTGCTGGACTATGCATCTTTCAATGTATATTTGCCTCCAAATTGATCCAAAACTCTTCTTTTTCCAATATTTGCTTCTCAGACCTGTAATACACTAAGTAAAGCATATAGACCTATATTCTATCTAATATAAGTTAATTGACTCAATATACAAACTCTAAATCCTATATAGAAAACGGTAAATTTGGGACTCATCATATATAGATAGATAGATATCTTATTATATAAAGTTTGGTTTTCGAAGTTAGTAACTCAAGAGATCGCGACATGTGTCATAATGTTTTTAATAATTTTAAATATGTAAAAAGATAATTATGAGAAAATAATATAATTTTAAATAAATTTAAAATGTAAAAAAAATAATGTTAAGAAAATTATAAATAAAATAATTTTAAAATATAAAAATATAATGTTAAGAAAGTTCATACGTATGAATTTTTCCTATTCCATGAAAAGTGAATTTTTAAAATGTGTTGATAATTATGGGTAAAGATATATATGAATTGTTTTTTAAATATATCGCCGAATTAATGAAACAAAAAACTTAAAATTTTCACCGCCTCTCAGTTTTCTATATATACACCTTGATAGGTTTTCATATCAGCTCATATGTATTTATTGCGTTTACTATAATTTTATAAAAATTATAATTATATTTTTTATTATGGTTGTAAATTTGGAGGATGTGGAACAAACCATATGTATTGGTGTATGAAGATTTCGGTGATGTTTCAACTGATTGGTATAGAAGCTATCATCGTATGATAATGTAAGTTTTGATCAAAACCTTATTAGTATTGGTTTATATGTTTCAATAATTGGTGTCGAACTATTTTGTTAATGTTTAGTAGGTGGATACCCTATGATTTATTTCATTGGATGAAAAGGTGAATTTTTGTTTACGTATAATATGTTTTACTTTTAATGTGATTATTTAGGGTTAGTGTACTAATGTTTTTGTGGATGCGAGAATTTAGAGATATTAATTTGATATGATTATTGTGTGATAATAGAGGTTTTGATCCAAATGTGACATTTTTTTTTTTCACAGAAACCCATTTTATTAAGCTATGGGCTGGGGACACTCCGAAATGGAGAGCCAATCCGGCACCGACGCACTTACATGGGTGAAAATAAAACCTCGCGGGGAAAGATAGAGTCTATGTGTTCTTTTTCCAAATGAATAAGAGACCCAGAAAAGGCTACAAAAGTGATAACAACTCAAATTAAAAGATAGAATGACGAAACTATATGCCTTCCAGATAGTGAATGTCGCTCCAAAAGAGGGCGACTTGATACGATGGATAATGGATCCTTGAGGGAGTTCAAACCATCCTTGGATACAACGCCACACGAAAATGATAAGATTCTCAGTAGTTTCTAAAAAAGTCCTGACTTGCGCCTGAAGTGCCGTAGCATTCGGTCCCTGAAAAGGGTGGTCGCATGTAGGGCGAGAGCAATGTCTCGCGGGTTGGATGCCATTAGAGTCACAGAATACAAACTGTAGAAGCTCCGCTTTACTAAAAAGAGTGCCCGAAATGTAGATAGAATTTTGAAAAAAGGCCATACGAATCATGCAGATTCTTGATGTTTTGAAGGCATAACATTTTAGGGTATTTTCCAAATAGCGAGAAATTGACAAAACAAGTCTCTCTGTTGTAGCAGTCTCTCCAAAAACGAGGAAATGGTAGGGATAAATCCCAAACCAAAGAAGCCCAACCTAAAAGTAAGGAGCTTTGTCGCAAAGGGAGGTTGCTCGAGAAGATAGAGGGCATCTTGAATCTGAGTCATAACCTTGGGTATTCCTAAGAGAAGATGCAAAACGACTTCCCAAGCCTTTGATAAAGAGTTCTCACGATAATGGCATTTCATCTTGTTACCATTCTAGAACATGATATAGAGCGGTACAAGCAATAGATTTGAACGGTGGTTTCCACTCTGAAATCCATGGTTTCTAGTGATCTTGGTAATATCACCTTGCAAAAACCATTTATCATTACGGACAAAGTCCATCCAAATTATATTTTCTTAAATATCTTCTCGGTTGTTTCCAACCGGAATGGCAAAAGCCAATGTAGAAAAGTCTCGGTATTCATCACAAATCATCTTGAGATCCAAAAAATTTTCATTACAAGACAACGGTTCAATCGGATATACATCAACTTGCCCCATGTGAAAGAGGTACATAACAATTTTTGTTTCCTTAAGATAACAAAACACTGGCCCCAAAACCAGAAAAAATGGCCCATATCCAATGAAAGCCTTCATGGGCTCTTCAAATCCAAAAAACATAGATATAACCTCTGGCCCAAAAGCCAGGAACTGTGACTTAGGCCCACAATTGCTAGGGGTCTTTTTGGACTTGTCATGCCGAATAACATTAGATATAGTCTCTGGCCCAAAAACCAGGAAAGTTGCCTCTGGCTAAAAAGCCAGGAAAATTGCCTCTGGCCCAAAAACCAGGAAATTTGCCTCTGGCCCAAAAACCAGGAAATTTGATCTTGGCCCAGCCCGATTAGGGTTTCATCTCTTTCTCGCTGCCACACTTCCTCAAGCTTGGAAGAGAGGACGCGGCGGTTCAACAGAGAGGAGGCAGCCAGCGCCTGGAGAAACTTGCCGGACTACTGAAGCGGATCTCACCCGCGGCTGGGAACCTTGACCGCCGGAATCGAGATGTTCTCCGGTCAATGAGACCGGGAAGGAGAGAAGAGCTAAGAATCTCTCTTGGCCCCTTGAGACCATAAAAATCATGAGTTTGTCGGAGCAGAGCTTTAGCTTGTCAATACGCATCCTCGACGCAACGAAGGAGGAACAAGACATCCCTTGAAGGCTCGTGGGGTCAAGAATCAAGACTTGGAGGTTTAGATCTCGGGAGTGGGACTTGCTAACAAGACTTGTGAGTGAAAAGAGACAACAGATCTCACCGGCGACAAGGTCACCGGTGGAAATAGGAAGCAGTTCTCTTCCTTCTAATCCAGTGGTGAGGATCGAGTTATATGAGGTAGCGAATGAGACTTCTTCCGGATGAGAGAAACCCGAAGCTAGAACTGGTCTGAGCAGAAAGCTTCCGGAAAAGGGTTTCACCGGTTTCAGATTCGACCGGTGGAATGTTAATGAAGTTCTCGCCAGAAAATAGCATCGGCGAAGTGAAGGAGCATCGGAACTGATGAGATAAAAGTCTCCAACCACCAGATCTGAGTTCGCAAGGGAAGAACGGTTGCCGGGAAGGAAAAACCCGTGAATCAAGCCGTGAGGATTCAAAAGACAACAATATAACAAGACGCCGGAAGGGGAAATCCAACGCCGGCGAACCGTGGGCTCACCGGCGTCGGAAAAGTGAATCGAAAGGTTGCCCTCGACTATCGTGTGTGAGAGCGTTTCACTTTTTGACACTCGACTATTATTACGCCTGTAATAAAGCGGTTTTTGACACTCGACTATTATTACGCCTGAAATTGTAATAAAGATCCAAATGTGACATTTTTTCGTATGGTTCTATACATTTTGATATGGTACAAATTCTTTTATCAACGTTTATAAGGTTGATGCGTAAAGATTGATTTCACTGGGTGGAAATATAAAATTTTTTGAAACATAATTGATTATAAAAAACTATATATTTAAACATATATGAAAATAATTAATAAATAAATTGGAAAATTAAATTAAGTAATTTAAAAATCTTTACAAGATATCTAATTTTGTTTTTTTATGAGGATTATAAAATTTTAGTTATACACCCATAGGCATGACCAAAACTAAACTGTAACCGTATTTCGGACCGTAACCGGACCGGATGTAAACCGTAACAAGACCGTAACCATATAAAACGGTTAATAACCGTAACCGTTAACCGTAAATATATGGATAAATTTTATTAACCATAACCGTTAATTAACCGTAAATGTTTCAAAACCATTGGTTAACCGCATAGTTAAACCGTAAATTTTTAACCGTAACCGTTTTATAACATAAGAAAATATATTAATAATTAATTATTTAATATTAACCATATCATATTTTCAAATAACTGTAACCGTCTCTAACCGTAACCGTTTTAACCGGAACCGTATTTAACCATAACCGTTTAACCTTTTGTTAAATGGTTACAGTTAAGGTTAAGCAAAATTTCTAACCGTAACCTGTGGTTAATCAACCGTAACCGTAATAACCGTAACCGTGGTCATGCCTATACACCCACATATACGTAAATCCAGTGTTCTAAAAATCGGGGTAGTCGCCGACTAGACGTCCGATTAGGCCTTTGTTAGGTGTCAAGCGCCACGGTTTTCATGTAATCGCTGAATCAATTCGGTAACTGGCCCAAACGCTCTGTTTCGGTGAAAGTCGGCCTAGGCGGCCAGTCATCCGGTTTAGAAATTGGTTTAAGGTTATTGAATTTTGTGATTTTTGTCCATAATAGCTTTACTAGAGTGCCACGGTTTTTCTTCGGCGGCTGATGCACGAGAGAGAAAAGGAAAAAATTTCTAGATCTGAGGCTGGTTCGTTGTGGCTTCCGTAGCACTGGTTCCAGCCTCTCCCTCTTTGCTTTATTTTCTTAGTTCTCCGCTTTCTTTGCTTCTAGTGTCGTGTGCAGATATTTCTAGGCCTTCGTTTGGGAAGTCTTTCTGTTTGATTTGGGTGATGATTTTGGGTTATGAGGAAACGGTAGGAGCGGTCAAATCAGTGGGTTGTGTGGTTATAGTGAAGATGATGATTCCGGATCTTGTAGATTTACGGTGTGGCTCGAAGTATAGTCTATTGTTTTTGCTTGATCCTGCCTTAGATTTTAGTCGCTCATGTGCTTCTTGACTATTCTAGGCCGCCAGTGTCGATGGATTGTGGATTTCGTTCTAGTTTTCTCAACCGTTGCTTTTCCTCATTCTCATAGTCTCCTCGATTCAGCCTTTGATTTCCATATGGATTGTTCTCTTTTTTAGCAGAAGCTTCGTTTTTTATTGAAGTTGTACTAGTCTTCTAAGTTGGCAGTTGTTTCTTCTCCTTGGTGTTGTTCGCTGTGGTTGATTGCTTCTTGATCTTTCATCGTACTCGTTTGAGATCGGTGTTATTCGAGAGGTTAGGCTTCGCTCCTTGTCCCCGCTTTGCAGATCTGTTTAGATCTGATCGCATTTGAAGGCTTCTTTCTAGACGTTAAAATGGTAATGGACGCATTGTCGTCGCATCCAGAAGCGTGTTCGAGTTTCTTCTAGTTGTCTTGCTTGTCGGGTTATGAAGTCCTTGGTTCTGGTTCCGAGAGATTGGCTCTCATCATGATAGAAGGTAGTAGATGTTATTCTCGCGTTGGCCTTAGGCATCCTTGGTAAATCTCTTCCTCAGTTGCTGCAGAAGTAGAGAGGTCTTCTTGTTTCTTGAGACTATTATACTGTTTAAAGTTTGAGCCTAGTTGCTTCTGTTTTAATTTTAAGAGTTCGTCTTCTTTCGGTTTAGGTTTAAAATTCTCTGCTTTGATGGTTAATATCTTTAGTTTTCCTTTCATAGGGCTTTTGTTTCCGGGGACTTTACTGTGTCCGCCGGCTTTAGATTTCTGGGGGTTAGAGTCCCGCCGGCGTTTGTATTTCATCCGTGTATTCCACCTTTGGTGCTATGGTATAAATAAATCAGTTGACAAAAAAAAAAGAGTGCCACGGTTTAACATATAAATGTATAAATTAATAATAAAAAGGAAACGTGACCTCTATTGTTCTTCGTTATTTTATTATTTGTTTTGGTTCTGTTTATTTGTTTTTGGTTCTGTTTTTAGTTTTTAACAATAATATTCCAATGTTTTCTAGTAGTTTATAATTTTTATTAAAAATTGTTTTAGATTTAAAATTTATGATTTTGTATATGTTTATATATTAATTTTAATATTAATTTTGAATAAAGGTTTTATTTTTGAGTTTTCTTTATACTTTTAAATTTTAATTGAATATGTCAAATTATTATATATAACATATTTATAAAATAAGTACACTATTCATTAACGCCTAGGCCCCGTCTAAATCCCGATTAATCCGCTTAAGCGCTACGCTCCTATCAACCGCCTAGGTACCGCCTAGCGATTTTTTGAACATTGCGTGGATCCAATTTTTTCTTTTTTTTTTATACGGGTTATAAAAGTTTTAATTTTAAACCCTAATACGTTATACATGTTATATGATATGAAATTGAATTAGGGATTTAGGGTTTGCTTCATTTTGTTTTTGAAATTTGTCGATTTAGTTTTCGTCTCAAGTCTCGATTTGTGCTTTATGTCTGTCATAAATCCAAATCAAAACACAAACCTGGAAAACCTAACTCAACCCATATCTCCGGTGACCTCCCCACCGTCTGCATTGTCGCTAAACAAATCGGAGGTAATTTCCACCACCACCACCGTATCTTATTGTCTTTCTTTGCTGACGTTCCTCTCTCTCTGTCTCTCTTTCTCTAAGGTGTCTATTTCTTTTCTTCCACGATGTCTCTTCCCTCTTGCTTTTAGCTTGATCGATTTGAGAAATTGAACTTGTCAAAATCAAGCAATCCGATTTTGTTGGTTATCATCTCAAATTTAGGCGTTTTTATATTTCTTGTAGTGAATTGAACTATTGGTGGGAATTGAGATTGTTTTGGGTTTCGTTTTGAATTTGGGTGATTCAATGAGTATGATATTTGATTTGGTTTGCTGTAATATTGTGTGATTGAGTAGAAAGTTATCGTCTTTTGTTACTGATTTCGACATTTTAGGTGATATCCACCGATTTCGTTTCTTAAATCTTTCTTCAGCAATGATCTTTGTTGTTAATCTGCCTCAATACGTTTGAGGTAGAAATTTTTTTTGTGGGCTTTTTCTGTTTAACTTGGTTTCTCATGTTGATTAGGTTTGATCATGTTTCCGTAATTCCTACGTCTCTCTATAACTTTATTTTTTTCAATTCTGCTATGAAGGTTTAGTTTTCGACATCAGAAAAAAAACAATGGGTGGTAGAGGAAAAACTAAACAGGCTGGTTCCAAAGGTCAAAACCGTAGATTGAAGGAAGATAGGATAAGTCAATTACCTGACCCTTTGATTTGTCAGATTCTTTCTCATCTTCCGACAGAGGAAGCTGTTAAGACAAGTGTTTTGTCCGCTAGATGGAGGAGTCTCTGGCTTTGGGTTACTCGATTGGAACTAAATTCCGGAAAATTCCCAAATTTTAGTTTTCTTTGAGAGTTTTGCTGACAGATTTTTTCCATTCTGATAGGGTTTCATGCATACACAAGCTGGAGTTAACTGATGGTCATGTACATATCGATTCCTCTTATCTTAAGTCATGCATTGATGCTGCGGTTAAGCGTAAGATCCAACATCTAGATGTTGTGTTTCGTTTTCCTCCAAATAATTATCTTGATTTGATGCCCCAAAGCTTTTATGTATGTGAGACATTGGTATCCTTAAATCTTCAGCTGGTGTCCCTTGCTAATGCCGAGTTTGTTTCCTTCCCTTGTCTGAGGACTATGCGCTTAAAGACTGTTTCTTTTACCAATGAGGCCACTTTTGAGAGAACTTTTGTTATGGTCATATGTCCTCATCAGGTTCTAGGAATGTATGTCCTAATATAACAAAAGAACTATGAAAGTACCTATTAAAGTTACACTTTGGTGACATCCACAAGCTCCACTAATTGCAGACTTTTTGATTAGGAAAAGATCAACCAATAGGTAAACTTTTTCTTGTCAGGATAACATGACCAACATATTTTGATCGCGATCAATACATGTAGAATAACGTGAGTTTATCGTAAACTAAAGTACCTTTATGATCTCATATATCAATCTGAGTACAAGATATATAATGCTAGAATACGAAAATGCTATATAAGTAATCATGCATGCGTAAACTATTTCCATATCACTTGAAACACTCATTCTTCATTCAACCGGATCTTGCGTAACAGTATTAACCATAGTGATGCTGATGATGGTTTTAGCAGAGTTGAGACCAAGAGATGGTTCTTATATACTCCCTCTGGTTTCCCTCTGGTTTTGATAAGTTGTCGTTTAACTATATGCACACAAATTAAGAAACTATTAATTTTGTTAGTTTTTCAATAAAAAAA